>CM024626.1:5059703-5283340 GCA_014182585.1 Eucalyptus coolabah | reverse complement strand
GTGCTAAGAATGTGGAAAGCCAGAAGTTATGGTATTTTATCCCACTATATTCAATAGAAAACATTTAACACTTGACATCAAATCAACAAAAACTCGCTCTTTAACTCAACATGCCTTGTTTTCTAGTACAATCGTAATGGATACATTACAAAATTGCTACTATCTATTTCAATATTAATAAAAAGGATTAATACTTTGAAAAACCCCAAGCCAGTACACATGTGACAAATTTACTCCAAACTATTTTTTGACCATGAAAAACCCCAAAGCGGCACACACATGTGATAAATTTATCCCGATTGACCATAAAAAACCTTAAATTGGTACATTAATGACAAATTTACTCCAAACTAATTTATTCGACCATAAAAAACCCCAAACTAGTAAATTTGTGACAAATATACTCTCGTTAAATTGGTTAATACAACAAAAAAATCACAAAAATTGTAAATTATGACAAACAAAGCATAAAATCCTAGGATTGGTATACAGTCAGCTATCTATGTCATTTTAACTTAATAATTTGATAGTAAAATTTAAATTAATAAAGGGTAAATTTGTTACAAGTGTATTAGTTTGGAGTAAATTTGTCAAAGGTATATCGGTTTGGGGTTTTTGTGGTCAAAAAAATAGTTTGGGGTAAATTTATCATAAGTATACCAGTTTTGGGTTTTTTCAGGATATTAACCCTTTAAATTATGTTTTGAGCCTATGGTTATTTTGGTTACCGTCATGAGATTGGCCCGAGGTGGACCGGCTAGCCTTAACGAGGACGAAATACATTTCCTATGTTAAAGATAATTATGATATTTCTTTTTGGTTATCTAAATCTCTCGAGATTGTACACATATTACATGTGGATTGTATGTAAATTGCCATTTGATTGTGCATAATCTTGATTTAGATATTATCTTAAAGTGGTAATTTAACAAAACTTATAAATAAGATGGTGTATATACATCAAAATATATACAAATTTCATATTTCTTTTTTCATTATTATTATTTTTAACTTGTTAAGGATGTTTCACACTTTCTATCAGATATTTTCATGTACTAAAGATAATTATGATATTTCCATTATAAATTATTCATGTCTTTTAAGATTGTATGTATATTGCACATATATTGCCATTTGATTATGCATAATCTTAATTGACATATGATAAATAAATAGTTATCTAATAAAGTCCATAAATATATTGTATTCTTCATTAGTGTATACATTGAAATATATGCAAATTTCATTTGCCATCCTTCTTCAAGTGGATGTCGAGCCTTCTCGTTTCCTTGGTAAAGATCTCATCCATGGGCTTAGCACTTCCACAAGCGTTGGCCGAGCTCCTAGGAGATGGTGATAGCAACATGAGGATCGTGAGGGAAGGGTGAGCCCGGACTTGATCCCCACCATCGAGATCGCAAAGATCGCCTGGAAGGTGATTTTCGTAGAAGAAGGTTTGGAGAGTTTTTGCCTTTGAATGGTGATGTTGCACGTATATTTAAAGACAAACGTTAGATGAAGAAAAGAAAGCGGTTGAAATTCTCTAATGCAATTGATTTCATTTCAACAAAAAATTGCCTTTCACCCAATTCGATCAAGAAGATGATCTCCGCCCATAATGTCAATGGCTGGGATCAAGTCTGCGCTAGCCCTTTCCTTGCAATTCTTGTGTTGTTGTCTAGATGTCCGGAGAGCTTGGCTAGCACTCATGGAAGTGCTGAGCCCCTTGATGATATCTTTAGTCGGGAAACGAGAAAGCTCGATGTCCAAATGAAGAAGGTTGGCGGTGGGGGTTGCGATGGCGGTGGGGGTTGCGATAGGGCGTGGTGGCGGCACTAGTTACAAAGGTGGCGTATCATCTATTTGGTACTGCCGGTGCCAATGGGCATAAGCCTAGCAACGGGACTCAAGGTCCTCAACCATCGAACCTCGCCCATCGTCGCTTGCCTCGATCGTTTTGTTCCTCTCTAATTCTCTTCAAAACTAGTTTGATTGCCAATTGTTCGTCTATCGATAGAGGAATTCTTTTTATTTCTTTTATGATTTTCTTTTTTGTATGAAATGAAAGAAAAAGAGCCTAAATCTTCCTTTTACATTAATTTTTTATTCACTCCACAAAAAAAAATAAATTTATTTTTCTATCTATCTATATTTTATTAATCAACTGAGGTTTAATTCAAAAAAGGAATTATTTATGATGATAAATGCAATCTTTAGGAAAACTTTATTCAAATAGTGATATCCAGGTAGTTTTTGTTTTTTCAATTCAATAACTATTTGAATTGAATGATTTTGAATGATTTCTTATGAGTATTTGATATTCAACAATCTTAGACTTCTTCGACTATCAAATACTCATAAGAAATCATTCAAAATCATTCAATTCAAATGGTTATTGAGTTGAAAAAAAAACCTCTATTTGAATAAAGTTTTCCTAAAATTGCATTTATCATCATAAATATTCATCTTTGAATTAAACCTCAGTGTTAAAAAATAGATAGGTAGAAAAAAGAATTTCTTTTTTGGTGAATAAAAAAGTTGATGACAAAGAAGATTTAGGCTCTTTTCTTTCATTTCATTCTGAAAAAGAAAATCATAAAAAAGAAAGAATTCCTCTGTCAAACTGGCTGGCAATCAAACAGTTTTGAAAGAGTAGAGAGGAAAAAGCGTCAAGCAAGACGATGCGCAAACCGATGGTTGGGGATTGAGTCCCATTGCTAGGCTTATGCCCATTGGCACCGACATGTACTAAATAGATAAAATCGCCACCTTTGTAACTAGTGCCACCACCACTGCCATCGCCGTTACTTCGCCACCCCCACCGCCACCCTTCATCACGTGGATGTCAAGCTTTCTTATTTCCTGGCTAAAGGTCTCATTTGCAGGTTCAATATGTCCAAGAGTGCTAGCTGAACTCTCTAAGAGATGAAGACAGCAACAGGAGGATCAAGAGGGAAAGGCGACACATGAACTCCCTACCATTGAGATCACGGAGATCGTCTTCTTGATCGAATAGGGCGGAAGCGATTTTCTTAAAGGAAAGGTCCGAAGGGTTTTGTCTTTGGATGGTGATGTTGCACATATATTTAAAGACCAACGTTATATGAGAAGAAGCAGTTGGGAATTCTTCGATGCAATTGACTTTAGTTGGACAAACGTTAGACAAAATTCTCCAATGCACATATATTTAGCGAGTGTTGGCGATCGAGGTCCAAGCACGTTGGCTCCTAAAAAGGAAGCCCTTCCAATCATGACCTTTCTTCCTGGTTCTCGATCCCTCTCACTCTCTCGGTTTCTCTACCCAGTCCTAAACCTCCCAAAAATCACCACTTTTAAGCTCGCCTGGCGCGCACAGCCTGCCACTATCGGCTCGTTGTGCCAGCATTGTCACTGGCTAGACATCCTACTCGACGGTCTCTATTGCTCTACATCCTTTGTGTCCTTCCTTTAGCGAGCGTGAGGGGAGAGAGAGAGGAAGAAAGGGGAAGGAGACTAGGTCAGGGAAGAAGGAAAATAGAGAGGAAGTAGGGCCAAGCCTAGGTAAGAAGAAAAGGAGGATAAATTATAAATTATAAATTATTGATAGCCTTTTGATAGCCTTGTAGGATGGTGAGTATCTCACAAATGCCTTACCCTTGATGTCCACATCTTAATGACTAGTGATGATTGCGGGATTTAAAATGATGAAGAAGTTATTGACAAGAAAACCCAAGGATTTTTTTTTCAAATTAAGACCCCAAACGCAACCTAATTATTCAACAAAAGCAAGCAAATCACAACTTAAGAAAGCCATATAAAAAGAATCTGTCCAGTTGATCAAAGAAAGTAATGAAGAATGAGTAAAAAGTATAGTATAGTAATGTAATCCGACACGAGTTGGATATAGAATATGACATAGCTCTATTATGAAGCCACGAGATAGCAACCTCATGAGCTATAATCAAATTGAATCCAATTCTTGTCTAAAAAAGTAATCTACTAAAAACTAAACTATAATCAAGTACTCACTAACATCTCCAAATTACATAAATGTCAATTAAGAGACACTAAGTTAAATATAATACTAAGATCTAATTATCCAATCGAGGCCTATTTTCTAAACATTTTCTATGTTTTTAATTTTCAATTTTTGAAATTTTATTATTATTAATAATTGGGACATTGTTTTGGGCTGTTGAGCCCAATCCGATATGGTCCAACATGTTCTAAACTTTCAAAGCCCATTTTCACAAATTTGGGCCAAAAAATACAAGTGGGCTCTCATACAAACCCCCTTTAAGTTCTAAACTTTCAAAGCCCATTTCTTCATTATTTCTTATTTCCTCTCTTTTTTTTTTTTTTTTTTTGGAACACCGTTCATTTTATTCCTAAACCGAGAACCAAGCTCACCATTCCTAGATGTTTGTTTCTTATCAAGCCCACAAACTAAAAGCTTTCAAATTGTCAACAAAATGGAACTCTTCGAAAGTAGTTCAAGTTCGAAAATTGAACCGAATTCCGCTATTGAAACAATCCTAAACATCCGGAATCCACTACTACTATTTTTATTATTCTCCCTTCGTATATTTATTTCCTATGCTGTCTTCCTCTTAATAGACTAAGAATACAAAAAACCATAGCGGATCAGAACACCAACAATCAAACTTCCCTTCCCCAAAAAATATCAGCACGTTACTTCACCATCAGTCACTTATTGTCTATCACGGGATCCCCATTATCAAGTGTTGCATTCGCCTATCAATATCAGCCACCAACAGATGCCATCCCGCTTCTCCTCCATCAGTCTCTACTGTGCACCATCGTCATTCACTTTTACTAAACAACTCTAGTCATTGAACAACTCCTCTAAGATTGTTTTGTTCAAAGCTTAAGCAATCAGCAAAAGTTGTTTGTATCTAAATTCAGGCATATCTTTAACCTCGCTGTTGCATTTCACATAAAAACGCAGCATGTACATGTAATGATGTCAAGCAAATAATCAATGATAGAAGAAATTTGAATGCACTCTATAGTGTTTGAAATGATATCAATCATGTATGGCACGATGGAGTTGTTCTCTACACACAAAAAAACATATAGGGTGCAGATGTGTAAAAAGGTTCTTCATATTATTTTTGTATTTTTGTCATAAATGATGCATAAGATTTAGATATTCATGCGAGTGTCACTACTTCTACGTAAGTTAACAGAGAACAAGGAAGAAAATAAGGGGTAAGTATGAGAATGCGAAAATTATCAAAAAGGTCTTAACTGTACTACAATTGTGTTAATTCAATTGTTTTTTTTTTTTTGTGTGTGCTAATTTTGGCTTAAATTTTTGCATTTGTGTTAGTTGTTTTTATTACTAGCTGTTTGCATTCATAGAGACAAATCAAGGATATAGTTTAACGACACCTTGATGGATGAAAGTCCCTAAAATTAGGCTCGCCTCCCACATCGTTTGTCACGGTAATCACCAAAGAACTATCCAGCACAGCGGGAAGAGCAGAAGCCCAGAAACCTGAGAGAGGAAAAAAAGTTGAAATGTTCAGATTTCGATTTCAACGGCGACAAAATAAAAATGAAATCGAGTCTGTGTTTATTCCTTGAATTCCTCCTTTTTCTTTGGCTATTCCTTTCATCTTCTTCCCACGTATTCAGGAATTCCAGACGGAAAAGCTGTTGGTTATCTTTCCCCCAAAAGAACCATAGAAAAAGAAGTGGTTGGGGGAGTCTCGACGTTATTCTTATCGTGGGGTCGCCAAAACGGTTAAGAAGAAGACACGATCGAAGCACAAAAAGACTAATTATCCGGACGCACGATGCTTCTAAAAACGACATGAGCATTCGAAAAATCAACCTTTTAAACAGATGGAGGTTTTGTCCGTAGGGGAAGGGCAAAATGGGGGAATTCGCGGTGCCATGTGACTTTGCTTGCGTCGCTTGACGATGCAGCGACGCGGCAGGTCCACTCCATGCACCGCAAGAAGCCGTCGCACGAGAAATAGAGATGGACGTGAGTCGCGTCGTTGCCCAAATTTAAATTTAACGTTTTCCTATTTAATTAATGCTATGAAAAATCTCCATCTATGTCAATATCTGAATTTTTTTCTTATTGCTAAAAACCTTAAATTCAAGCATTCTTGAGAGAGTGTACTTTTGTTAGACTGAGATAAATTCAAGGCATTTTGATGCCATGGTAGGTATCATTTAGAACGTTTAGAGGTATTTTAGCATCTCTCTTCCTTCAAACTTTTACCACTTATTTCATCCAATTAAGTACTACGAATTTCATTCTTTTATATTGTAATTTTCAAGTGACATTTTGAGTTAGATGATTAATTCCTTGGAGGGGGAGGTTGTAATTTGGGCTGCGGTTTGGGATTTTCAGTTTGGATTAATTGTGTCATTATCGACCACCATTTTGAGGTTTTCCTTTTACTTTTTTGTGGAGACAAAAGTTAATTACCGCTTTTTTTTTTTTTTTGGTTCGCTGAAGAATCCGACCCTCGTTCTGTTCCCTCTACGATGGCATCAACTCCAGACTTAACATGCCGTCCAGCATCGTTATGTCGTACAGATCTACATTTGTTTGTGCCCAATTCAACGGCGTCCAAATTGCAGACTCTCGAGTTTGATTTAGTTACTGTTTCAGCCGGTCGTTGGTCGCTAAATTCGTAAGTTAGGTCAATAAAAGGATGTGGCAAAGGTGACCGACTCTATGTTTATTGTGGCACTTGTTGGATTATACACCTTCTGGTGATCTTGTTCCTCAATAGTGACAGCTATAAAAGCCTCTCGTATCACCGTCAAGGAAATTTCGTACAAGCCTTTCTCAACCCTCCTACATGTGTTACAGGATCGTCGCATATGTTCCATGAACGGCAGGCCGAGGGATATTTATTCCTCCTCGCTAGCTTCATCGGTTCATCAATCTATGTTTACTATTTTTTTCCCGACCATCCACTCACTCACGTGAATATAATTAATGATCGATATCTTTTTGTATGAAGAGAAAAGCACTTTCGAATCAAGTACAATCCCGATACATGGAGTATCTTGATCCAGGTCATACACGGGCTAAAATCACACTTAACAAGTGCTTAATAAATTACTTGTAACAAGTTTTCTTTTTGTTGGTTGGTTTTAATAACAAGGTTAGCTTGCAATTAGGTTGTATTTCTTTTTTTTTAACGTACTTACATGCGCACATTTTATTACCCTTAGTAGTTAAATATTTTTTCCCCACTAATCAGGGAATACGAGAGTCGAAGGTAGTTGTATATAGAGGTGTTAAAATGGGTCATTTGTTTATAACAAAAAGATAGTTAAATGGGTTTCACAATTAAAGGTTTAAGATAGGTGGGTTTTAAGTGGGTTTTTAAATGGGTTGGGTTGAAAACTCATCTTTAAAAAAAAAACATTATAATTCCTCCCTTCTTTCTTTAACTTTATAAAAATCGAAATTATAATTTTTTTTTTTTTTTTTTTTTTTTTAATTTTAATTTCTCTTTATTTTCTTTCTTTTTATCTTTCTTCTTTTTTTTCTTCTTTTTTTTTTTCTTTCTCCTTCCTCCTTCCGGTCGCCGGCACGGTGGCGGCCGTGACTCGGCCGGGCGAGCCTCGAGCTCGGTGCGTGAGCTCGAGCTTCGCCGGCGCCAGGCGGCTGGAACTCGTCGGATCTCTGCGGTGGAGGCCTCGCCGGACACTGGGGCTCGAGCCTCGCCCGATCTGGCGAGCTCAAGCCTGCGCGTCGGCAAGGCGGTCGAGCCTCGCCGATTTGGCGAGCCTCGAGCTTGGCTTTGGCGTTGGCGAGGCTCGAGCCTCGCCCGGTTCCGCAGGGCGAGCTCGAGCTCGCGACCGGCGAGCCTCGAGCTCGCCAAATCGCGAGGCGGAGGCCTTGTTGGCGTCGACAAGCCTCAAGCTCGGCGGCGTCGGGCAAGCTCAAATTCGCCGGTCGGCGAGCCTTGAGCTCCCCGGCGTCGGTGAGCCTCGAGCTCACGGGCGCTAGTGAGCTCGAGGCTCGCTTGTGGCTTGTCGCCGGCCGTCGTCGTGGCCGACAGCGGCCAAAGAAGAGAAGAAGAAGAAGGAAGAAAAAGAAAAAAGAAAAAAAAAGAAAATTATATTTAAAAAATAATAATTAAATTTCGATTTTTTTAAATAATTATTTTAAAATTTATAAAAATTGTCCATTAAATTTATATGTTATAAAAATAGTTTAGCAATACAATTTTTAAAAAAATATATATAAAAGCTTGGAAGTATTTTAATAATATAATCTTTAAAAAAAAAATAGGAATAAGTTTTCTAAATTTGTTAAATATGAAAATATTTTATTAATATGAGTTGGGTTGGGTCGGGTTTGGGTCGAAAAATTTACATTAAACATAAATGGGTCTTAAATGGGTTAATGGGTCAATTTGGGTCGGACTATTAATGACCCAACCCAAACCCGAACCCGACCCACCCGTTTAATGGCTCTAGTTGTATATTGACTAGTTTTATGAATTCGATGCACCAGAGCATTTCTTCTTTGCTTTTTGTGCTTGTCTCATATTTGCATCAGCAGTAAGTAGCAAGTGATTCTCATTTAGTCCTCAACCGTTATAGATAGAGCTTAGACTTAAAGCTTTGATTACAACTTTCTTATGCTTATTCCCCTGCTTATGTACATCTAAGCACAAATTTGATAAAAACAAGAATTTCATGGGTTTAATGATTTGGTTGCACTCATCAAATAAAAACTACAAAATTAATTCCACAAAAAATCTGATAACAATATATTTGTGCCACATTTACCTAAAGCTAATTTTATGTCACAAAAAATTCCAGAATTAGTATACACGTGCTGCATTTATAACAAACCGGTGCGCTCGTGTTACATTTATAGCTAAAAATATCAAAGATTTGCCACAATTTGAGGTAAATAGGACACAAAAATATCAAAGGGTATTATGTGGCACAGCCTGGAATGTTCTCTAAAATTTGTTTGGAGCAAGTGTAGTATGTTTGTATCAGTTTGGGGTTTTTGGTGTTATTAAGCCAAATTTCAATAAATCATTATCAAGGTCGAATAAAAAATAAAGTGCAGAATAATTGAAAAATAAAAATCACATCAAAAACACGCTAAGCAGGTTGAGCCCTCGTTGGAGAGATGAGCCAAATTTGGATAGTTACCCAATCGTGGCCAATCACTTGATCCTCGCCGTAGGGATATAATCTATATGTCTTGAAGTGAGAGCTAGAAAGCACAAGGATGATCTTTTTTTGTAAAGATTAATACAACGGAAAAACCTTACAAGGATATTGGTTTTGTGATTTTTCGTGATATTAATACAATTTCATATAAACTAATTGAGAGCAAATTTATCACAAATGTATCGGGTTGGGATTTTTGTAGTAAAAAATTAGTTTGGGAAAATTTGTCGTAGAATACTAGTTTGGAATTACGGCGGTTAAAAAATCAGTTTGAGAGAAATTTTTCATAGATGTACTTGTTTGATAATTTTTATGGCGTTACTCCTAAAAATTAGGGATGGACCCAAACCCTATAAAAGGTATTGTTAATATAACGTGCATTTGCGAGAGTATATATGGTGAAACGTTTTAAGCTAATTTAATTTTATATAAATATTTTAAACTGAGGGCATGTCACTAGTTCATATTATATATCGAACGTGGGATTGAAAATCAAATTGGAAATAAGTATTTTCATTTACAGATAATTCTGTTCAACCAAGCAACTCATTAAAACTTTTTTTATTTAATGGCAAATGATTGAACTAGAAGAAAAGTCAGATGACAAGGCCCTAAATCATTGCATTTATTGAAAGAGAAATAATTTTACACGTTTCCCACATAAATTTCTAAATCTTAACCGATGAATTCATTTCATTAATGCACTACTTCCCTCGAGCTATATAAGTTCTCATCTCTAGATCAACTGCATCATCAAACGATCAATAATCTCATAAAATTTTCTCACCCTCCTATCCCCATAACACCATAATGGCAACGCCGAAGAACTTGTCCGCTCTTATGATCTTGTTGGTCGTCCACATGCATTGCTTCCTAAGGCTACCTTCGCCAAGGTCGGAAACCTACGATTGCGGAAAGGGAATAAGATCTGATTGTGGGTCTGGATTCTTTCAATACATATTCCTTGCCGACACCTTTACACCCACCAATGAATGTTGTCATGAGCTCTTGAAACGGGGAAGAACTGCCACAACCAATTTGTGGAGTTGAGCATCTCGAGCCACAAGCCGATTAAGGGGACAAAATCTGATGTCTATAGGAGGAGCAATGAGACACAGAACAAGCTGCGTTGCGGCTCTCAGTCCGTATCCCCCTACGAGCCGGCTCATTGAGAGCTATTCCTATTTTATGTTACAATAAACGTGTAATATAAAAAGAACGAAAGAATTATAATTTTTGTATTGGATTCTCCGCAAATTTTTATTTTATTTTTTCGTGCTGTTAAGCCTTATGGTTAACTATCACGGAAGAACAATTGCGGATGAATCAAATTTTCAGTGTTTAATGTGGTTATTAACCCTGTAATTTTTTAAAAATGATCTGCAAAATAAAATCCGCCCCTAAAGTTGTACTAGCTTTCAAGTCTAAAACATAGTCCCAAGAAAACTATAAAGAAACTGTCACTTTATTTTGATGCTTTTAACACAACCTTTTGATACAAATACCTAAGCGATAAAAAGATTAATAGATGGTTTTATAATCATACATTCATCTCTAATAATCACATGTATACATAGTTAAAGCTAGTCGATCTAGCATACTGTTGCATAAAGTAAGGTAAAGAGGATTTCTTACTTTAAAGGTTTTACGACAAATTAAATCCTCGATAGTTGTTTTATATAACACTCTATCAATGGATAAATGTATACTTAATAATCTTATATAAATCATACTTTGAATCTTTTTAATCTTGGAAGCAATCATAATAAAACAAAAAAAAAGTTCAAATCTCGAAATATATTTCTCTATTATATATGTACGTATCAAATTGCTCCATTCGTAACTTCTTTCTTTCCGTTAACGATAATTCAAATAGCCTATCTTGGACGATTCGGCGAAACCTTCAAATGTTAACTATATGTTCACTCGAGAATGCGCGTACACTTTTGCTACTCATATATTATGTAAACTTGACTTTTGAACATTTACTGAGGTTTTGTTGGTAGCAAGAATTTAGAGCAATGCATGGCCCAACATCTTATGTAAAATGAGTTCGTAATAAGTCGACCCTTTTATTATGCAAGAGTAGGTTTAATTTAATTAACCCAAACATAATGAATGTATGTTGCTTGGCACGGAAGATGAGGACGGGGATTACTATTATCAACTTGGCCCCTCTTCATTTAAGGAAACCTCTTTATTATCACAATTTTTTTTTAATTAATTTTTAATATTCAAAAGATAGTCCCTCCCAATAACTAGTCCAAAGGTTAAATGATCAATTAATGAGTTCAGTAAATCTGGAAAAGCAAAACCCAAATCTTGTTAAAGGATAATTACCTAATAAATAATTTGACCAAAAAAAATTCAGCTTTTAAATAATCTCAATTAATCTAGAAAACCAAAGCCAATTTTTTTTTTTTAATAGATATAAAGGAAAAACAAGACTGGTAAGCACTATGTACATATAAACTTGGCTCCTTTTCATTAATTAGTGAGACCTATTGATTATTTAACTATTTTTTTCCTCAAGTTGTTGAAAAATAATTTAATGAAGAACAAAATCACACTAAAATATTTGGGCAAATCATTATTTAATTAATAAGTTCGATAAATATAACCAACCAAGACCAAATTATTTGATCAATGGTTTAATTTATCAATTGTCGATACTTAAATTTTGGCTATCAAATTCTTGAGTTGGATGGATGATATGTGGTAGTTGATGGGTATTTGGTTTATCCTCCATTTGTTACAAGGATGTCGGTTTTGTGATTTTCGTGATATTAATACAATTTCATAGAAACTAATTGAGAGCAACTTGATCACAAATGTATGGGGTTGGGATTTTTGTAGTCAAAAAAATTAGTTTGGGAAAATTTGTCATAGGAATACTAGTTTGGAATTATGGCGGTTAAAAAATTAGTTTGAGTTAAATTTGTCATAGATGTACTTGTTTGATAACTTTTGTGGCGTTAATCCTAAAAATTAGGGATGGACCTAACCCTAAATAAAAGGAATTGTTAACATAATGTGCATTTGCGAGTATATATGGTGAAACGTGTTAAGCTAATTTAATTTTATAAAATTATTTTAAACTGAGGGCATGTCACTAGTTGATATTATATATCAAACGTGGGATTGAAAATCAAATTGGAAATAAGTATTTTCGTCTACAGATAATTCTCTTCAACCAAGCAACTCATTAATGCATTTGTTTTTTAATGGCAAATGATTGAACTGGGAAAAAAGTCAGATGACAAGGCCCTCAATCATTGCATTCATTGCAGGAGAAATAATTTTACACGTTTCCCACATAAATTTCTAAATCTTAACCGATGAATTCATTTCATTAATGCACTACTTCCCTCGAGCTATATAAGTTCTCATCTCTAGATCAACTGCATCATCAAACGATCAACAATCTCATAAAATTTTCTCACCCTCCTATCCCCAAAAGACCATAATGGCAACGCCGAAGAACTTGTCCGCTCTTATGATCTTGTTGGTCGTCCCTGTTGCATTACTTCCTAACGCTACCTTCGCCAAGGTCGGAAACCACGATTGCGGTAAGGGAATAAGATCTGATTGTGGGTCTGGATTCTTTCAATACATATTCCTTGCCGACACCTTTGCACCCACCAATGAATGTTGTCATGAGCTCTTGAAAGCGGGGAAGAACTGCCACAACCAATTTGTGGAGTTGAGCATCTCGAGCCACAAGCCGATTAAGGGGACAAAATCTGATGTCTATAGGAGGAGCAATGAGACATGGAACAAGCTGCGTTGCGGCTCTCGAGTCCCGTATCCCCTACCGAGCCGGCTCATTGAGAGCTATTCCTATTTTATAGTACAATAAACGTGTAATATAAAAAGAACGAAAGAATTATAATTTTTGTATTGGATTCTCCTCAAATTTTTTATTTTATTCTTCGTGCCTCTTAAGCCTTATGGTTAACTATCACGGAAGCACAATGGTGGATGAATCAAATTTTCAGTGTTTAATGTGCTTATTAACGCTGTAATTTTTTAAAATGATCTGAAAAATACAATCCGTCCCTAAAGTTGTTACCAGCTTTAGAGTCTAAAAAAACATAGTCCCACATGAAACTATAAAGAAACTGTCACTTTATTTCTTATGCTTTTAACACAACCTTTTGAAACAAATACCTAAGCGATAAAAAGATTAATAGATGGTTTAATAATCATACATTCATCTCTAATAGTCACATGAATACATAGTTAAATCTAGTTGGTCTAGCATACTATTACATAAAGTAATGTAAAGAGGACTTCTTACTTTAAAGGTTTTCTGACAAATTAAATCCCCGATAGTTGTTTTATATAACACTCTATCCATGGATAAATGTATACGTTAATAATCTTATATAAATCATACTTTGAATCTTTTTAATCTTGTAAGCAATCATAAAAAACAAAAAAAAAGTTAAAATCTCGAAATATATTTCTCTATTTATATATATGTACATATCAAATTTCTCCATTCGTAACTTCTTTCTTTCCATTAACTGATAATTCAAATAGCCTATACTTGGATGATTCGTGAAACCTTCAAATGTTAACTATATGTTCACTCGAGAATGTGCGTACACTTTTGCTACTCATATACTATGTAAACTTGACTTTTGAACATTTAATGAGGTTTTGCTGGTACCAAGAATTTAGAACAATGCTTGGCCTAACATCTTATGTAAAATGAGTTCATAATAAGTCTGACCCTATTATTATGCAAGAGTAAGTTTAATTTAATCAACCCAAACGTAATGAATGTATGTTGCTTGGCGCGGAAGATGAGGACGGGGATTACTATTATCAGCTTGGCCCCTCTTCATTTAACGAAACCTATTAATTATCACAAGTTTTTAATAATTTTTAATAAAGAAAAAATAGTCCCTCCCAATAACTAGTCCAAAGGTTAAATGATCAATTAATGAGTTCAATAAATCCGGAAAACCAAAAAAATTAATTTGTGGTAAATTTATCATATGCGTATCAGTTTAAAGTTTTTCTTTGTATTAATCCTTATTTAATGTCAAAAGTGATTGTCTATGGACAAGCAAAAGGAACCTCAATTGTTTATATTGGCAAACAATTTATAGCCATCACTAGTCGCTGCTTGGGCCGGATAATCTATTATCAGATCACCTAATCTGTCACGCCATTGATTGATTAATGTGTATTGCGTATGATCACCTCTTGCTTGAAGTCGAAGGTATTGTTTTGGGGTAGCCCGGTCCATTCCGACTTCTTTGCAAGTACCTGGGGTCAAGTTCGAGCGTCGCTAATTATTTGTTTCGGGTGCACGGTTGACATTAGAGTGTGATCTTCCGATTGTTAGGTCCGTGTCCGAAAACGTTCTTCCAATCTTGTTGTTCCTTCGATCTTTGTTGCAACTTTTCGAGCGCCCAAGGAGTTAGACATGCACTCGTGACTGGCTAAAACTAGGCGGCGCGTCACGACCGTGCGATAGTTTCACGTTGAAGGGTAAGAGGAGATCTACAAGGAAAGAAGCCAAAAGGGGAATACCTTCATGGGGACCATGTACGGGCCAGATTAGGCCTCGGGTCGTTTTACTAATCGCATTAGCCCCGTGATAATAACACCATACAAAGAAACGAGTCGATTTTAAAGCATAAAAAGCTCTAAAAAATTTAGCAACGAAATCGAACCAGATGCATGTCACGAGCAAATGTTAATTGGCGTACATCGATTGTTTAATTTTTCCCTCAAAAAAACTTTATAGTTCCTTTAACGTGCCTCACTCACCGTACTAATCCGCCCTGTCCAAAAGCTCAGCTCGCAGTACCCTCGATGTCCCGACACGCGCCCCTCCACCAACAGTGGCGGCAACTTGGCGACTCCATAACCCTTTTCTGCAGAAAGTAAGGAGCCAACAAATTCTCCCTTCAAAAACCACGGCTATTTCTATGAATGCGGATGCCGCAGAGGTAATGGGAAAAAGAATGTACTTTAATTAGATTTTACTCAGCCTCTCGAGTAGAAGGGTTTCGACGACGGTCTTTACGTAGGCATTGAAGCACTCTCTGCAGGAATTAGGCATGACATAAGACTCATGGAGCCTCCGAACGTCATCGGTGCGGCGACACACGGAGCTGGAGATGACAACTTGGGCCGCTCCAAGCTACACGCGGCCAGTATGGTGTGGGTCGCCGCTCTAGCGATTTCTTTTTAATGCATTAACTCTCGCAGGAGCGGCAACGAATGAGAAACTACAATTAAAAGACAAGAATGAAGAGAGTATAGCATTGAGTCTTCAAAAATTGAAAGGATAAGATGGTCGGAGTAAGTGAAGATGGTTAGATCCGTGCGATTAAATGACAACAAAATGATACTCATGACAGTTAGAGGTTTTACTCCTATCGTATTACACATGCTGTTTTCTTATACATTTAGTTAAAGTAAGATATACCAACTAAAACAGAACGTAATTGATCATTATTGACACTTGAATTTTGTCGACCTTTTAGGTATTTGCATATTTTGCAAAAATATAAAAATTTATAAAAAGATTAAAAAAATGAATCATAAAAAGATAAAAATAAAAATAATAAGTAAAGTAATAGTGATAAAAGATGCATGAAAGAAAGAGAAAAGAATAATGAAAATAAAAAAAAAATGAAATGAAAGATGAACAAGAAAATTAGACAGAAAATATAATCAAGCCCCAAAGTAGCAACCCCATGAGCTACAATCAAATTGAATCTAGTTCTTGTCTAAAATAGCAATCTACCAAAACCAAACTATAATCAAGTACTCACTAACATCTCCAAACTACATAAATATCAATCAAGAGACTCTAAGCTAAATCTAATATTAAGATCTAACTATTTAATTTAGACCTAATCAAGGCCTAGTGCAGCACTGTGATTCTTCCCTTTCCTGATTTTGGGAAGGGTTTTGCATGTAAAAAAATCTCGATTGTTTTCTTCTCTATTTTCTCTTCATATATTCGCGTTTCTAATGTTCCAAGCCACCCTTTTTCCTAGTCGCTATTGAGTACTTGTCTCTACTAGGTCCGAAACCGATGTTTGGCAGCATCTTCTTGTGGGAGGGTTTGGAGCTAATAGCCAGCATCTCTAAATTAGGACACATCCACCTCAAGCTTTCTGCCAATTGAGAATTGGTTTCAATATCTCTAGAAGTGTTGCACAGGATCTGAAGTCTTAGATGTTTGACATTCCACAATGGAGGAAGCACTTCACTTCTAATTTCTTTTGGAAGAACCAATGCCTATGTATACAAAAAGAAAAATAGCAAGATTTCAATGCTCGATTCAGATTAGTATGCAAATACTCAATACAAAATACCGATTTGAACAAATTTTACTTACCTCGACTTCATTGCAGACTAGTGTTAGTGAGTCACAACAGCCGAAATATCTCAAGAACTTGGCTACCTTGAGATAGCTCCTCTTGTTGTGGACTTTGAAATCCACCTCCAGTCTCGCATTGGCCAATCTTGTTGAATCTCGCGGACCTATGACTATGATGTTGGGGCCATTGTATAGGAACGACACCAGATTAGGAGTTTGGGTCTTTACTCTTATTAGGAGTCGAATCGGTCAAGGCGAGGTGCTTGAGATTCTTGTGAGTTATCCTGATGCGCTTGGTGTACCGGCTCCCCTTGAGCCTCAAGGTCTCTAGGAGACGAAGCTATGAGATGACTTCTCTGATTGTCTTGATTGTGAGCACGCACAAATCCAGCGCAAGCTCCCTCAGGTTTCGAGCACCATGTACTTGGAGATTCGACAACTGCCCATCCAGGGAGGCCATGATGAATATCGATATGTAGCTGAAGGATACGAGGTTTGGGGCTGAAATTGAAACTGAAAAGCGGTCATTGTGATGCACGGCTGACGCTTCAAAGGTCTCAAGCTTCGATCCGCATATGAGGTCCCTGGAGCGGGAGCAGCGAATCAGCTCCACAAGTCGGAGTGTGGGGCAACTTAGCATTAGCTCGTTCAAGATGTCATCACTCTGGAAGGCTTCGTGTAGGACCAATTCTTCTAAGCGAGACAGCTTCATCTTGATGCCATGCATTGAGAGATGGTGTCAGAGATCAAGTTGGGGCATTTTTGATTGTACCATCTTCTATCGGGATAGTCGACAATGCGGCCGAGCATAAGGTCTCGGAGGTTGAGCCTCGAGGCAATGTCTATCCACTTGGGCACCACAGGGTTCAACTCGTCGCCTCTTGAAAAGACCAGCAAACTCATCGAGTCGATGCTGAGGTCGTTCTTACCGCGCCATGTGATGTAACCATCGACATACTCTAAGAAAGTGTCGATATTGGCATCGTGCCGTCCAGCGTCTTTGCTCCCAAAGGTTTCTTCATCGAATTTGAGAGCCGGAAGACTATTAAAGGCGTAGTTCCAGTCCTTGGAGAGGATGCTGATTTGTGTTGCAAATCTTAAAGGCAAACATGACATGATTTTTTGAATTACCGGTTGAGGCCAGTAAAAAGTGCCATAGACGGAATCCAATGTATCAATGCGGCCTTTGGAGATCTTTGCCATCTCGTCGTTCTAACAAAACTTCCTGCAATCCAAGAAAGAACAAGAACTCAAGAATGTTATTAACAAAGGAGGCTTTGAAATGTTGAAGGTTCTTGACTTAGAAGGCGTGTACAAGCCCATGCGTCTGGAAGCATTATCGTTGAACGAGACAGCCCGGGGTTGAACTTGAACTTGGCTCCATTCAGTTTTTACTTAATTTTTTCCTGTCTTTATATAATTTTCTAGCTTTTCAAAGTCAAACTCGAAAGCGAAACGATGCTACGAAAATCAAAATACAAACATGACGGATTGCGACTCCTGTTCCTGTAAATGGACTTATGTGACATCAAAACCATACATGGTAAAAACTTGAAGCGTAGCAAGAATAGGCCAAAAAAAATAAAAATAAAAATACTAACGACACCCTTGATCGTATATTCAATAACAATCGCGCGATGTCTGGGAAGAGCCACTAAATTTATCGGAAACCAACGAATTACGAAACAATTTATCGAGATTACAAAACACCGCACGCCCATTATACAAAACACCAAAAAGATTTCCGATAACAAGATCAATCAACTTCTTCTAGAGGCTGACTTTACAGGAACAATAAACCATTGATGATGGGTAAGCCAAATTACCTTCAATGGGGTTGCTTTTCCCTTTCTCTTCGATCAAACCAAGAACGCGTTACGAATCGATAAACAGATGATCCTCGTCTCTATGGCGCGCCAACGTTCACGGGCCGACGACAGCTCTTCCACTCCTTCTTGGCTCTTTAAGAGGCTATTTTTGTGTATGTGCAGAGGAAGAGTGGGGATTTTAAGTCGGTTGTAAAGTAGAATAACGAGTGAGCTCATCAATTTTTTGAAATACCTTACCAATCGGAGCCCTGTTAGGATTAGGAGACATGCGACTGAACTCATCAATTTTTTGAAATACCTCACAGAATTGGAGCCCTATTAAGAGTAGGAGATGTTGGGTTGTAATGCTGAGTACCGAGTGAAATTAATTTTTTGAAATACCTCACCCAATCCGAGCCCCGTTAGGATTAGGAGACATGCGAAGGTTAGCTCTGACTGGAAACTCGTGCATTACGTTAATGCAAGGTATTTCCTTTTCTGTTCTGTTGGTAAATTAAATCCTTAGTTGTCCGCTGTTCGTGTTATCTTATGGACTTCTTGTCCCCTAAATAGATGGATGTGCATCTTAAGTTTGCCTAGTTTTTCGACCAAAAAAAGTTTGCCTAGTTTTCACACCATCTTAACCATGGTGATGGATTTATTTATCCCCACTCTCTCTCCAGAAATTACAAAAACAATTGTTGGATAACCATCCACAATTTGTATCCGCCTCAAGTTGAACGACTAATAGTAATATACCCCTTCTTAATAAATTATTTTCTATGACTTCGCCATGACATTGTTTCAATCAGCGTGGTTCCTTTTATAAATTAAATTCACTCAAATGAAAGATCAAGATAAAACCGATACTGAAAAACTAAGAAGATATATTTAGTTTTAAATACAGCTTACCCAGTGCTTAGTTTATATATAGATTATGGAATAACAAAATATCTTATTGCATCACTTACTCACGAGTTACAAATTATGGATATAACTTGCATACCAACTTCATTAAAAATAAATAATTATGATTTTCAGATTTGTTCCTCCAATCAATGATGGCCCGAAACATAACCCAATCAAATGTGGTGAGAACCGAAGAAAATAAGAACCGAGAAGCCCTCGAGATCTCATTCCATGGATGCGGTGTTCATGTTTCCAAACCGCTCATCAATCATTTTTTCACCCAGAGATCTCATTCATATAACTGAATTTATGGCTTGCACCAAAACAGACATTAATCTGGTTAGTAGGATGAACGATGCCTGCTTCTACAATTATAATGCTAGCTCTAACTGAAGAAGCAGGTGGAGTGGTACGCTAGAGACTAGCCTGTAATGGTACCATAGCCAAAAATTCATCTGCTTCTGGGAATTACGTTAAAGAAAATATGAGAAAATCCGCCTGATCTGGCTAAGTCAAAAGTGATGATCATAGTTCCTGGCTACACCTTGACGCCGCGGGGACATTCTCATGGGATCACGCATGTAGCCAACATGAAAACTTCACATATACCCAACGACCACTGAATTAAATGAGGCCTCGGGTTGCTACTCAAATCAACAGGCAATAGAAAGTTGCTTACAAGAAAGATAGGCGCATTTAAATATGTGTAGCTGCGTTTTCAAACTCTTGCACCATATTTAAGATCAAGGTCTTATCCTTTTGCTACAAAAATAAGAAAAATTTCAAATGACTAATGCTCCGTTCGTTTCACGGAAAACAACTTCCAGGAAGATATTTTCCTGGATTTCTGGTGTTCGGTGGACAGAAAATACATGGTCAAGGAAAACATTTTCCGGTCAACGGAAAATTCTCTCTTGACTTTGAGGAAAATGTTTTCCTCTTTTGAAAAGAGGAAAACATTTTCCTGGCCTCGTGCTCCTTTTTCCTTCGTATTTCTGCACTCTCTCACAAAAGCTTAGGGTTTTTGATCTCCTCCTCCTCCTTCGACGCTGACGATGGGCGAAGCATCCCTCATTCTCCGCCCTCCCCGGCCGCTCCTGCCCGCCTGCCCGCCGCGGCGCGCGCTTCCCGGCGGTTCGAAGCCGCTCGGGAGGATCCGGCTTAAGAGGGAGCACCGCGGCGGCGCCGGAGGCTCGCGGGAGCTCCGCCGTCCGGCCACTCGTCGTGCGATGCGAGGCTTCCGGTGGATGGGTGATTGCCCCCGATTCCTTTCCTTGGGATTTTTTTTAGCGCTCCGCGTGCTTGCTCGTGTGTTCGTTCGTTGCTCTGTTTTGGGGATTTGGTTATGCTTGTTTGGGGTGATGCGATGAGGTCACGGATCTAACGGCGGAGCTCACGCTCGCCGGATCTCGGTGGCGGAGCTCGCGGCTCGCCGGATCTGGCGGCGGAGCTCACGGCTCGCCGATCCGGGCGAGCTCGAGCTTTGTCGCCAGATCTGGCGAGCCTCCGGGTGAGATCGGCCGAGCCTCAAGCTCGCCGGATCTCGGCCACCGGGTCTTGGTTGGTCAGCTGGGTAGCCGCCATCGTCGAGCAGAAGGAGGTGGCGGTGGCGTAAGGAGGAGGAAGAAGGAGGAGGAAGGAGGCGACGGTAGAGGAAGGAGGAAGAAGGAGGAGGAGGAAGGAGGAAGGAGGAAGGAAAAGAAAAAAATAATAAATAATAAAAATTTCGATTTTTAAAATATACATAATTAAAAAAATCATTTAAAAAATAAATAAAATAAATAAATTTTTTTGGTCATTTAAAAATATTAAAATTCATTTTTTGATAAATTTTTCCAAATAATTAAATGAGCTAACGAACAGTGAAAAATATTTTCCATTGAAATTTTAGATTTTGGCCGAACACCGGAAAATAGAGTCATTTTCCTGGAAAATAGAGTCATTTTCTTGGAAAATGACTTCCGGAAAAATATTTTTCGGAAACATGATATTTTCCGCGAAACGAACGGAGCCTAAGATAACAATTTTTTCAATTTGAGGGATAAATAACCAAACCTGAAAGGAAGTTGCTAGCCTGAAGAGAGAAAACTCACTTATGATGCACTAGTTAAGTGCGGTAGCACAATGAAACATACCTGGAAAAGGTGGCAACAGAAGTGCAATGAACAGGGCATGTTAGTCATTACAGTTTCCTATAAATTCTCCTTTCCTGTTCCATGGCCATGGGTGAGGTGCAAAAGACTTCCTGAGCATGTTTCTCTTCTCATTTACTCTGCCTTCTTCACATGGATATTCTAGAAAGTAATCCAAAAATGTTTTGCAGCCTAGTGAATCAACTCCATCAAATAGGAAGCTCTGGACTTCATTCTATGTTTCATGACAAGAGATGAGTAATTGCAATTCTAATATGCAATGGGGATGTAGATGTACGAATAGCTATAAATGACATTTCTATCTTTGCATGTGTCCCCCCAAATATCCTTTTCAAAACTTCATAACCTGGATCCTGGACTCAAAAATCAAATAAGTTATAGATTGAAAAGGAATCAAAGAAACATAAGAGCAACAGCATAATGTTAGATGCACCTATAACACATTGTTTAATACTATAGACCATCAGTAGTAGCACTGGTCTTTGCATGTCCATGTAATAAATAAACTTCGCAAGTAGGCTGTAGATGAAGATAGGGAGGAGATAAGTGACCAGGTGATAAACCTTTTCTGCTCTCGAAGTCAGATACCAATGCTGCGCTTCACGGTTGGCTATAATTTGAGATGCATTAGTCTCCCTTATTCCTAGGTCCATTAAAACAAGCCAAGCCTGAGAAGAAATCCAAGGTCAGAGGAAATTAAATAGAGAAATATTCTAGCCTAAAAGAAACAATGCAATCCCTTGAAGAGACAATTTATTGAGCGAGGTACCTTGAGATAATCCACGAATGCAGGGTATCAAACCGCATGCATGTGTTGACTAGACTTAAACCTGGTCCATATGACTATTGGTGAGAAGAATCTCAATGATTCGCCCGTTAAATTTCCACCCCATGGTAAAAGCGGCATAAAGTGGTGTTCAGCTGAAACGTCCAAAAGGACAGGAAAAAACTAAAAACTTTTTGAATGTTACTATAAAACACATCAAACAACTGACCTCAGCATACTTGAGACATCAGGCCTTCGTAGCACTTATGTTTGTATTCTTTGTGCTTGACGACGTCATATAGAGGGTCAAGGTCCCTGCAAACAATATATCAGGGCAGATCAGGAAGCCTTATGTATAGCAATCAAAGTTAATATAGGATTTAAGGGCGATGGGCAGCATTCAGCACCAAGGAGCATTACATATCTCAAGCCAAGAAGGATATCATTTATTATTATTTTTCTATATTCAACTATTATAAAAGAAAATTGAAATGCATCACTCCTGTTTTGAGAAATTTAACATTGTTGAAATACTTATTGCACATCTTAACAACAAAACTATACACTCCAAGATGCTAACTGCTCATCAAGGAGCATTATATATCTCAAGCCATACCTCAAGCCGGAAGTTCACTATTGCACATCTAGCTTGACAAACACTGTCCAGTATTCTACGCCATGCCAGTAGGTACTAGATAGTTAGACGTCAAATGCGTGACTGTTCAAAGCTTCTGCAAAAGTCAGCTCGTGACACTCAAGCAGAACAGCTACACCGCAACCCATTTTCATCAACTCGCGTTGTTTCTCACAACAAGGAATAAGTTAAAAAACAAGAACAAAGAATTATTCTTACAGAACAACTATAATTGTCCTTACAGAACAACTATAATTATCTCGGCAGCAGTGAAAAAGTTGGCACAGAATATAGGCAGATCATATTCTGGTTCTGGAAACATAGCGAAATGCAAAACCTGAATAGAGCATCTTCAGAAGAACAAAATGAGGCTGCTAAACATCATAGCAAAATAATGCGTTCAAGTAAACTTACTTGAACAACCAATTCCTCCATCAGCACAAGTGGCAAATCCAATTAGAGGAAAAGCTTTACACGGAAAAACTAGCTTTACAGAATTGCAATCTTCCTCTCCATTCTATTTCAATTTCGTTTATGTAATCAATGTATATCTCTGTTCGTTTGTCACGAGTAATCACCAAAGAACCATCCAGCACAGCGGGAATAACAGCAGCCCAGAAACCTGAGAGAGGAAAAAAGTAGAAATGTTCAGATTTCGACTTCAACCACGACAACATAAGAATGAAATCGAGTCTGTGTTTATACCTTGAATTCCTCCTTTTTCTTTGGCTATTCCTTTTCATCTTCTTCCCACGGATTCCAGGAATTCCAAGACGGAAAAGCTGTTGGTTATCTTTCGCCCAAAAGAACCAAAGAAAAAGGAGAGGAGGGGGGAAGTAGTGGGGTGGCCAAAACGGTTAACAAGAGAGTAGTGGGGTGGCCAAAACGGTTAACAAGAGACACGATCGAAGCAAAGACCAATTATCCGGACGCACCATGCTTGTAAAAACGACATGAGCATTCGAAAATCAACCTTGAAAACAGATCGAGGTTCTCTCCGTAGGGGAAGGGCAAAACAAGGAATTCGCAGTGCCATGTGACTTTGCTTGCGTCGCTTGACGATGCAGTGACGCGGCGGGTCCACCCCATGCCCCGCAAGAAGGCCGTCGCACAAGAAATAGAGATGGATGTGAGTTGCGTCGTTGCCTAAATTTAAATTCAACGTTGTCCTGTTGATTAATGCTGTGAAAAATTTTAATCTATCCAAAATTCTTTTTCTTATCACTAAAAATCTTAAATTCTGGCATTTTTTAGAAAGTGTACTTTTGTTAGGCCGGCATGAATTCAAGGCATTTTGATGTCATGCTACGTATCATTTAGAGGTAATTTAGCATCTCTCTTCCTCCGAATTTTTATCACTCGGTTCATTCAATTGAGCGCTATAAATTTCGTTCTTTTATATTGTAATTTTCAAGTGACATTTTGAGTAGGCGATTAATTACTTGGAGGGCAGGTTAGGATTAGGACTGTGGTTTGGAGTAATCATGTCATTATCGGCCATCTTTTTTAGGGTTTTTTTTTTTTGGTGGTGACGAAAGTTAATTACATTTTTTTCTTTTGGTTCGCTGAAAAATCCGATCCCGTTCTATTCCCTCTATGACGGCATCAACTCCAGACTTAACGTGTCCGACATCTCCATTTCGTACCGGTCTACATTTGTTCGTGCCCAATTCAACGACACAAAAAAAAAAAAAAAAAAAACTACAGACTCTCATTTTTGATTTAGTTACCATTTCGGCCAGTTGTAGGTTGTCAAATTCGTTAATTAGGTCGATAAAAGTATGTGGTCAAGGTGACCGACTCTTATCTTTTATTGTGGCACTTGTTGGATTATACACCTACTGGTGATCTTGCTCCTCGATACTATTTAATATACAAAGCCTTTCGTATGTCTATGAAATTTCGTACAAGCCTTTCTCAAGCCTCCTAATCATGTTAACGGGTCGTCGCATTTGTTCCATGAACAGCTGGCCGAGGGGTATTTTTTCCTACTCGCTGGCTTCATCAGTTCATTAATCTGTCTACTTTTTTCCACTTACTCATGTGAATATAATTAATGGTTGATATATTTTTGTACGACGAGAAGAGCACCTTTAAATCAAGTACAATCCCAATACGTGGAGTATCTTAATCAGGTTGAGCACAAGCTAAAATCACACTTACCGAGTGCTTTGTGATGGGAGAACGGTAATAATTCGAACAATATCGAATCAACGCAGCGGAATAAAATAATCTCCCATCTTGTGTAAACCTAATAGGAATTGATATAGTAGAGTAAAATAAATACCAAGCACGCGAACACAAGACGATTTTTATGTGGAAAACCTCATTGATGTGAGGAGATAAAAAAACCACGGGACCGGAGTCCACCTAAAAATCTCCACTATCAATAAAATTGTTCTTCTCTAGCAAATACTAGAGGTACATAGCAGTAAACACCTCAAGAACATGATTCTTGGCAATACACATGAACTTCACAAGAGATCAAGGATAAATCTAACAAAAAATGCAAGTTTTGAACAATCCACGAAAAACCTAATGTATGGACCTTCAAACGAAAATCAAACCGTTCATATTTGAATAAATGCGCCACGAACATGCTGACAAAATTTCAGCTCAATCGGACCACGAATCGACCTCCGACGCCAGCTTGATGTAAATCAGATATTGTCCGAAACCCCAGATTTTCTGTTTTCTCTTTTTCTCTTGTTACTATTTCCTTTTCTGCTGCTACATCTCTATATAGATAGTGAGAAACCATATTTCCTCATATAACTTATTATATGAGCTCAAGCCCTTTTTGAAGCTTGCAACTCATTGGGTGTCCTCCACATAGGAGTGAATCCAGCTAACAAATCTCCCCTCACGACAATGTGGAGGGATTCACCATCCCTGCTACCAAACGGCAATGTTCAAGCTTCTCTCTTGGTAGAGTCATCGTTATCATATCGGAGCCATTATGATCCGTATGAATTTTCTCAAGTTCCAACAACTTTTCATCTAGAACATCCCTTATCCAATGATATCTAACATCAATATGTTTCGATCTAGAATGAAAAGATGAATTCTTACTAAGATGAATTGCGCTTTGATTATCACAAAATAGCATATACCTCTTTTGCTTGAACCCAAGTTCTTCTAAGAACTTCTTCATCCATAGCATCTCTTTACTAGCTTCAGTCATTACAATAAATTCAGCTTCGGTTGTAGAAAGTGCAACACATTTTTGCAATCTTGACTTCTATGACACAGCTCCACCCGCAAAGAAATCAAATAACCAGAAGTAGATTTATGAGTATCAATATCTCCCGCCAAGTTGGAATCTGTGTATCCAACTAACTCAAGTTTCCCGTTCCAAAACTGAGTTTCAAATTTGAAGTTTCCCGAAGATACCTCATAATTCACTTCACTTTGCATTCCAAAGGTTTCTCTACCTGGATTTGACAAATAGCGACTAATAACGCTAACTGCATGCGCCAAGTCTCGGGCGTGTACATACCATCGCATACATTAAGCTTCCTACAGCTGAAGCATATGGAATACTTTCCATATCTTTCTTCTTTATCGGTCGTAGGACTTTGCATCATATTTAACTTAAAGTGGGCAAGAAGAGGAGTACTAACCACTTTAGCCTTGTCTATGTAAAATTTTTGAAGGATTTTCTCGATATATTTCTCTTGCGACAAAAATAACTTCTTAGCATCTCTGTCTCGGGTAATTCTAATGCCAAGAATCTGCTTCGCCGAGCCCAAGTCTTTCATGGCAAAAGACTTGCTCAACTGTTTCTTCAATAACTCAATTCTTGAAGCATTCCTGCCAACAATTAGCATATCATCAACATAAAGCAAGAGAATAATAAAGTCATCATCAGAAAATTTTTGGACAAACACACAGTTATCCGAGGAAGTCTTCTTATAGCCCTGTTCTGTCATAACTGACGCAAATTTCTTATACCACTGTCTCGGTGCTTGTTTTAGGCCATAGAGACTTTTCTTCAATTTGCACACATAGTCCTCTTTCCTTTCACTTTGAAACTCTCAAGTTGTTCCATGTATATCTCTTCCTCCAAGTCACCATGTAAGAAGGCCGTTTTAACATCCATTTGCTCAATTTCTAAATCTAGGCTAGCTGCCAAGCCTAGTACCACACGGATAGAAGACATTTTCACTACCGGAGAAAATATACCATCAAAATCAATACCCTTTCTTTGACCGAATCCCTTAACAACCAATCTAGCTTTGAACCGTGGTTGTGCAGTATGTTCATCTTGCTTCAACCTATATACCCACTTGTTCTTCAAACCTCTTTTAACTTTAGGTAACTTCATCAATTCAAAAGTATGATTATCATAAAGTGACTGCATCTCATTTCGCATAGCATCGAACCAATTACTTTTGTACTCATCTTCTATTGCTTCTGCATAACACTCTGGTTCACCTGCATTAGTCAATAATACATACTCATCTTCAGAATACCTGGTGGAAGGTCATCGATCTCTAAAGGATCTTCGACTGGAACATCCGTGAAACATCTAATTGAGCCTCTGGTTCAGGAATAGTATTATCTATTTCAACATGTTCAAGAACATGTGCGTTATTTGGAACATTGACTTTCTGTTGCTCTTCATCAACCTGTGTAGGAATATTTGTAAGAAGAACTGGATCTAAATCAACCGCAGTTATCACTAACTCCGTGGTGCTGAAATCATCTTCGATTTCTCAATATCCTCTACTTGTTTGATCTTCCATAAACACAACGTCTTTGCTTCTTACAATTTTCTTTTCAAGTGGATCATAAAATTTCTAGCCAAGCATATCATGTCCATAACCAATAAATATGCCTTTGTCGTGTTTTCACATTAAGTTTAGACCTCTCATCTTTGGGAACATGCACAAATGCTTTGTACCCAAATACACGCAAATAATCATAAGAAACTTCTTTGCCTGTCCAAACTCTATTAGAAACATCAAACTCTAAAGGAATGCATGGAGTAAGATTTAATATATGCACAAGCGTACTTAAAGCCTCACCCCAAAAGGATCCGAGGTAACTTTGATTGTGAAAGTAAGCATCTTACCATTTCAACCAATGTTTTGTTCATTCTCTCAGCTAAGCCATTTAACCGAGGCGTCTTGAGAGGTGTCTTTTGATGTCGAATACCTTGTTGTCTGCAGTATTCATCAAAAGGTCCAATATATTCTCCCCCGTTATCAGTTCTAATGCATTTCAATTTCTTTCCAGTCTGTCTCTCAACTGAAGCCTGAAATTGCTTAAAAGCATCTAACACTTGATTTTTAGTTTTCAAGGTATAAATCCAAATTTTCCTTGAAAAATCATCTATGAAGGTAACAAAATAAAGAGAGCCACCAAGTGATTTTGTTTTCATAGGACCGCAAACATCGAAATGCACTAAATCCAAAGTATACACGACTTTCTTGAAGGAGGGAGCTTTTAAATGCAACTCGTTTCGTTTTCCCGCTAAACAGTGAGCACACTTCTTTAGCACTGAACTTTTCAATCCTGAAAGGAGCTTCTTCTTGGCCAATATTGACAAACCCTTCTCACTGATGTGACTGAGCCTCTTATGCCATAACTCAGCTGCATCTTCGCTATCTACTACATTAATTTTGTCTGTGGACAACTTTGCCTGCATAATGTATAACGAAGAATATTTTTCACCTGTAGCCACAACAAGAGAACCTTTGGTGAGCTTCCATTGACCATTACTGAAGGTGCTGCAATACCCCTCATCATCCAACTTGCCTATAGAAATCAAATTCAAGCGGATATGAGGTATATGTTTAACATTATTCAATACTAACCTTGTGCCATTGCTGGTTTCTAGGCACACATCACCGATGCCTACAGCTTGAGCTAGTCCATTGTTTCCCATCTTCACAGATCTGAAGTCACCTGACCTGTATGATGTAAAGAAATCCCTACAAGATATAGCATGAACGGATGCACCACTATCAATTACCCAACTGGTCTCATGAGAAACAAAATTCACCATTTCACCATCAAAAATAGTGAAAAAGTCTTCTTTAAGTGCAGCGACGCGATTGTCATCCCAGTCATCATCAACTTTTCTTCTCTTTACCTTTCTCCTTTTGTTTCTCCCTTTTTAACTGGCGATAAAATCTCTGAATATGTCCTTTTTGATGACAATAATGGCACTCAATATTAGCAAATTTATTATACTTACCTCTACTTTTGTCTCAACTTTTATCTCTATTTCTCAGATCTCGAGAGTCACTTTTCCCCCTTTTTTCAACAACCAAGGCATCATAATATGAAGAGGACGATCCATGTGTCTTTCTTCTCATCTCTTCATTCAAAATACTACTCTTTTCTAAATCCATGGTAATTGTACCATCCGGGGCAGAATTAGACAAAGATGTTCCGAACGTCTCCGATGAGTCTGGCAAAGTACCAAGCAACCATAGTGCTTGTATCTCATCATCAAACTTGATTCCCATCGCAGCCATCTGATTTATAATTCCTTGAAAAGAATTTAAATGATTAGTCAAACGAGTACCATCATGATATCTCAAAGCCATCATCTGTTTTATCAAAAATAACTTATTATTCCCAGTCTTTCGAGCATATAACTGTTCGAGCTTATCCCATAAACTGCGTGCATGTGTTTCCTCAATAATATGGTTTAAAACATTATCATCTACCCATTGCCCGATATAACCACACACTTGACGATGAAATATAGACCATTCAAATCGTCAATTTTATTTTCTCTCGGTTTCTCCTCGGCAAATACAGGCAAATAAAAATCTTTCACATATAAAAGATCTTCCATCTTCCCTTTTCAGATATGATAATTCAAACCATTCAATGTAACCATTCTACTTGTATTCGTTTCCATTGTTTAACATAAGGCAGAAAAATCAAGCAATAACTCCGATGCTCGATACCACTCGATGGGAGAACGGTAATAATTGAACAATATCGAATCAACGCAGCGGAATAAAATAATCTCCCCTCTTGTGTAAACCTAATAGGAATTGATATAGTAGAGTAAAATAAATATCAAGCACGCGAACACAAGATGATTTTTACGTGGAAAACCTCCTCGATATGAGGAGATAAAAAACCACGGGACTAAAGTCCACCGAAAATTCTTCACTATTAACAAAATTGTTCTTCTCTAGCAAATACTAGATGTACATAGCAGTAAACGCCTCAAGAACATGATTCTTGGCAATACACATGAACTTCACAAGAGATTAAGGATAAATCGACCAAAAACGCAGGTTTTGATCAATCCACGAAAAGCCTGATGTATGGAGCTTCAAACGAAAATCAAACCGTTCAGATTCGATTAAATTGCGCCACGAACATGCTGACAAAATTCCAGCTCAATTTGGACCACGAATCGACCTCCGACGCTAGCTTGATGTAAATCGATATTGCCAAAACCCCAGATTTTCTGCTTTCTCTTTTTCTCTTGTTACTATTTCATTTTCTGCTGCTACATCTTTATATAGATAGTGAGAAACCATATTTCCTCATATAACTTATTATATGGGCTCAAGCCCTTTTTGAGCTTGCAACTCATTGGGCTTCCTCCACATAGGAGTGAACCCAGCTAACACTTTGTTGGTTGGCTTAATAATAAGGTTAATTTACATTTAGACTACATTCCTTATTTTAACATTTTAGCACCTGCACACCTCATATCCCTTGTTCGTAGTTAAGTATTTTTTCCCCACTAACTAGGGGATATGAGAGGTGAAGGTTGCTGCATATTGAGTGGTTTTATGACTTTTGTGCACCAAAGCATTTCTTCTTTGCTTTTTTTGTACTTGTCTCGTATCTAGGTCAGCACTAAATAGCACGTCATTCTCATTTAGTCCTCAACCTTTCTAGTTAGAGGTTAGAATTATAGCTTTTATTACAATTTTCTTATGCTTATTCCACAGCATTTAAGCACAAATTTGATCAAACAAGATTTAACAGGTTTGATGATTTGGTTGCACTTATATATAATTAAAAAAAAAATACTCACGGCTTCTTTCCCGTCAAATAGAAAATACAAAATAAATACCACAAAAAGTCTCAAATCAGTATATTCGTGTCACATTTACCTCAAGCTAATTTTTATGTCTCAAAACATCCCAAATTAGTATACACATGTGGCATTTATGACAAATTGGTGTGCTCGTGCTACATTTATCCCTAAAAAATGAAAGAATTGCCACACTTTGAGGTAAATGGGGCACAAAATATATCAGTTTGGGATATTATGTGGCACACCTAGAATGTTCTATAAAGTTTGTTTGGAGATAATGTAGTATGTTTGTACCCGTCTTGAGTTTTTGGTGTTATTAGGCAAAATTTAAATAAAGCATGTTCAAGATGGAATGAAAAATAAAGTGCAGAACAATTAAAAAACCCAGAAATTACATTAAAACCACGCTAAGTATTTGAGCCCTTGTTGGAGAAATGAGCCAAATTTGGATGGTTATACAATCATGGCCAATCACTTGATCTTTGTCGTAGGGACATAATCCACATATCTTGAAGTTAGAGCTAGAAAATAGAAGGACGATCTTGTTCAAAACCTTAAACTGGTATATATGTAACAAATTTACCCAAAATTAATATTTTGACTACAAAAAACTCTAAACTAGTATACGTATGATAAATTTATCTCTAACAACTATAAAAAAAAAAAACCAAAAACTAGCATACTTGTAATAAATTTACCCAAAGTAAATTTTTAAACCCCTAAAAATCTCAAACTGGTATATTTGTGATAAATATGCCTTTCATTAAATTGGACTAATACAAAAAAAAAAATCACAAAATTGGTATAACTTTGACAAATGGAAAGTAAAATCCCAAATTGCTATATTAATCAACTGTTATGTGTCATTCAACTTAGTAATTTGATAGTAAAATTTAACGGAAACTATCGAGAATAAATTTGTTTTAAGCATACCGTTCAAGTTAAAATTGTCAAAGGTGTACCAATTTGAGATTTTTTATAGTAAAAAATTAATTCAAGATAAATTTATCATATGTATATTAGTTTGGGTTTTTTTTTTAAAATGATATTAACCCTTATTTAATGTTGAAAAAGTGATTGTCTATGGACAAGCAAAAAGAACCTCGATTGTTTATATTAATAAATAGCTTATAGCCATCAATATTCACTGCTTGTGCCGAATAATCTATTAGCAGATCACCTTATCTGTCACGCCATTGATTGATTAATGTGCATTGCGTATGATCACCTCTTGCTTGAAGTCAAAGGTATTGTTTTGGTGTAGCCCGGTTTGTTTCGAGCATCGCTAATGATTTGTTTCGGGTTAACGGTTGACATCGGAGCGTGATCTTCCGACCGTTGCGTCCGTGTCCGAAAACATTCTTCCAATCTTGTTATTCCTTCGATCTTTGTTACAACTTTTCGAGCGCCCCAAGAAGTTAGAAATGCTTATGACCGCTTCAAACTAGGCGACACGTCACAACCGTGCGACAATGTTGCATGGAAGGGCAAGTGGAGACCTACAAGGAAAGAAGCCAAAAGGGGAATACCTTCATGGGGACCATGTACGGGCCAGATTAGGTCCTGGGTCGTTTTATTAATTGCATTAGGACCCGTGATAATAACACCATACAAAGAAATGAGTCAATTTTAAAGCAAAAGAAACTCTCAAAATTTAGCAACGAAATTGATCCAGATGCATATCACGAGCAAATCTTAATTGGTCACACACGCCACATTGACCGTTTAATCTTTCGCTCAAAACAACTTTATAATTCCTTTAACGTGCCTCACTCACCGGACTAAATCTGTCCTGTCCAAAAGCTCAGATCGCAGCACCCTCGATGTCCCGACACGCGCCCCTCCATCAACAGTGGCAGCAACGTGGCGACTCCATAACCCTTTTCTGCAAAAAGTAAGGAGCCAACAAATTCTCCCTTAAAAAACCATGGCTATTTCTATGAATGCGGATGCCGCAGAGGTAATAGGAAAAATAATGTACATTAATTAGATTTTACTCAGCCTCTTGAGTGGAAGGGTTTCGACGACGGATAAGGAGCAGGGTAGCCCTCGACCGCTGTTTTCAAGTCAAAGGATGGAGGAGTAGATGACATGACATATGGGAACATAAGCTTTCTAGGATTTCGGTGATGTGTGAATGGGAAAGGAACCGAAGAGAGGATTTGTGCAGAGAATGAGGTTGTGGCGGTCATGTTCCACGCCAAATAGCAATCCAAATATCGATCTTGTTGAATTTCCATTCCCTAAAATGCGTTGCTCGCTTGTCAATCATTCGATAGATCTATTAAGAGAGATAGAGAGTGCATATGATGCAAATTCACTGGGATTGAAGTTGGGGGTATGTGGCCGAGGCAGGTTGGATATGCATTTACCTCATCGATGTCCCCTTCGCAAAGGATAAGGAGTGGGTAGCCTTTGACCGCTACTTTTGGGTCAAAGGATGGAGGAGTAGATGACATGATAGATGGGAACATAAGCTTTCTAAGGTTTCGATGAGGTTGTAGCGGTTATGTTCAACGCCAATGTAGTGATCCAAATATTAATATTGTTGAATTTCCATTCCTCACATCGCATCGCTTGCTTGTCAACCATATTGTAGCAGTCGTGTTCAACGCCAATGTAGCGATCCAAGTACCGATCTTGTTGAATTTCCATTCCCTACATTGCATCGCTTGCATGTCAACCATTTCATAGATTTGTTTTGAGAGAGAGAGAGAGAGAGAGAATCCAAAGGCCATTGTCGAGGATATAGATAATCTGACACAAATATAATAGGAAGTAGGGGGTGTTGATAAATAACAACCTAGCGCTTTCTCATTTTCTAAAAATTTAAGAACCTAAAACTCGAATGAGGCTTCTCTCAATAATGGTAAACCAGAGGAAAATGATGATGAAATATTTGATACGATGAGTGTGATTTGTGATGATGGGGGAGTACTTATGCTAAAATTCAAATCAACAAATGGAATCTATTGACTAAGAGGGTGAAACATTACCTCCTATGACAGTCTATTTCTTATTGATCGTGAGAGCAAGCCTATTTCTTTTTCTATTTTGCCGCTCTTATGGTCGGATGATGATATTTTAGTTGACTTCCCAACTCAAGTACACTTATGTGGGATGGTAAATGATGGGCTTCAACACTTATGTGAGGAGGTGACTGAATGAAAATATGAATTGTCCTATGTGCATCCTAAGACCTATGTCTTTTCAAGGATAAGGGGTGTATATAAGTCGACAGTCCAAAGAAGACATTTCGACAAACTATAACCATCTTGGTTACTATCTACAGTCCTCATTTTGCAAAGAAATCCTCACAGGCGTCTTATCTATCCGTGTGGTATCATTTGCTAAACCCAAAACCTTTCAAGTTTATGTGCCTACCGATACATTTGTAGGGAAAGCTATCCATATGTTTTACTTGTTTTTTTATCTATTCCCTACCATCTCTTAGGTGTTATGATGTCAAACCTTCTCTTGAAGATCTATTAGATCATGTACCGTTGATTACGTAAGCTGCCACGATAGATAAAAACTTGGCGGAATCTCGTGTCCAATCACTTTTCTCAAAGAACTTCAGGCTCATAACCTTCACCCAAGGATGTTCGAGCCATGTGTCTTAGTGAAGGACACAAGCAACCCTTATAAATGATGAAAGTACCAAACGATCGAAGTAAACCTCCTACCTAATCTTGCGATGGTGGTATTACAAATGCTTTACAAAGAAAGAACTCTTCTTCCACTAAGTCAGTCTCAATTTTCTTAAACTAATGGTTTGATTGTGATTTTACACATGAAAGAGAATATTGGGGTCATGGGAGAAAGGGCTCTCGGATTGCACAATGCAAATTTGGTAGAGAAGATCCTCGACAAAGAGATGAAAAGCAAGGCACTCTTCAATTCCGTCGGCCTCACCATTCGTTTTATATGACACCGAATGTACAACAATGATGAAGTAATCAAAAGTTGAATCATGACATTACTTGTGCTAAGAATGTGGAAAGCCAGAAGTTATGGTATTTTATCCCACTATATTCAATAGAAAACATTTAACACTTGACCTCAAATCAACAAAAACTCGCTCTTTAACTCAACCTGCCTTGTTTTTCTAGTACAATCGTAGTGGATACATTACAAAATTGCTCGCTATCTATTTCAATATTAATAAAAAGGATTAATACTCTGAAAACCCCAAATTGGTACACATGTGACAAATTTACTCCAAACTATTTTTTTGACCATGAAAAACCCCAAACCGGCACACCCGTGATAAATTTATCCCGATTAACCATAAAAAACCTTAAATTGGTACATTAGTGACAAATTTACCCCAAACTAATTTATTCGACCATAAAAAACCCCAAACTAGTAAATTTGTGACAAATATACTCTCGTTAAATTGGATTAATACAACAAAAAAAATCACAAAAATTGTAAATTATGACAAACAAAGCATAAAATCCTAAATTGGTATACCAGTCAACTATCTATGTCATTTAACTTAATAATTTGATAGTAAAATTTAACAAAAATTAATAGAGGGTAAATTTGTTACAAATGTATCGATTTGGGGTAAATTTGTCAAAGGTATACCAGTTTGTGGTTTTTTGTGGTAAAAAATAGTTTGGGGTAAATTTATCATAAGTATACCAATTTGGGGTTTTTCAGGGTATTAACCCTTTAAATTATTTTTTGAGCCTATGGTTATTTTGGTTACTATCATGAGATTGACCCGAGGTGGACCGAGCTAGCCTTGGCGAGGGACGAAATACGTTATTTCCTATGTTAAAGATAATTATGATATTTCTTTTTGGTTATCTAAATCTCTCGAGATTGTACACATATTACATGTGGATTGTATGTAAATTGCCATTTGATTGTGCATAATCTTGATTTAGATATTATCTTAAAGTGGTAATTTAACAAAAATTATAAATAAGATGGTGTATATGCATCAAAATATATACAAATTTCATATTTCTTTTTTTCATTATTATTATTTTTAACTTGTTACGGATGTTTCACACTTTCTATCAGATATTTTCATGTACTAAAGATAATTATGATATTTCATATAAATTATTCATGTCTTTTAAGATTGTATGTATATTGCACATATATTACCATTTGATTATGCATAATCTTAATTGACATATGATCGTAAAATAGTTATCTAATAAAGTCTATAAATATATTGTATTCTTCATTAGTGTATACATTGAAATATATGCAAATTTCATTTGCCATCCTTCTTCATGTGGACGTCGAGCCTTCTCGTTTCCTTGATAAAGATCTCATCCATGGGCTTAGCACTTCCACAAGCGTTGGCCGAGCTCTTAGGAGATGGTGATAGCAACATGAGGATCGTGAGGGAAAGGGTGAGCACAAACTTGATCCCCACCGTCGAGATCGCAAAGATCGCCTAGAAGGTGATTTTTTTTCATAGGAGAAGGTTTGGAGGGTTTTTGCTTTTGAATGGTGATGTTGCACGTATATTTAAAGACAAACATTAGATGAAGAAGAAGCGGTTGGGGAATTCTCTGATGCAATTGATTTCAGTTCAACAAAAATTGCCTTTCGCCCAATTCGATCAAGAAGGCGATTTCCGCAATGTCGATGGTTGGGATCAAGTCCGCGCCGCCCTTTTCCTCGCAATTCTCATGTTGTTGTCCCGATGTCCAGAGAGCTTGGCTAGTGCTCGTGGAAGGGCTGAGCCCTTTGATGATATCTTTAGTCGAAACGAGAAAGCTCGATGTCCACATGAAGAAGGTTGGCGGTGGGGGTTGCGATGGCCGTGGTGGCGGCACTAGTTACAAAGGTGGCGTATCATCTATTTGGTACCTGCAGTGCCAAGTGGGCATAAGCCTAGCAACGGGACTCAAAGGTCCTCAACTATCGAACCTCGCCTATCGTCGCTTGCCTCGATTGTTTTTGTTCCTCTCTAATTCTCTTCAAAACTAGTTTGATTGCCGTGGTTCGCTATCGATAGAGGGAATTCTTTTATTTTTATTTTTTATTTTATGATTTTCTTTTTCAGTATGAAATGAAAGAAAAGAGCCTAAATCTTCCTTTTACATTAATTTTTTTATTCACTCCATGAAAAAAAAATAAATTTCTTTTTCTATCTATCTATATTTTATTAATCACTGAGGTTTAATTCAAAATGAATTATTTATGATGATAAATGCAAGTTTTAGGAAAACTTTATTCAAATAGTGATATCCAGTAGTTTTTCTTTTTTTCAATTCAATAACTATTTGAATTGAATGATTTTGAATGATTTCTTATAAGTATTTGATATTCAACAATCTTAGACTTCTTCTACTATCAAATACTCATAAGAAATCATTCAAAATCATTCAATTCAAATGGTTATTGAGTTGGAAAAAAAAAACCTCTATTTGAATAAAGTTTTCCTAAAAATTGCATTTATCATCATAAATAGTTCATCTTTGAATTAAACCTCAGTGGTTAAAAAAATATAGATAGATAGAAAAAGAAATTTATTTTTTTTTTTCGTGGAGTGAATAAAAAAAGTTGATGTAAAAGAAAGATTTAGGCTCTTTTCTTTAATTTCATACTGAAAAAGAAAATCATAAAAAAAAAAGAATTCCCTCTATCGATAGATTGAACAATTGGCAATCAAACTAGTTTTGAAGAGAATTAGAGAGGAACAAAATGATTGAGGCAAGCAATGATGGGCGAGGTTCGATGGTTGAGGACCATTGAGTCCCATGGCACCCACATGTACTAAATAGATAAAACTGCCACCTTTGTAACTAGTGCCACCACCACTGCCATCACCGTTGCCATCGCCACCCCCACTGCCACCCTTCTTCACGTGGATGTCAAGCTTTCTTATTTCCTGGCTAAAGGTCTCATTTGCAGGTTCAATATGTCCAAGAGTGCTAGCTGAACTCTCTAAGAGATGAAGATAGCAATAGGAGGATTGAGAGGGAAAGGGCGAGCATGAACCCGATCCCCGCCATCGAGATCACGAGATCGTCTTCTTGATCAAATAGGGCGGAAGGCGATTTTTCTTAAAGGAAAAGGTCCGAAGGGTTTTTGTCTTTGGATGGTGATGTTGCACGTATATTTAAAGACCAACGTTATATGAGGAAGAAGCAATTGGGGAATTCTTCGATGCAATTGACTTTAGTTGGACAAACGTTAGACAAAATTCTCCAATGCATGTATATTTGGCGAGGGTTGGCGGTCAAGGTCCAAGCACGTTGGCTACTAAAGGAAGCCCTTCAATCACGACCTTTCTTCCTTGTTCTCGATCCTTCTCACTCTCCCGGTTTCTCTACCCACCCTTGAACCTTCGAAAATCACCACTTTTAAGCTCGCCCGCCAAGCGCGCATGGCCTTGCCACCGTTAGCTCGTCCCCGCTAGCCCGCCCGGCTAGACATCCTACTCGACGGTCTCTCGTTGCTCTACCTATCCTTTGTGTCCTTCCTTTAGCGAGCGTGAGGGGAGAGAGGAAGAAAGGGGAAGGAGACCAGGTCAGGAAGAAGGAAAATAGAGGAAGTAGGGCCAAGCCTAGGTAAGAAGAAAAGGAGGAAACATTATAAATTATAAATTATTGATAGCCTTTTGATAGCCTTGTAGGATGGTGAGTATCTCACAAATGCCTTACGCTTGATGTCCACATCTTAATGACTAGTGATGATTGCAGGATTCAAAATGATGAAGAAGTTGTTGACAAGAAAACCAAAGGATTTTTTTTTTTCAAATTAAGACCCCAAAACGCAACCTAATTATTCAACAAAAACAAGCAAATCACAACTTAAGAAAGCCATATAAAAAAGAATCACAATCAGTTGATCAAAGAAAGTAATGAAGAATGAGTAAAAAAGTATAATACGATAATGTAACCCGAAACGAGTTGGATAAAGAATATGACATAGCTCTATTATCAAGCCCCGAGATAGCAACCCCATGAGCTATAATCAAATTAAATCCAATTCTTGTCTAAAAAAAGTAATCTACCAAAACTAAACTATAATCAAGTACCCACTAACATCTCCAAATTACATAAATGTCAATTAAGAGACACTAAGTTAAATATAATACTAAGATCTAATTATCCAATCGAGGCCTATTTTCTAAACATTTTCTATGTTTTTAATTTTCCGAATTTTTTGAAATTTTATTATTATTAAAAATTAGGACATTGTTCTGGGCTGTTGAGCCCAATCCGAATATGGTCCAATATGTTCTAAACTTTCAAAGCCCATTTTCACAAATTTGGGCCAAAAAATACAATTGGGCTTTCATACAAAGCCCTTTTAGTTCTAAACTTTCAAAGCCCATTTTCTTCATTATTTCTTATTTCCTCTCTTTTTTTTTTTTTTTTTGGAACCGTTCATTTTATTCCTAAACCGAGAACCAAGCTCACCATTCCTAGATGTTTGTTTCTTATCAAGCCCACAAACTAAAAGCTTTCAAATTGTCAGCAAAATGGAACTCTTCGAAAGTAGTTCAAGTTTGAAAATTGAACCGAATTCCGCTATTGAAACAATCCTAAACATTTGGAATCCACTACTCCTATTTTTATTATTCTCCTTCGTATATCTATTTTCTATGTTGTCTTCCTCTTAATAGACTGAGAATACAAAAAACATATCTAGATCAGAACACCAACAATCAAACTTCCCTTCATCAAAATATCAGCACATTACTTCACCATCAGTCACTTATTGTCTATCACAGGATCCCCATTATCAAGTGTTGCATTCGCCCATCAATATCAGCCACCAACAGATGCCATCCCCGCTTCTCCTCCATCAATCTCTATTGTGCACCATCGTCATTCACTTTTACTAAACAACTCCGTCATTGAACAACTCCTCTAAGATTGTTTTGTTCAAAGCTTAAGCAATCAGCAAAAGTTGTCTGTATCTAAATTCAGGCATATCCTTAACCCTTCCTATTGCATTTCACATAAAACGCAGCATGTACATGTAACAATGTCAAGCAAACAATCAATGATAGAAGAAATTTGAATGCACTCTATATTGTTCGAAATGATATCAATCACGTATGGCACAATGGAGTCGTTCCCTGCACACGAAAAATATATTGGGTGCAGATGTGTACAAGTTCTTCATATTATTTTTGTATTTTTGTTATAAATGATGCATAAGATTTAGATATTCATGCAGAGTGTTACTACTTCTGCGAAAGTTAACAGAGAACGAGAAAGAAAATAAGGGGTAAGTATGAGAATGGGAAAATTATCAAAAAGGTCTTAACTGTACTACAATTGTGTTAATTCAATTGTTTTTTTTTTTTGTGTGCTAATTTTGGCTTAAATTTTTGCATTTGTGTTAGTTGTTTTTATTACTAGCTGTTCACATTGATAGTGACAAATCAAGGATATAGTTGAACGACACACCTTGATGGATGAAAGTCCTAAAATTAGGCTCGCCTCCACACCGTTTGTCACGAGTAATCACCAAAGAACTATCCAGCACAGCGGGAATAGCAAAAGCCCAGAAACCTGAGAGAGGAAAAAAAATTGAAATGTTCAGATTTCGATTTCAACGGCGACAAAATAAGAATGAAATCGAGTCCGTGTTTATTCCTTGAATTCCTCCTTTTTCTTTGGCTATTCCTTTCATCTTCTTCCCACGGATTCCAGGAATTCCAAGACGGAAAAGCTGTTGGTTATCTTTCCCCCAAAAGAACCATAGAAAAAGAAGTGGTTGGGGGGGAGTCTCACGACGTTATTCTCATCGTGGGGTCGCCAAAACGGTTAAGAAGAAGACACGATCGAAGATGGAGGTTTTGTCCGTAGGGGAAGGGCAAAATGGGGAATTCCCGGTGCCATGTGACTTTGCTTGCGTCACTTGACGACGCAGCGACGCGTCGGGTCCACCCCATGCACCGCAAGGAGGCCGTCGCACGAGAAATAGAGATGGACGTGAGTCGCCTCGTTGCCCAAATTTAAATTTAACGTTTTCCTATTTAATTAATGCTATGAAAAATCTCCATCTATGTCAATATCCGATTTTTTTCTTATTGCTAAAAATCTTAAATTCAAGCATTCTTGACAGAGTGTACTTTTGTTAGACTGGGACAAATTTAAGGCATTTTGATGTCATGATAGGTATTATTTAGAACATTTAGAGGTGTTTTAACATCTCTCTTCCTTCAAATTTTTACCACTTATTTCATCCAATTAAGCATTACGAATTTCATTCTTTTATATTATAATTTTCAAGTGATATTTTGAGTTAGATGATTAATTCCTTGGAGGGGAGGTTGGGATTTGGGCCGCGGTTTGGGATTTTTCATTTTGGATTAATTGTGTCATTATCGACCACCATTTTGAGGTTTTCCTTTTACTTTTATGTGGAGATGAAAGTTAATTACCTCTTTTTTTTTTTTTTTTGGTTCGCTGAAGAATCCGATTCTCGTTCTGTTCCCTCTAAGACGGCATCAACTCCAGACTTAACATGTCGTCCAGCATCGTTATGTCGTACAGATCTACATTTGTTTGTGCCCAATTCAACGGCGTCCAAATCGCAGACTCTCGAGTTTGATTTAGTTACTGTTTCAGCCGGTCGTTGGTCGCTAAATTCGTAAATTAGGTCAATAAAAGGATGTGGCAAAGGTGACCGACTCTACCTTTATTGTGGCACTTGTTGGATTATACACCTTCTAGTGATCTTGTTCCTCAATAGTGACAGCTATAGAAAGCCTCTCGTATCACCGTCTAGGAAATTTCGTACAAGCCTTTCTCAACCCTCCTACTTGTGTTAAAGGATCGTCGCATATGTTCCATGAACGGCGGGCCGAGGGATATTTATTCCTACTCGCTAGCTTCATCGGTTCATCAATCTATGTTTACTTCTTCTATTTTTCCGACCATCCACTTACTCACGTGAATATAATTAATGATCGATATCTTTTTGTACGAAGAGAAAAGCACTTTCGAATCAAGTACAATCCCGATACATGGAGTATCTTGAACAGGTCATACACGGGCTAAAATCACACTTAACAAGTGCTTAATAAATAACTTGTAACAAGTTTTCTTTTTGTTGGTTGCTTTTGATAACTAGGTTAGCTTGCAATTAGGTTGTATTTCTTTTCTTAACGTACTGACATGTGCACAAATTATTACCCTCGTTAGTAGTTAAATATTTTTTTCCCCACTAATCAGGGAATACGAGAGTCGAAGGTAGTTGTATATTGACTGGTTTTATGAATTTCGTGCACCAGAGCATTTCTTCTTTGCTTTTTTGTGGTTGTCTCATATCTGCATCAGCAGTAAGTAGCACGTGATTCTCATTTAGTCCTCAACCGTTCCGTTATAGATAGAGCTTAGACTTAAAGCTTTGATTACGACTTTTTTATACTTATTCCCCTGCTTATATACATCTAAGCACCAATTTGATCAAACAAGAATTTCATGGGTTTAATGATTTGGTTGCACTTATAAGAAAAAAATAGTCACAGCTTTCCCATAAAATAAAAACTACAAAATTAATTCCACAAAAACCTTAAATCGGTATATTTGTGCCGCATTTACCTAAAGCTAATTTTTGTGTCACAAAAATCCCAAATTAGTATATACGTGCTGCATTTATAACAAATCAGTGTGCTCGTGTTACATTTATGACTAAAAATATCAAAGATTTGCCACAATTTGAGGTAAATAAGACACAAAAATATCAAGGGTATTATGTGGCATAGCCTGGAATGTTTATAAAATTTGTTTGGAGTAAGTGTAGTATGTTTGTACCAGTTTGGGGTTTTGGGGGTTTTTGGTGTTATTAAGCCAAATTTCAATAAAGCATGATCAAGATCGAATAAAAATAAAGTGCAGAATAATTGAAAAATCAAAACTCACATTAAACCCACGCTAAGCGCTTGAGCCGTCGTAGGAGAAATGAGCCAAATTTGGATAGTTACCGAATCGTGGCCAATCACTTGATCCCCGCCGCAGGGATATAATCCATATGTCTTGAAGTGAGAGCTAGAAAGCACACGGATGATTTTTTTGTAAAGATTAATACAACGGAAAATCTTAAACTGGTATATTTATGATAAATTTATCCAAAACTAATATTTTAACCAAAAAAATTCTAAACTGATTCATATATGATAAATTTACCTCAAATAATTATACAAAACCAAAAATTGATATATTTGTGACAAATTTATCCAAAACTAATTTTTCACCCCTAAAAATTTCAAATTGATATATTTGTAATAAATATGACATCCATTAAATTGAATTAATACTACAAAAATCACAAAATCGGTACAACTTTGACAAATGGAAAGTAAAATCCCAAATTACTACATCGGTCAATTGTCTCATGTCATTTAACTCATAAATTTGACAGTAAAGCTTAACGGAAACTAATAGAGATTGAATTTGTCTTAAGCATACTAATTTAGGGTTAAATTATTGAAAGTGTACCAATTTGAGATTTTTTATGATTAAAAATCAATTCGAGGTAAATTTATCATATGTATACCAATTTAGAGTTTTTCGTAATATTAATCCTTATTTAATGTCGAAAAGTGATTGTCTATGGACAAGCAAAAGGAACCTCAATTGTTTATATTAGCAAACAATTTATAGCCATCACCATTCGCTGCTTGGACTGGATAATCTATTATTAGATCACCTAATCTGTCACGCCATTGATTGATTAGTGTGTATTGCGTATGATCACCTCTTGCTCTTGCTTGAAGTCGAAGGTATTGTTTTGGGGTAGCTCGGTCTGTTCCGACTTCTTTGCAAGTACCTGGGGGTCAAGTTCGAGTGTCACTAATTATCTGTTTCGGATGCACGGTTGACATTAGAGTGTGATCTTCTGATTGTTGGGTCCGTGTCCGAAAACGTTCTTCCGATCTTCTTGTTCCTTCGATTTTTGTTGCAACTTTTCGAGCGCCCAAGGAGTTAGACATGCCTGTGACTGCCTAAAACTAGGCGGCGCGTCACGACCGTGCGATAGTTTCACGTTGAAGGGTAAGACGAGATCTACAAGGAAAGAAGCCAAAAGGGGAATACCTTCATGGGGACCATGTACGGGCCAGATTAGGCCTCGGGTCGTTTTACTAATCGCATTAGCCCCCGTGATAATAACACCATACAAAGAAACGAGTCGATTTTAAAGCATAAGAAGCTCTCAAAATTTAGCAACGAAATCGATCCAGATGCATGTCACGAGCAAATCTTAATTGGCGTACATCGATTGTTTAATTTTTCCCTCAAAACAACTTTATAGTTCCTTTAACGTGCCTCAATCACCGTACTAATCCGCCCTGTCCAAAAGCTCGATCGCGGCACCCTCGATGTCCCAACACGTGCCCCTCCACCAACAAGGGGCGGCAACTTGGCGCCTCTATAACCTTTTTCTGCAGAAAGTAAGGAGCCAACAAATTCTCCCTTCAAAAACCACGGCTATTTCTATGAATGCGGATGCCGCAGAGGTAATGGGAAAAAGAATGTACTTTAATTAGATTTTACTCAGCCTCTCGAGTAGAAGGGTTTTGACGATCTTTACGTAGGCATTGAAGCACTCTCTGCAGGAATTAGGCATGACATAAGACTCATGGAGCCTCCGGACGTCATCGGCGGCGACACACGAAGCCGGAGATGACAGACTTGGGCCGCTCCAAGCTACACGCGCGCATGGTGTGGGTCGCCGCTCTAGTGATTTCTTTGAATGCATCAACTCTCGCAGAGCGGCAACAAATGAGAAACTACGGCTCCGTTCATTTCACGGAAAATGACTTCCGAAAAACGTTATCCGAATTTTCCGGTGTTCGTTTCACGGAAATCAATTACTCATGGAAAATATTTTCCATCAATGGATCATGAGCTCGAGCTCCGCCACCAGATCCGGCGAGCTCGCGGCTCACTAGAGCCCGACGAACCTCCGGTGAGCTCGGGCGAGATCACCGAGCCTTGAGCTCACTGGATCTAGCGACCGAATCTTAGTCGGCCGTCCAGCCAGCCTCGCCATGATTAGGCGTGCGGTGGTGGAGGAAGGAGGAAGGAGAAGCAAAATAAAAGGAAAAAAGAAAAAGAAAAAAAGAATAAATAATAAATAATAAAAATTTCGATTTTTTAAAATATAAATAATTAAAAATCATTTTTAAAAATATAAAATAATAAAACTAATGAATGGTGGAAAATAATAAAAATTGTATTTTTTAAAAATACAAATATTTTTGGTCAATTAAAAATATTAAAATTAAAATTTTTGATAACTTTTCCTAAACAATTAAATTAGTTAACGAACGGTGGAAAATGTTTTCCACTCAAAATTCATGTTTCGCCGAACACCGGAAAATATAGCCATTTTCCTAAAAATAACTTATGGGAAAATGTTTTCCGGAGATGGCCCATTTTTCGCGAAATGAACGGACCCTACAATTAAAAGACAAGAATGAAGAGTGTACAATATTGAGTCTTCAAAAATTGAAAGGATAAGATGGTCGGAGTAAGTGAAGATGGTTAGATCCATGCAATTAAATGATAAATGAATGATACCCATGACAGTTAGAGGTTTTACTCCTATTGTATTACACATGGTGTTTTGTTAGTAATATTTTCTTATACATTTAGTTAAAGTAAGATATACCAATTGAAACAGAATGCAATTGATCATTATTGACACTTGAATTTTGTTGACCTTTTAGGTATTTGCATATTTTGCAAAAATATAAAAATTATAAAAAGATTAAAAAAATGAATCATAAAAAAGATAAAAATAAAAATAATAAGTAAAGTAATAGTGATAAAAGATGCTTGAAAGAAAGAGAAAAAGAATAATGAAAATGAAAAAAATGAAATGAAAGATGAACAAGAAAATTAGATAGAAAATATAATCAAGCCCCAAAGTAGCAACCCCATGAGCTACAATCAAATTGAATCCAGTTCTTGTCTAAAATACCAATCTACCAAAACCAAACTATAATCAAGTACTCACTAACATCTCCAAACTACATAAATATCAATCAAGAGACTCTAAGCTAAATCTAATATTAAGATCTAACTATTTAATTTAGACCTAATCAAGGCCTAGTGCAGCACTGTGATTCTTCCCTTTCCTGATTTTGGGAAGGGTTTTGCACGTAAAATAATCTTGATTGTTTTCTTCTCTATTTTCTCTTCATATATTCGCGTTTCTAATGTTCCAAGCCACCCTTTTTCCTAGTCTCTCTTGAGTACTTGTCTCTACTAGGTTCGAAACCGATGTCTGGCAGCATCTTCTTGTGGGAGGGTTTGGAGCTAATAGCCAGCATCTCTAAATTAGGACACATCCACCTCAAGCTTTCTGCCAGTTGAGAATTAGTTTCAATATCTCCAGAAGTGTTACACAGGATCTGAAGTTTTAGATGTTTGACATTCCACAATGGAAAAGAAAAATAGCAAGATTTCAATGCTCGATTCAGATTAATATGCAAATACTCAATACAAAATACCAATTTGAACAAATTTTACTTACCTCGACTTCGTTACAGACTAGTGTTAGTGAGTCACAGCGGCCGAAATATCTCAAGAACTTGGCTGCCAAAATACAAACATGACGGATTGCGACTCCTGTTCCTGTAAATGGACTTATGTGACAGCAAAACCATACATGGTAAAAACTTGAAGCGTAGCAAGAATAGGCCAAAAAAATAAAAAATAAAAATACTAACGACACCCTTGATCGTATATTCAATAACAATCGCGCGATGTCCGGGAAGAGCCACTAAATTTATCGGAAACCAACGAATTACGAAACAATTTATCGAGATTACAAAACACCGCACGCCCATTATACAAAACACCAAAAAGATTTCCGATAACAAGATCAATCAACTTCTTTTGGAGGCTGACTTTACAAGAACAATAAACCATTGATGATGGGTAAGCCAAATTACCTTCAATGAGGTTGCTTTTCCCTTTCTCTTCGAACAAACCAATTACGCATTACGAATCGATAAACAGATGATCCTCGTCTCTATGGGGCGCCAACGTTCACGGGCCGATGACAGCTCTTCCACTCCTTCTTGGCTCTTCAAGAGGCTATTTTTGTGTATGTGCTGAGGAAGAGTGGGGATTTTATGTCGGTTGTAATGTAGATTAACGAGTGAGCTCATCAATTTTTTTGAAATACCTTACCAATCCGAGCCCTGTTAGGATTAGGAGGCATGCGAGTGAACTCATCAATTTTTTGAAATACCTCACAGAATTGGAGCCCTATTAGGAGTAGGAGATGTTGGGTTGTAATGCTGAGTACCGAGTGAAATTATTTTTTTGAAATATCTCACCCAATCCGAGCCCTGTTAGGATTAGGAGACATGCGAAGGATAGCTCTGGCTGGAAACTCGTGCATTACGTTAATGCAAGGTATTTCCTTTTCTATTCTGTTGGTAAATTAAATCCTTAGTTGTTCGCTGTTTGTGTTATCTTATGGACTTCTTTGTAACATAAATTTTCATGATATTATCTCTCCCGAAATTATTTACCAATATTACCATATCGCCTCTTAAGTTTGCCTAGTTTTCACACCATCTTAACCATGGTGATGGATTTATTTATCCCCCACTCTCTCTCCGGAAATTACAAAAACAATTGTTAGATAACCATGCACAATTTGTATCCTCCTCAAGTTGAACAACTAATAGTAGTATACCACCTTCTTAATAAATTATTTTCTATGACTTCACCATAACATTGTTTCAATTAATGGGGTTGCTTTTATAAATTAAATTAACTCAAACGAAAGATCAGGATAAAACCGATAATGAAAAACTAAGAAGATATATTTAGTTTTAAATACAGCTTACCCAGTGCTTAATTTATATATAGATTATGGAATAACAAAATATCTTATTACATCACTTACTCACGAGTTACAAATTATGGATATAACTTGCATACCAACTTCATTAAAAATAAATAATTATGATTTTCAGATTTGTTCCACCAATCAATGATGGCCCGAAACATAACCCAATCAAATTTGGTGAGAACCGAAGAAAATAAGAACCGAGAAGCCCTCAAGATCTCATTCCATGGATGCGGTTTTCATGTTTCCAAACCGCTCATCAATCATCTTTTCACCCAGATATCTCATTCATATAACTGAATTTATGGCTTGCACCCAAAGAGACATTAATCTGGTTAGTACTTGTTGGGAATAACGGATCCCCGAAAACCAGATTCAACACCGAATCGAACCCCTAAATCAATGCAGAAGACGAAGCCCAGAAAACACGTATCACCGATCATAAAGCACACCACGGATTCGAGCGTACCTTGTTAGCCATAGATTAAGCACCGATGCCGACAAGAGGAAGAGAAACGGTCCTGTTCGATCCGATGACGCCTTGAAGGGAAGAAGGAAAGTGCCGTTTGCTTACTGTTTCCTTTTGGAAGGGAGAGAGAGCGCGGGAGAAGAGAAGACGTACGTTGAATTGCAAAACGTTGTCTTCTCTCTCTCTCTCTCTCTCTCTCTCTCTCTCTCCCCTTTTATACCTCTCCATTTCCACGGGCCCTATTCCCGTGGGCCGGGCCTTTTGGGCCCAAAGATGGGCGGACGGGCCTTAAGCCCATCACCAATTAAAATCATCATCTCCCATTCGCACATGGTGGGCCGAACAGTATTCTCTTTACCTCTCTTCAACATTCATACTGGTGAATAATCCATGCGACCAACATACATTGAGAGCTCGTTGCTATATATCTGTTAGGAATATATAACATCTCATAATGGGCGTCACACTCCGAGTATATTTAGTATGCAGTACCCTAGATCGATCGATCACATCTATATCTCTCTTGATCTCTTTTAAACAATGATATATATATATATATATATATATATATATATATATATATTGTATTCACAATTATAATTATCACAAAGACAATCATAATTGGTCGACCAAGAATACAAAACCACAATGTGATTCTCCAAAATCGATCTTCCTCTTTCCTTCAAACTCTCAATTTCAGTCCAGCTTGCTTTTCTAGAAATGCCCCATTAGATCGAATCATCTCATGACCATTGGCAACATCCTAAGATAGCAAACACTAAATAGAAATCTTGAGAATAAGTAAGAGTCCCGAGGGAACTAAAAATTGATGAACTCTTTTCCTCAAGAGTCTCACACGTCATAAAAGTTGAGATCAAACTTTTTGCCACTCTTATTGGTCGTCTCATGCATGCGTAGTATGAAATATGTATTACGGTATTAACTCCTTTCCCATGGAGTATATGTCTACACCTTTCAATACCGTATAAATGATAGTTCAGACATACCAAATGTCTAACTTGAGTTCACGTATCTACTCAATCACAAAATTCATCAGAACTCATATCTGGCAATATAGATAGATAAAGTAAAATATGTGGGTTATTTTACTTTCGGACATCTTTAGTATTATGTCATCATCTTAACACTCAGTTAAGGCGACATACATATTTTAAGTTTGAGCTCTCGATTATCACTTAGATAATAAGCTTAAAAAAAAGTCTCATCTCTCTTTATCACATAGTAAACGGAAGCGATACCCCGTGTGAGTGGGCTAATCTTATATCTGTCCGACATACTTCTCAATTTAAAATAATGCACTGAGTATTAAGATGCATAAATATCATACAAAGATTCATAGGCATTAATCAATGAAAAACAAAATTTCATAAATGTGAACAACTCAGGGAAATTACAATTCAGACATCGACTCTACGCAATCCTAGAGATTTTACATGACCACAAAACACATCTCTAGGTATTGCTTTGTCATAGGATCTGCTACCATTCTATGCGTAAATATGTACCGTAAGTTCACATCCTTTCGTGCAATCATATCTTTTACAAAGTTATACTTGGTATCTATATGTTTGGTCTTGCCATGATACTTTGGATCTTTGGTGTACGCTATAGCTGCTTGGCTATCACAGTTAACCAATAATGGATTTGCAGCTTTCTCATTAACACCTAAATGATCCAAAAATCTCTTAAGCCAAACTCCTTCTTGTACCACTGCTGATAACGCCACGAACTCAGCTTCCATCGTGGACAAGGCTATACACGTTTGCTTCTTACTGCTCCATGATATGGCACCATTGTTCAGTAGGAAAGCAAATCCAGAGGTAGATTTTCTTTCATCTAAATCTCCTCCCCAATCAGCATCTGAATAGCCTTCAAGTCGCAGATCCTTTCCTTGGTAATTCAACTTGAAATCAGCAGTTCCCTTCAGATACCTCAGTATTCTCTTGACGGCCTTCCAATGTGCTAGACCTGAATTGGATTGGTATCTACTCACCATTCCAACTGCAAAACATACGTCGAGTCTTGTACACATCATAGCATACATCTAGCTCCCAACAGCACTAGCATAAGGAACATGTTTCATTTGTTCCTTCTCTTGTGGAGTCCCTGGACACAGTCTGTGGCTCAATCCTTCACCTTTTGCAATAGGAGTGTTTATGGGTTTACAGTCTTGCATACGAAATCATTCAAGAACCTTACTTATATAGGTTTCTTGTGAAAGAGACAACGATCTCTTCGAACGATCTCTCGAAATCTTAACTCCAAGAATGTATGCAGCCTCACCCATATCCTTCATCTCAAAGTTAGAAGACAACCGTCTCTTGACAAAGATAACCAACTCCATATTGCTTCCTAGGCAATCGCATATCATCAACATACAATGATATGATCACAAATTGATCATTGGATCTCTTGATATATACACAATGATCCTCATCAATCATTTTAAAATCATATGCCATTATGGCATTATGAAAACGTATATACCATTTTCTTGATGACTGCTTAAGACTATATATCGACCTCAAAAGTCAACATACTTTTTCTTCTTGGCCTTTCACTATGAAACCAGCAGGTTGTTCCATATATATTTCTTCATCTAATTTTCGATTGAGGAAAGCAGTCTTTACATCCATCTGATGTAACTCAAGATCCAAACTAGCCACTATTGCCGAATAATGCGAATTGAGGTAAATCTTACTACAGAGAAAACGTATCTTCATAATCAATTCCTTCCCCGTTGATTATACCCCTTTGCCACAAGGCGAGCCTTATGCCTTTCTATCGAGCCATCAGCCTTTCGCTTTATTTTAAGAACCCACTTGTTCCCAATAGCTCTGCGTCCTTTTGGAAGATCAATCAGCTCCCAGACTTGGTTTGATTTCATTGACTCCATTTCCTCTTCCATTGCATGAATCCATTTTTCCTTACTAGGGCAATTCAGAGCCTCATTGATATTTCTTGGCTCATCCTCATCTTGTGGAGCAGCCATAAAAGTTTCCCATTCAATGTCAAAACGTCGACAGGGAATACTTTGGCGACTTGTTCGCCGTATGGGAGATTGTACACTTTGCACATCATTCCCTATTATGCTCCCACTTGGATGAACTCTACTAATATCATTATCTTGATCCAAGGTCTCAAATAGGGAGTGATCTTCCCTTATTTCGCTCTTCTTAGGAAACTCATCCTCTAAGAATGTGACATCTCACGATTCAAATTCAGTTATACTCCAACTTTCCTGCTCACCAATGAACACATACCCTTTCGAGTGTTCCGAGTATCTTATGAAAATACTCTTCTTTCCTTTGAGACCCAATTTCCCAAACTTGTGAGATGACTCATGTGTATAAGTAGCACAACCCCATGGCTTAAGAAAACTCAAGTCCGGTTTTCTACCTGTCCATAACTCATATGAAGTGGAAGTAACTGATTTGGAAGGCACCCGGTTAAGTATATACGCAGTAGTTAACAATGCATCACGCCAAAAGGTGATAGGCAAGTTAGCATGCACCATCATGGACCTAACCATTTCCAGTAGGGTTCTGTTTCTTTTTTCCGCAACACCATTTTGTTGAGGAGTATACGGAGTAGACAACTGTCTTTCTATTCCTTTTTCATCACATAATTTTCTAAACTCATCAGATAAATATTCTCGACCTCGATCAATACTTTTATTTTCTTGTCTAATTAATACTCTACCAGGTTCATAAACCTTTCGAAGCAACTTATTACTTCAGATTTATGAGAAATCAAATAGACATATCCGAATCGAGTATAATCATCTATAAAGGTGATGAAATAAACAGCCCCATGCATTCCTTTCACATTCATTGGACCACAGACATCAGAATGGATTAAATGTAGAGGAAATTCAGTTATTTTACCTTTTCCAAATGGTTTCCTTGTCATTTTCCCTACTAGGCAATGCTCACATATGGACAAATCGACTTTTTCAATATTGCCCAAAAAGCCCTCTTTGGCTAGTCTTTTCATATGTTGTTGACCCATATGACCAAGTCTAGCATGCCACCATATTCACATCATTATCATATAAGGTAGAAGATGTGAAACAAGGGAATAACATATTGACATCACCACAGTCAACATTTAGTACAATAAAACCATCTAGAAAGTGACTACAACCATAGTAATTTGTATCCAAATACAAATCTACATATCTATTACGGAAGTTCACACTAAAACCAAGCTTAACCAACACCAAAATAGACACTAAATTTCGACGAATCTTCGGAGCATATAGAACATCATGTAGGAATAAGATGCGTCTACCGCGCATGTTCAATTGGCAGGTACCAATCCCTTTAACTTCATCTCTGGAGTTATTTCCTACATAGATCCATTTAGTTCTAGTTGGTACCCGCCGAAATTCCACGAAGGATCCTCTATCTTTTGCTACATGGTTTGTCGCTCCTGAATCTACATTCTACAAAGGATTGGATTCAAAAGTATATAATGCAGAACTTGATACATAAGCAAAAATCTCAAATGTACAAGAGGTGTATACCTTCTTTGGCTCACGACAGTCGCGAGCATAGTGACATCTCTTGTCACAATTGTAACATCTCACCCTTGACATTTTCTTCACTTGAGGACATTTTCCTCTCTTGTGTTGGTTAACTCTTGATTTCTTGCAACAAGGACTTGATTATTTGCAATCCCACATATTGAACGAATCAATACGCTTGCGCTTAGAGCTCAAAGCCTTTTTTGAGCTAGAACAACATTGTAAATGTCTACTTTCGACTCAAATGCCGTTAGGCGGTCCTCTACTAGCTCAAGGTGGTGCACGGCATCCTCAAGATCTTCCATAATATGGTTAAAAGCTTCTAGTGCTTCTTGCTTTTCCAGCACATATTGGACTTTCATGTGCCAAATTTCATAGTTGTCACCATTGAGCTTATCACCTTTGTTCAGCTCGGCAACTATGCTCTTTGTGGCTGAAGCCATTGATCTGAACACATCAGACATATGCACGAATTATTAATGCCTATCATTTATACATCCCTTTTTACATAGACTCATCATATTAATGAATAATTTCAAGTAAGGCTTCAGAATCAAAAGGTCACTACGTTTCCAATCATCCTCCAAAAATCCTAACTTAAAACTATCATTAATATGATTGTCATATGCAAAATCAATTCTATGAAGCTACAAAAACTTCTAAAACTACCCACAGCTAATTACCCATCGCAACCGCAAAATAACAAAAGCAACAGATAATTGACATACAATTAAAAACAATAATGCTTTCAATTAACACAACTATACATTACACTAAGCAATATATACAAAGAAAAATATCAACATAGAAAGAGATATTCAATCATAAAAAACATCTCATAACTAATCTAAGAAATAAATAGGGAATGTCCCTTCTAATCTATCAGTCAAAACATCTGAGAAAACTGAAGGCACATTTGCCAACCATGGAAAAACTTTTGAAGAGCTTTCATGTCGCCACCAAGGTGCATTTACTCTACGCCATGTGGCGCTCAATCTAAGGGTTAAATTTTTGGCTAACTCAATCCTATAGTACTCTCTTACAAAAGCTTCCACTAGCCTCTTATAATTCGGGACCACGTTGACCTCCCATAGCCGATCTAACACTGCTTGCCATTCAGGTGGAAGAATATTCATCAAAGCCGGCACCTTCTCAAAATCCGGCATAAGATAACCATTGTAGATGATTTCCTGTATCATCTGATTGACCGTGACCACATGTGATACTAAATCACCATCATGCCACCGATAATCAGCTAACTCTATCATCAGCCTTTTAAGTCTTGCAATTCTCTCATCCGTTCTCTGGATTGTAGGTATCCTTGGATAACGCATCATAATTCCTGCAACAAATGCAGAACTAAAAATGGATTACTTATAATCCATAATGTACAAAAGGGAAAATAAATAATTTTTCGTAATTCATGCAACAAATGCAGAATAAAAAAAAAATGGATTACTTATAACCCACATAGGCATAATTGAAAAAAGAAACAAATTCATTTTTTATTTTATTTTATATATATATTTTTTTCGAGTCAAAGGTCAACGGTCAAATTCAAAGGTTAATGGTCGTCGGTCAACAGTCAACGGTCAACGGTCAACGGTCGTCGGTCAACGGTCAACAGGTCGTCGGACGTCGGACCGGTCGGACGGACAGCACCGACAGACCGGTCGGACCGGCAAACCGGTCGGGTCGGAGGGCCGGCTCGGACCGCCCGCGTGGGCGACCGCACGTGCCGCGCGCGTGAGGGGATGACGTCACTCGGGCGTCATTCGGCACGTGCCAGGAGTGTGCTCGCGTCCGCGAGTTGGGTCGGGTCGGGTTGGGCCGCCGGCCGGTGACCGCTTGATGAAACGTAGTCGGCGATAACGCATCGGTGACGCCATCCGAGCGGTTACCAACTATTGGGTTACGTCATGGTGACGCCATCACGTGACGCCGCACGCGTCGGCCCGCGGACTGGCGCGCGTGCCGGCCGCCCACAGGGCGTGTACGCGCCGCTTGTCGACCGGGCGCGGTGCCGCATGCGCTGGCCAATGCCAGCGCTTCGGGCACATCGCACCCACGCGCAGCGCCTTCTGGCCGCGCGTGTGGGCGCGTGCGGCGTCGCTCGAGGGTGGTCGACGTATCGTCGGACTCGTCTCGACATCGCCTTTCTTCCTATGCCATCATAATTTGATTTCTGAAATAGCTAGTACGAGTACCTAGAGGGGGTGAATAGGTATAAAAAATTTCTCGAAGTTTGCACGATATTTAAACAAGTTAGAGGATTTGCAACAGCTAAAAATTCAATCGCAAGACCGAGTAAGGGAAAGAGAGAATTGAACACTCGGTTTATAGTGGTTCGGCTTGATTCAAGCCTACGTCCACTCTTTCGCACCGACAGCCGATTGGCTGGATTCCACTATGATCAAAGAGATGTTACAAAGTTGATCTTCCTTGATTTATAGGTGTAGATGATTTACCACACTCACTCAAGGCATCACCAAGTATAAACACTCTCTCGTATACAATTTCGCTCGAATGTCTCAACTAACAATCAAGGACCTTCGTACTGGAATTTTTCTATCGATCAAACACTTAAAACAACTAGAACGTCTTCCTTTTATACTCCTTCATGCCATCATAGCTGTTGGCACTTACCAAAAGAATTCCTCCAATCTACCCGTTGGACGGAATCAATCAAGAAGATCATCCGAGCTATTTAAGGAATCTGATGATAGCCCATCAATCCTGTTCGCCCATACAATCAGGATCTCGGTTTCCAAGAATAGAACATTCCAAGATTATTTAGTCGACCATCGGATCTTCAATCGATCTGAGATAAGAATTAAAGAATCTGAAACGATTATCCAACCAAAGAATCTATTCCAGAGGATAGGATCGAATCCTCAACCATAAACCTCGGCTTTGGATTTCCTTCGTCACCGGATTGGAAAGATCATCGGTGAGAATAGACTTAAGTCTTGAGTCCCGAGTCTTAAGTCTTGAGTCTTGAGTCTTGGGTCTTGAGTCTTGGGAGTACAAAGTCTTCGACTTTAAACCGACGGTCTCCGAACATTCGTACTTAGATCGAAAGAAACGTTTTGTCAGCTTCAAAATATTCGAAAGATTTTTCCAACAATCTCCCCTTTTTGATGGTGACAAAACTTTCTTGAAGATTTGAACAACTTTGACCTGCAAAACATTTCTCAAGCAATATGGCTAACTCAAAAGATTAATAAAGCAACCGACTCGCATCCACAAAAATTGGTTAGTCTTTCATGAGTAATACCATATAACACCACTTGATAAAAATGCAACCAGTCAAGCATTACAATCCACAAATAATTCAGTCAAATTCACACCCAAGTTCAAGTTCTCAAGTCATACTCAAAAATAAACATAACCACAAAAGTCAAAGTTTAAAAAATGAAGGTTCAAAGATGAGCTTCTTCAGGTCTTCTCACGATGAGCTACCTCTTCTCCTTGGCATTGGCTTGAAGTTGCAGAGCGAGGTCTTTGAATTTATCCTCCAGAGACCGAAGATGCTTGTCCAAAGATGCTTCAAAGCTTGGATTTCACAAATCCGTAACATATATCCGGCTACGCATTTCCAAAAGAATATTCATGATGCTACGAAAATCTGCAGAATCATCTGTCGTGTACCGGCATTGGCTTTCTCGGATGGTGTGTATGCGCACGATGGCGCTTCGTATGGTCCGGCAGATTTGGAATCGACGTATCACCTTCTTCAGGCAATTGAGAGACCTGAACTTCTTCTGGGTCTTCTGGAGATTGTCTTAGATCTTTATAGACAGCAGCATGAGGTGTAGACCTCTCTTGCTCGCTAACTCCCCCGTCTCTAGGACATCAAAAGGGGAAGAGTGATGATCATGTTCTTGATTTCCCTTCTCTCCAGATTTATCGCAGACTGTTCTTTTCTTCTTCTCCTTCTTCTTCAACTTCTTTCTCCTTCTCTCTCTCGTTCTTCTTCTTCTCTCGTTCGCTCTTTTCTCTCGTTCGCTCTTCGTCTTCTCTCGCTCCGCTGAAGTTCTGTCGGATAAGACACGTAACGTCTTGTTCTTGTCAGTGCTGGGGATAGTGGGATCTTCATCATCTTCATCTTCATCTTCATCCTCCGTGATGAGAGTTCTTTTCCTCTTTTCGATGGGGCACCAATGGCCTCCTTTCCTTTCCTTTTTTGAAGCATCGACTGGAGATTTCACTTTGAATTTCTCCATTGCCTTGGAGAGTTCTTGCAGACGCATCTTCATTAACATTTTCAACCCTACCACCATCTTATCACACGGTCGAACACAAAAAGTATGTGGCGCTTCAATGTTCGATGTCTCAAGATCTTGGTCACTGCACCAGATAAGGCAATTGTCCTTTGTCTTTTGACACCGCTTCCGTACATATGGAAAAGAATAGTGTGCAGAGAGAAAACTTCCGTCCCGAGTTGATCGCATACATCAACTTTGCTTCGTAAAGAGACACGAAGTCTTTGACGTAGACTTCGGGTCCGAGACAGCTTGATCACAATCTTATGAAGCACAATGTTGATGGCATTCATCCTGAATAGGTAATTTTCTTCTCTACGTCCCTATCTTTGACAAGATCCAGAGTAGTACGAGCAGGTGAGACTTTGATTGGGAGATAGCGTCCCCGTTCAACTCCAACTATGTCCGCCAACATATTCACATCTACTTCATAGACTTGGTCTCGAACACTCGAATGAAATTCTATTCGCATCCAAAAAGCTAAGATTTGAATAGAAATAAGCGGTCGCTTGAGCATACCCGTCTCAGAGTCGAGCAAAAAGTCTCAAGTTGAAGCAAATTCAACTTCTCTCTTAAGTTCTAAGTTTATGGTATCCAGAAGTCAAAATCGACACTTCTAGGGTTGATTACCCCTCTTTTCTGTTGGAGAAATCTTTCCAGAATATTTTGAAGCCGACAAAACGTTTCTTTCGCCTAAAGTCCGGATGTTCGGAGACCGTCGCCTTAAAGTCCGAAGACTTTGTTCTCCCAAGACTCAAGACTCAAGACCCAAGACTCAAGACTCAAGACTCAAGACTTAAGACTCGGACTCAAGACTTAAGTCTATTCTCACCGACAATCTTTCTAATCCAAAGGACGAAGGAAATCCAAAGCCGAGGTTTATGGTTGAGGATTCGATCCTATCCTCTGGAATAGATTCTTTGGTTGGATAATCATTTCGGATTCTTTAATTCTTATCTAAGATCGATTGAAGATCCGATGGTCGACGAAATAATCTTGGAATATTCTATTCTTGGAAACCGAGATCCTGATTGTATGGGCGAACAGATTTATGGGCTATCATCAGATTCCTTAAATAGCTCGGATGATCTTCTTGATTGATTCCGTCCAACGGGTAGATTGGAGGAATTCCTTTGGTAAGTGCCAACGGCTATGATGGCATAAAGGAGTATAAAAAGAAGTCGTTCTAGTTGATTTAGGTGGGTGATCGATAGAAAAATTCCGAGTCCGAAGATCCTTGATTGTTAGTTGAGCCTGTTCGAGCGAAATTGTATACAGAGAGTGTTTATACTTGGTGACACCTTGAGTGAGTGTGGTAGATCATCTACACCTAGAAATCAAGGAAGATCAACACCGTAACATCTCTTTGATCATAGTGGAATCCAGCCAATCGGCTGTCGGTGCGTAAGAGTGGACGTAGGCTTGAATCAAGCCGAACCACTATAAACCGAGTGTTCAATTCTCTCTTTCCCTTACTCGCCTTGCGATTGAATTTTTAACTCGTTGCAAATCCTCTAACTGTTAAATATCGTGCAAGCTTCGAAAATTTTTTTCTATATCTATTCACCCCCTCTAGGTACTCGTACTAGCTATTTCAATTGGTATCGAGCTCGTGTTCTTACTTTGTTTGAAGTGCTTTACTTCGAGTAAAAGATCCATGGCTAGTATGCTAGCACCGGGCCGATGGAGGGGCAAAGCAATACCAGACCTCCCTACTTCGATGGAAAGGATTACAACATCTGGAAAACAAGATGAAAGCTTTCCTACGATCAAAGGATCCTCTCGAATGGGACGTTGTGGAAAGAGGAATCACCCTGCTGCTGCATCAATCTCTCGAAAGAGGGAAAGAAACTATTGAAACCAGCGGAATGTCTCAAGAAGAAATAAACAAGAGACAAGCACTCGATGCTAAAGCAATTTATTCTTTATATTGTGCTTTGTCACCAACTCGAATATAACAGAATATCTTCTTGTATTACGTAAAAGAAGTCCGGGACAGGTTACATATCACTTATGAAGGGACAGACGAGTGAAGGAGACCAGAATTAACATTCTTCTTGGTCAATATGAATCCTTCAAAATGAAACCAGAGAATCTATAACCGACATGTTTAGTCGTTTTACGATATTGTCAATGGTCTTGAGAACCAAGGACAAAAATTTTTGATCCCATGAAGGTGAACAAGCTTCGCGTGGACTCTCCAAGGATTGGAATCATATAAAGACTTCAATAAGAGAGACGCAAAGAATCATGCCGTTATCGTAGTCGAACTAATTGGAACTCTTCAGCCTTACGAAGTGGAACGAATTAATGAAGATGAAGATCCAAGAGGTAAGAAATCTATTGCACTAAAATCAAATGATGATTCTGATGATGCAGATTCTCAAGATGATATGGATGATGAGGAGCTCGCCCTCATGATAAGAAGATTCAGAAAACCGAATAGAAAAGGCAGAAGGTTCATCCCAAAGAAACAAAGTTTTCGAGACAGCGGACCAAGTCCGTTGATGATGTGGAACCAAACAAAGATGTAGTTTGCTTCGAATGTAAAAAGAAAGGACACATCGACCCAACCGTCCTCTTCTCGAAAAGAAAAGAGGAAAAGCTGAGAAGTCTCGAAAAGCTCTTAAAGCCGAAACCTGGAGCGATATAGAGTGTGAAGAGAGTGATGAGGAATATGCCAACCCGTGTCCGATGGCGCAATCGTACTCGACTGGATCGACTCGACAAAGAATTTGAGGTAAGTGATTATAAAATCCCTGTCAAAGTCTCTAAATATATTGATGAGTTATGTTTTAGTCTTAAGACTTCTCTTAAAAAGATTTCCGAACTTAAAAAGGAAAACTCAGTTTTAAAACAAAAGGAAAACATTTTAGAAGAAAAGGTAAAAATTTAGACTTGAATGTTTCTACTCTTAAAGAGAGTGAAGACAATCTTTCAAAAGAAAATGCTTTCTTAAAAACTGATTTATCAAATATTTCAAAGAAATTTTCAATAGGGTCCGAAAACTTGAAAAAGTCCTTTCAATCCAAAGACCTTACTTCAATAAGTCGGGTCTAGGTATGACAGCTGAAACAATCCCTTTGATTGATTTTCCGAAAGTAAAAGAAAGAATTAAGAAAAGACCATCGAGAGAGGCTTATAAAAATCATTTCAAAAGAGTTTTTGTAAAGTCTCGTAGGTCGAAATGCTTTAAGGTGTTCAAAGTGTAATAGTCGATCATTTTGAAAAAGAGTGTCCTATGATTTGGAAGCCTCGTTAAGAGAGTATGGCCTAATAATGCTCATCCTACTAACACCAAAGGACCCAAGAAAATTTGGGCACCAAAGAAAGCTTGAGACTCTTTTTTGAATACAGTCTCTGTCAAAAGAAGGTAAAGTGGTATCTTGACGGATGCTCAAGACACATGACAGAGACTCAAATTGTTTCATAAAACTTATTCAAGTAAATGGTGGAAAAGTTTCATTCGGAGGAAATAGCAAAGGAAGTATTGTGGGATTCGAACCGTGAAAATTGGAAATCTCACAATAAACAATGTCTCTCTAGTGGAAGGACTCAACTACAATCTACTCAAAGATTAGCCAACCGTGTGATACCGGTTACAAGATCTCCTTTCAAGAAGGCATATGTTCTGAATTAGCAAAGATTCGACTCGCTTTCATGGGTCGAAGGCATGGAAACATCTACCTCCTTGATGTAAAGCCAAATGAAGAACAATGCTTAATCTCAATTCAAGATGAAGCAGCTTCTATGGCACGAAAACTTGGCCATATCAACAAGAAGCAATTAGCCAAAATCTCTTCAAAGCAGCTTGTTCGAGGTCTACCTAAATTGCCATACCAAAAGTCTGATTTATGCACTCCATGCATTCTCGGGAAAGCAGTAAGAAATTCATTTAAGCAAATAAATCATGTATCTACTAATCATGTACTCGCAGCTTGCTTCATATGGATCTCTTCGACCAACAAGAACCCGTGAGCATTGGAGGTAAGAAATATTGTCTAGTAATTGTAGACGATTACTCTCGCTTTACCTAGGTATATTTTCTTGCAAATAAATCGAAACCTTTTCGTACTTTGAGAAGTTTGCTAAAAAGGTTCAAAATGAAAAAGGATGTGCTATTTCTAGTATAAGAACAGATCATGGAAGTGAATTTGAAAATCAAGATTTTACGAGATTCTCGTGATAAATCTGGTTTTAATCACATGTTTTGCTCTCCGTATACTCCAGAGCAAAATGGAGTTGTGGAAAGAAAGAATAGATCTCTTCAAGAAATGGCTAGAACACTTTTAATTGAAAGTAAAATTTCTTCACGATTTTGGGCTGAAGCTGTTTCAACCGCTTGTTATATTATAAATAGAGTCTTTCTAAGACCTATTCTTGAGAAAACCCCTATGAATTGTTCAAAGGTAAGAAGCCTATTGTTTCATACTTTCATGTATTTGGTTGCAAATGCTTTATTTTGAAAAATGCAAATGATCGAGTTGGTAAGTTTGAAGAAAGATCGATGAAGGCATCTTCCTTGGATATTCTACATCAAGCAAAGCCTACAGAGTCTACAACAAGAAAAGCCAGTCTCGTGGAAGAATCAATGAATGTCAAATTCTAAGACTCAAGCAAGATGAATCCAGCCGACTCGCACGAAGAGACTGAACCCGCTCTAGACCTTCCAATGTCTACATCTCGAGAAGCATCTCAGATTCTGGAAGTCCATCATCAAGACGCTCATGGAGAATCAAATAAAGAAAGAGATCATCAACCCGGCAAATCAACTAGTAACCGGAAGCACAAATCCAGCATCCCAAAGATCTCATTATTGGCGAACTTAATGAAGGAATCCGCACCAGATCAAAAAGGCATGAAGAATCTAGTGCTGTGGCTCTCATTTCTGAAATTGAACCAAAAAGCATAGAAGAAGCTTTATCTGATGAAAGTTGGATCGAAGCTATGCAAGAAGAACTCAGACAGTTCAACATCAATGATGTCTGGGAATTGACATCTAAACTAAAAGGTAAAACCGTTATTGGAGCCAAATGGGTATTCAGAACAAGATGAACGAAAAGGAAAAGTCGTACGAAACAAAGCAAGACTCGTGGCCAAAGGATATACGCAAGAAGAAGGAATAGACTATGACGAGACTTACGCACCCGCTGCAAGGTTAGAAGCTATTCGACTATTACTTGCGTTTGCTTGTTACAAAAATTTCAGGTTATTCCAAATGGACGTCAAAAGTGCTTTCCTAAATGGATTTATCCATGAGGAAGTTTATGTGGAACAACCGCCTGGATTTGAAGACCCAAAGAAGCCGACTCGCCTTCGACCGAAAAGGGCTCGTATGGTCTAAAGCAAGCACCTCGAGCTTGGTACGACGTACTAAGTAAGTTTTTATTACGAATGGTTTTGTCAAAGGTAAAGTAGATACTACTTTGTTTATCAAAAAGGAAAACAAAAACTTTTTACTTGTTCAAATATATGTGGACGATATTATTTTTGGATCCTCTAATGAAAGTCTTTGCAAGAAATTTTCTAAGTCTATGCAGATGAATTTGAAATGAGTATGATGGGAGAGTTAACATTCTTTCTGGACTCCAAGTGAAACAAATGAAGGAAGGAACTTTCATCCATCAAGAAAAATATGCGAATGATCTTGTCAAAAGGTTTGGATTGGAAAAGTGCAAAAGACCGACATACCAATGTCATGTTCACGAAGATAGACAAGGATGAAGAAGGGAAGAAAGTAGATCAAAAGCTGTATAGGAGCATGATCGGTTCACTTTTTATCTTACCGCTTCTAGACCTGATATTTTGTTTAGTGTTTGTATCTCGTGCTAGGTTTCAATCGATCCTAGAGAATCACATCTCATTGCCGTGAAACGTATTATCAAATACGTTGCTTCATCTTCAAGCATCGGTCTTTGGTATCCAAAGAGGGGAGACTTTAATCTTTTAGGATACTCGATGCAGATCTGGCCGGTTGCAGTCGTCGATAGAAAGAGCACTTCGAACTTGTCAATTGCTTGGAAACAGGATGTTGTCTTGGTTTTCAAGGAAGCAAAGCACCGTAGCTCTCTCAACGACGTAAGGAGTATGTAGCTCTTGGAAGTTGCTGTTCACAAATTCTATGGATAAAACAACAAACTACAAGACTTTGGCATTGAAGACTCATGCACGTAAATCGATGTGACAACACCAGCGCGATCAATCTCACCAAAATCCAATCCTTCATTCAAGAGCAAAGCATATTGAGATTCGTCATCACTTCATTAGAGATCATATTCAAAATGGAGAAATCTCGATTCAATTTGTTGATTCAAAAGTCAACTAGCGGACATATTCACAAAGCCTTTGGAGAAGAATCAATTCGACTTTATCCGCTCAAGACTCAACATTTTGAAGCTTGAAGAAGTTAAAGTCTAGAGACTCACCAACTCTAAGACTCGATCTCTTAGACTTTAAATCCCGAGACTCAATCATTCATGGCTAAAGACCGTAAGTTGCTATTTTATCTAAAAGGTACGAATTCTCGTTTATCTTATCTCGAAAAGGTACGTTCTTTCATTCGATATAACTCGTGTGAAATTTGAAAACTTGTCTTTTTTAAAGAAAGTTAATTTTGGCAGTTATTGATTTTGAAAAGAAGTGTTCGTACACTTTCCTTGTACCGATTAAACTTCTTTTTCAAATCCGAGGTATATATATATATACGCTATTCTACGCCCAATTTTCAAAACCCTAAAAGGCACTCTCCTCCCGATACTGTTTTTTTTACTCCTTGTTCGTCGTCGAGAAAGTGGTCATTTTTCTTGGGAAAAGCAAGTGAAGGAATCCTCCAATAGACAAAGAAAGATGTCGTCTTCAAGGAAATCATCAAGAATCGCAAACAGGGGACCACAGAGAATGGAGAAGGGACCGACTCACTTCGATCTTACCGAGGAAGAAGACTTATCAAGTCAGCGGCAAAGTCCGATTCGCTCTCCTCCACGTCATTCAGCATCTCCCGCCCCACAAGGTGCAAGTCAAAATCTGGAAGAAGAGATAATCGAAGATGCCGACCCAAGAAGAGTCCAAAGACCCTCCTTTATCTATAAGCTTTATCGTGCGTTGAAAACCTCTCGGTTCTTCATTAAAATATATAGATGACTTCCTTAAGGACAAAAATTATGGAAATGAGTATCTTTTTCTGCGGAAAATGGAAGAGTTGGGAATTGCTCCGAAAGGAAGAGCAGAGGAGGCTCTTGCGAACATTCCAAGTGATCCTCATATGCCGGGACAAAATCTGATTGACGGGAACGATGATGACAAAATGTTCCTTGAATTTAAACCTAGAATGGGTGCGGCAGCAAAGGTGAAAGGAAATCGGATGGATTTATTTAAATCCAAGGATCAGAAAAAGTGTATTTCAAGCTGTTGAAAAGAGGGGTAATCAACCCTAGAAGTGTCGATTTTGACTTCCTGGATTCCATCAACTTGAACTTGAGAGAGAAGTTGAATTTGCTTCAACTTGAGACTTTTTGCTCTGACTCTACGGACGGGTATGATCAACTGACCGCTTATTTCTATTCAAATCTTAGCTTTTTGGATGCGAATAGAATTTCATTCAGTGTTCGAGACCAAGTCTATGTGGTAGATGTGAATATGTTGGCGGACATAGTTGGAGTTGAACGGGGACGCTATCTCCCAATCAAAGTCTCACCTGCTCGTACTACTCGGATCTTGTCAAAGATAGGGACGTAGATAAGAAAATCATCTATTCCAGATGAATGCCATCAACATTGTGCTTCATAAGATTGTGATCAACTGTCTCGTGACCGAAGTCTACGTCAAAGACTTCGTGTCTCTTTCTCAAGCAAAGTTGATGTATGCGATCAACTCAGATGGAAGTTCTTCTCCCGCACACTATTCTTTTCCATATGTACAGAAAGCAAGTGTCAAAAGACAAAGGACAATTGCCTTATCCTGGTCTGGTGACCAAGATCTTCGACATCTGAATATTGAACTCGCCACATACTTTTTGTGTTCGACCGTGTGATAAGATGGTGGTAGGGTTGAAAATGTTAATGAAGATGCGTCTGCAAGAACTCTCCAAGGCAATGGAGAAATTCAAAGTGAAATCTCCAAATTCCTTCAAAAAAGGAAAGGAAAGGAGGCCATTGGTGCCTCATCGAAAAGAGAAAAAAACTCTTATCCTCGGGAGGATGAAGATGAAGATGAAGATGATGAAGATCCCACTATCCCAAAGACCGACAAGAACAAGACGTTTTGTGTCTTATCCGACAGAACTTCAGCAAAGCAGAGAAGAAGAAGAACAGAGAGAGAAGGAGAAAGAAGTCGAAGAAGAAGGAGAAGAAGAAAAAGAACAGTCTGCTGATAAATCTGGAGAGAAGGGAAATCAAGAGCATGATCATCACTCTTCCCTTTCGATGTCCTAGAGACAGGGGAGTTAGCGAGCAAGAGAGGTCTACATCTCATGCCGTTGAAGATCTAAGACAATCTCCGTAAGACCCAAGAAGTTCAGGTCTCTCAATTGCCGAAGAAGGTGATACGTCGATTCCAAATCTGCCAAAACCATACGTAAGCGCCATCATACACACCATCCGAGAAAGCCAATGCCGCATACGACGGATGATTTTGCAGATTTTCGTAGCATCATGAATATTCTTCGAAATGCGTAGCCGATATATGTTCGGACTCAGAAATCCAAGCTTTGAAGCATGCTTGGACAAGCATCTTCGGTCTCTCGGAAGATAAATTCAAAGACCTCGCTCCGCAACTTCAAGCCAATGCCAAGGGAGAAGAGGTAGCTCATCTCGCGAGAAGACCCGAAGAAGCTCGAAGGGGTAGTCCACCATTGGGGATTTCCAGATCGTGCGCATTCCCAAGCGTACATGACTCCTTTCTCACCCTTTTCAATGCCGACAAAAAGGGGAGAACCAATTTGAACTTTCATTTTTTAAACTTTGACCTTTGTCGTTATGTTTATTTTTGAGTATGACTTGAGAACTTGAACTTGGGTGTGAATTTGACTGAATTGACTGTGGATTATGATGCTTGACTGGTTGCATTTGTTCAAGTGTTGTTATATGGTGTTTCTCATGAAAGACTAACCAATTTTCTGTGGATGCAGAGTCTCGGTTGTTTTATTAATCTTTATGAGTTAGCCATATTGCTTGAGAAATGTTTTGCAGGTCAAAGTTGTTCAAATCTTCAAGAAAGTTTTGTCACCATCAAAAAGGGGGAGATTGTTGGAGAAATCTTTCCGAATATTTTGAAGCCGACAAAACGTTTCTTTCGCCTAAAGTCTGGATGTTCGGAGACCGTCGCCTTTAAAGTCCAAGACTTTGTTCTCCTAAGACTCAAGACTCAAGACCCAAGACTCAAGACTCAAGACTCAAGACTTAAGACTCAGACTCAAGACTTAAGTCTATTCTCACCGACAATCTTTCTAATCCAAAGGACGAAGGAAATCCAAAGCCGAGGTTTATGGTTGAGGATTCGATCCTATCCTCCGGAATAGATTCTTTGGTTGGATAATCATTTCGGATTCTTTAATTCTTATCTAAGATCAATTGAAGATCCGATGGTCGACGAAATAATCTTGGAATATTCTATTCTTGGAAACCGAGATCCCGATTGTATGGGGGAACAGATTGATGGGCTATCATCGATTCCTTAAATAGCTCGGATGATCTTCTTGATTGATTTCGTCCAACGGGTAGATTGGAGGAATTCCTTTGGTAAGTGCCAACGGCTATGATGGCATAAAGGAGTATAAAAAGAAGTCGTTCTAGTTGATTTAGGTGGGTGATCGATAAAAAAATTCCAGAGTCTGAAGATCCTTGATTGTTAGTTGAGCCTGTTCGAGCGAAATTGTATACAGAGAGTGTTTATACTTGGTGACACCTTGAGTGAGTGTGGTAGATCATCTACACCTAGAAATCAAGGAAGATCAACACTGTAACATCTCTTTGATCATAGTGGAATCCAGCCAATCGGCCGTCGCGCGAAGAGTTGACGTAGGCTTGAATCAAGCCGAACCACTATAAACCGAGTGTTCAATTCTCTATTTCCCTTACTCGCCTTGCGATTGAATTTTTAACTCGTTGCAAATCCTCTAACTGTTTAAATATCGTGCAAGCTTCGAAAAAAATTTTCTATACCTATTCACCCCCCTATAGGTACTCGTACTAGCTATTTCATTTTCAACAGCCTGAAATACACTTTTTCCTGATCCTTGGATTTAAACAAATCCATCCGATTTCCTTTCACCTTTGCTGCCACACCCATTCTAGGTTTAAATTCAAGGAACAATTTGTCATCATCGTTCCCGTCATTCGATTTTGTCCCGGCATACAAGGATCACTTGGAATGTTCGCAAGAGCCTCTTCTGCCCTTCCTTTAGGAGCAATTCCCAATTCCTCCATTTTCCGCAGAAAAAGATACTCATTCCCATAATTTTTGTCCTTAAGGAAGTCATCTATATATTTTAACGAAGAACCGGTGCTTTTCAACGCACGATAAAGCTTATAGATAACAGAGGGTTTTTGGACTTTTACTGGGTCGGCATCCTCGATTATCTCTTCTTCCGATTTTGACTTGCACCTTGTGGGGCAGGAGACGAAGAATGACGTGGAGGAGAGCGAATTGGACTTTGTCGCCGACTTGATAAGTCTTCTTCCTCGCAAGATCGAAGTGAGTCGGTCCCTTCTCCATTCTTTGTGGTCCCCGCTTGCGATTCTTGATGATTTCCTCGAAGACGACATCTTTCTTTGTCTATTGGAAGATTCCTTCGCTTGCTTTTCCCAAGAAAAATGACCACTTTCTCGACAATGAACAAGAAGTAGAAACAGTATCGGGAGGAGAGTGCCTTTTAGGGTTTTGAAAATTGGGCTTAGAATAACTGTATATATATAAATATACCTGGATTTGAAAAGAGAAGTTTAATCGGTACAAGGAAAGTGTACGAACACTTCTTTTCAAAATCAATAACTGCCAAAATTAATTCCTTAAAAAAGACAAGTTTTCAAATTTCACACGAATTATATCTCGAATAAAAGAACGTACCTTTTCGAGATAAGATAAACGAGAATTCGTACCTTTTAGATAAAATAGCAACTTACGCCTTTAGCCATGAATGATTGAGTCTCGTGATTTAAAGTCTAAGAGATCGTAGTCTTAGAGTTGGTGAGTCTCTAGACTTTAACTTCTTCAAGCTTCAAAATGTTGAGTCTTGAGCGGATAAAGTCGAATTGATTTTTCTCCAAAGGCTTTGTGAATATGTCCGCTAGTTGACTTTTTGAATCAACAAATTGAATCGAGATTTCTCCATTTTGAATATGATCTCTAATGAAGTGATGAAGAATCTCAATATGCTTTGCTCTTGAATGAAGGATTGGATTTTTGGTGAGATTGATCGCGCCGGGTGTTGTCACATCTGATTTCGTGCATGAGTCTTCAATGCCAAAGTCTTGTAGCTGTTGTTTTATCCATAGAATTTGCGAACAGCAGCTTCCAAGAGCTACATACTCGCTTCGTCGTTGAGAGAGCTACAAAGTGCTTTGCTTCCTTGAAAACCAAGACACTCGTCCCCGTTTCCAAGCAAACTGACAAGTTCCGTAAGTGCTCTTTCTATCGACTCGCAATCAGCCAGATCCGCATCTCGAGTATCCTAGAAGATTAAAGTCTCCCTTCTTTGGATACCAAAGACCAATGCTTGAAGATGAGGCAACGTATTTGATAATACGTTTCACGGCAATGAGATGTGATTCTCTAGGATCTGATTGAAACCTAGCACGATGCAAACACTCAACAAAATATCAGGTCTAGAAGCGTAAGATAAAGAAGTGAACCGATCATGCCCCCGTACAGCTTTTGATCTACTTTCTTCCCTTCTTCATCCTTGTCTATCTTCCGAGAACATGACATTGGTATGTCGGTCTTTTTGCACTTTCCCAATCCAAACCTCTTGACAAGATCATTCGCATATTTTTCTTGATGGATGAAAGTTCCTTCCTTCATTTGTTTCACTTGGAGTCCAAGAAAGAATGTTAACTCTCCCATCATACTCATTTCAAACTTATCCTACATAGACTTAGAAAATTTCTTGCAAAGACTTTCATTAGAGGATCCAAAAATAATATCGTCCACATATATTTGAACAAGTAAAAAGTTTTTGTTTTCCTTTTGATAAGCAAAGTAGTATCTACTTTACCTTTGACAAAACCATTCTGTAATAAAACTTACTTAGTCTATCGTACCAAGCTCGAGGTGCTTGCTTTAGACCATACAGAGCCTTTTTCGCCCGAAGACCGAGTCTCGGCTTCTTTGGGTCTTCAAATCCAGGCGGTTGTTCCACATAAACTTCCTCATGGATAAATCCATTTAGGAAAGCACTTTTGACGTCCATTTGGAATAACCTGAAATTTTTGTAACAAGCAAACGCAAGTAATAGTCGAATAGCTTCTAACCTTGCAACCGATGTAAGTCTCGTCATAGTCTATTCCTTCTTCTTGCGTATATCCTTTGGCCACGAGTCTTGCTTTGTTTCGTATGACTTTTCCTTTTTCGTTCATCTTGTTCCTGAATACCCATTTGGCTCCAATAACGGTTTTACCTTTTGGTTTAGATGTCAATTCCCAGACATCATTGATGTTGAACTGCCTGAGTTCTTCTTGCATAGCTTCGATCCAACTTTCATCGATAAAGCTTCTTCTATGCTTTTTGGTTCAATTTCAGAAATGAGAGCCACAAAGACTAGATTCTTCATGCCTTTTGATCTGGTGCGGATTCCTTCATTAAGTTCGCCAATAATGAGATCTTTGGGATGACCGGATTTGTGCTTCCAGCTACTAGTTGATTTGCCCGGTTGATGATCTCTTTCTTTATTTGATTCTCCATGAGCGTCTTGATGATGGACTTCCGAATCCGAGATGCTTCTTGAGATGTAGACATTGGAAGGTCTAGAGCGGGTTCGCCTCTTCGTACCGAGTCCGGCTGGATTCATCTTGCACCGAGTCTTGGAATTTGACATTCATTGATTCTTCCACAGACTGGCTTTTCTTGTTGTAGACTCGTAGGCTTTGCTTGATGTAGAATATCCAAGGAAGATGCCTTCATATGATCTTTCTTCAAACTTACCAACTCGATCATTTGCATTTTTCAAAATAAAGCATTTGCAACCGAACACATGAAAGTATGAAACAATAGGCTTCTTACCTTTGAACAATTCATAGGGGGTTTTCTCAAGAATAGGTCTTAGAAAGACTCTATTTATAATATAGCAAGCAAGCTGAAACAAACTTCAGCCCAAAATCGTGAAGAAATTTTACTTTCAATTAAAAGTGTTCTAGCCATTTCTTGAAGAGATCTATTCTTTCTTTCCACAACTCCATTTTGCTCGAGTATACGGAGAGGAAAACATGTGATTAAAACCAGATTTATCACAGAATCTCGTAAAATCTTGATTTTCAAATTCACTTCCATGATCTGTTCTTATACTAGAAATAGCAAATCCTTTTTCATTTTGAACCTTTTTAGCAAACTTCTCAAAGTACGAAAAGGTTTCTGATTTATTTGCAAGAAAATATACCTGTATAAAGCGAGAGTAATCGTCTACAATTACTAGACAATATTTCTTACCTCCAATGCTCGGGTTCTTGTTGGTCCGAAGAGATCCATATGAAGCAACTACAGTACATGATTAGTAGATACATGATTTATTTGCTTAAATGAATTTCTTACTTGCTTTCCTAATGCATGGAGTGCATAAGTCGACTTTTGGTATGGCAATTTAGGTAGTCCTCGAACAAGCTTCTTTGATGAGATTTTGGCTAATTGCTTCTTGTTGATATGGCCAAGTTTTCTGTGCCATAGAACTGCTTCATCTTGAATTGAGATTAAGCATTGTTCTTCATTTGGCTTTACATCAAGGAGGTAGATGTTTCCATGCCTTCGACCCATGAAAGACCGAGTCAAATCTTTGCTTATTCCAGAACATATGCCTTCTTGAAAGGAGATCTTGTAACCGTATCACACGCTGGCTAATGCTGAGTAGATTGTAGTTGAGTCCTTCCACTAGAGAGACATTGCTTATTGTGAGATTTCCAATTTTCACAGCTCCGAATCCCACAATACTTCCTTTGCTATTTCCTCCTAATGAAACTTTTCCACCATTTACTTGAATAAGCTTTATGAAACAATTTGAGTCTCCTCGTCATGTGTCTTGAGCATCCGCTGTCAAGATACCATTTTACCTTCTTTTTGACAGACCTACATTCAAAAGAGAGTCTCAAGCTTTCTTTGGTACCCAAATTTTCTTGGGTCCTTTGGTGTTAGTAGGATGAGCATTATTAGGCCATACTCTCTTAAAAGGCTTCCAAACCATAGGACACTCTTTTTCAAAATGATCCCGACTGTTACACCTAGAACACCTTAAAGCATTTCGACCTACGTACTTTACAAAAACTCTTTGAAATGATTTTTATAAGCCTCCCTCGACGGTCTTTTCTTAATTCTTTCTTTTACTTTCGGAAAATCAATCAAGGGGATCGTTTCGCTGTCATACCTAGACCAGACTTATTAAAGTAAGGTCGTTGGATTGAAAGGACTTTTTCAAGTTTTTCGGACCCTATTGAAAATTTCTTTGAAATATTTGATAAATTAGTTTTTAAGAAAGCATTTTCTTTTGAAAGTTTGTCTTCATTCTCTTTAAGAGTAGAAACATTCAAGTCTAAATTTTTACCTTTTCTTCTAAAATGTTTTCCTTTTGTTTTAAAAATGAGTTTTCCTTTTTAAGTTCGGAAATCTTTTTAAGACAAGTATTAAGACTAAAACATAATTCATCAATGTATTTAGATACTTTGACAGGGATTTTATAATCACTTACCTCAAATTCACCGTTTGAGTCTCGATCCAGAGTCTCGAGTCCGATTGCGCCATCGCACACAGGTTGGCATATTCCTCATCACTCTCTTCACACTCGTATCGCTCCAGTTTTCAGCTTTAAGAGCTTTTCGAGACTTCTCAGCTTTTCCTCTTTTCTTTTTCGAAGAGGACAATTGGGTCTGATGTGTCCCTTCTTTTTACATTCGAAGCAAACTACATCTTTGTTTGGTTCCTCATCATCAACAAACTTGGTCTCGCTGTCTCGAAAACTTTGTTTTTTTGGGATGAACCTTCTGCCTTTCTATTCAGTTTTCTGAATCTTCTTATCATGAGGGCGAGCTCCTCATCATCCATATCATCTTCGAATCTGCAACATCAATCATCATTTGATTTTAGTGCAATAGATTTCTTACCTCTTGGATCTTCGTCTTCATTAATTGCTCCACTTCGTAAGACCGAAGAGTTCCAATCGCCCGTCTACGATAATGGCATGATTCTTTGTGTCTCTCTTATTGAAGTCTTTATATGATTCCAATCCTTGGAGAGTCCACGCAGTAAGCTTGTTCACCTTCATGGGATCAGAAATTTTTTGTCCTTGGTTCTCAAGACCATTGATAATATCTGTAAAATGACTAAACATGTCAGCTATAGATTCTCCTGGTTTCATTTTGAAGGCCTCATATTGACCGAGAAGAATGTTAATTCTAGTCTCCTTCACTCGATCTGTCCCTTCATAGGTGATGTGTGATCTATCCCATACTTCTTTTGCTATAACACAAGAAGATATTCTGTTATATTCAGTTGGAGATAAAGCACAATATAAGGAGTAAATTGCTTTTGCATCGAGTGCTTGTCTCTTGTTTATTCTTCCCGAGCCATTCCGCTGGTTTCAATAGTGTCTTTCCTCTTTCGTAGATTGATGCAGCAGCAGGAGTGATTCCTCTTTCCACAATGTCCCATTCCGTAGGATCCTTTGATCGTAGGAAAGCTTTCATCTTGTTCTTCCAAATGTTGTAATCCTTTCCATCGAAGTAGGGAGATCTGGTATTGCTTTGCCCCTCCATCAGCCCCGTGCTAGCATACTAGCCATGGATCTTTTACTCGAAGTAAAAAACTTCAAACAAAGTAAGAACACGAGCTCGAGACCAATTGAAATAGCTAGTACGAGTACCTAGAGGGGGGTGAATAGGTATAGAAAAATTTCTCGAAGCTTGCACGATATTTAAACAGCTAGAGGATTTGCAACATGCTTAAAAATTCAATCGCAAGGCCGAGTAAGGGAAAGAGAGAATTGAACACTCGGTTTATAGTGGTTCGGCTTGATTCAAGCCTACGTCCACTCTTCGCACCGACAGCCGATTGGCTGGATTCCACTATGATCAAAGAGATGTTACAGTTGTTGATCTTCCTTGATTTCTAGGTGTAGATGATCTACCACACTCACTCAAGGCGTCACCAAGTATAAACACTCTCGTATACAATTTCGCTCGAACAGCCTCAACTAACAATCAAGGATCTTCGACTGGAATTTTTCTATCGATCACACACTTAAAACAACTAGAACGTCTTCCTTTTATACTCCTTCATGCCATCATAGCCGTTGGCACTTACCAAAGGAATTCCTCCAATCTACCCGTTGGACGGAATCAATCAAGAAGATCATCCGAGCTATTTAAGGAATCTCGATGATAGCCCATCAATCCTATTCGCCCATACAATCGGATCTTGGTTTCCAAGAATAGAACATTCCAAGATTATTTAGTCGACCATCGGATCTTCAATCGATCTGAGATAAGAATTAAAGAATCCGAAACGATTATCCAACCAAAGAATCTATTCCGAGGATAGGATCGAATCCTCAACCATAAACCTCGGCTTTGGATTTCCTTCACACCGGATTAGAAAGACTGTCAGTGTGAGAATAAACTTAAGTCTTGAATCCCGATTCTTAAGTCTTGAGTCTTGGGTCTTGAGTCTTGGGAGTACAAAGTCTTCAGACTTTAAACTGACGGTCTCCGAACATTCAGACTTAGACTGAAAGAAACGTTTTGTCAGCTTCAAAATATTCTGGAAAGATTTCTCCAACAATTTCGACTTACGAAAACTCGGAAAAATGGCTGAACAGCGCTCGGGTGTCGGGATTTCTCGCCCTGATCCATACAGCCGAATTGCTTCTGTGAAAAATCAACCAAAAAACGTCAAACAAGTAGGGAAAACGTGAACTAGGGCTCTGATACCAATGTTGGGAATAACGGATCCCTGAAAACCGGATTCGACACCGAATCGAACCCCTAAATCAATGCGGAAGAAGAAGCCCGGGAAAACATGTATCACCGATTGTAAAGCACACCACGGATTCGAGCGTACCTTGTTAGCCACAGATTAAGCACCGACGCCGATAAGAGGAAGAGAAACGGTCTTGTTCGATCCGATGACGCCTTGAAGGAAAGAAGAAAAGTGCCGTTTGCTTACTGTTCCCTTTTGGAAGGGAGAGAGAGCGCGGGAGAAGAGAAGACGTACGTTGAATTGCAAAACGCTGTCTTCTCTCTCTCTCTCCTCCCTTTTATACCTCTCCTTTCCCCGGCCCTATTCCCGTGGGCCGGGCCTTTGGGCCCAGCATGGGCGGACGGGCCTTAAGCCCATCACCAATTAAAATCATCAAGTACGATGAACGATGCCTGCTTCTACAATTATAATGCTAGCTCTAACTGAAGAAGAAGGTGGAGTGGTACGCTAGAGACTAGCCTGTGACGGTACCATAGCCAAAAATTCATCTGCTTCTGGGAATTACGTTAAAGACGATTCTCAAGTACGAGAAATCCTCCTGATCCGGATAAGTCAAAGGTGATGGTCGTAGTTCCTGGCTAAACCTTGATGCCACGGGCACATTCTCTTGGGATCACGCATGTTACCAACACGAAAACATCACATATACTCCACGACCACTGAATTAAATGAGGCCTCGGGTTGCTACTCAAATCAACAAGCAATAGAAAGTTGCTTACAGGAAAGATAGGCGCATTTAAATACATGTAGCTGCATTTTCAAGGTCTTATCCTTTTGCTACAAGAATAAGCAAAATTTCAAATGATTAAGATAACAATGTTGTCAATTTGAGGGATAAATAACCAAACCTGAAAGGAAGTTGCTAGCCTGAAGATAGAAAAACTCACTTATGACGCACTAGTTAAGTGCAGTAGCACAATGAAACAGACCTGGAAAAGGTGGCAACAGAAGTGCAATGAATAGGGCAAGTTAGTCATTACAGTTTCCTATAAATTCTCCTTTCCTGTTCCACAGGCGAGTTGCAAAAGACTTCCCGAGCATGCTTCTCATTTACTCTGCCTTCTTCACATGGATATTCTGGAAAGTAATCCAAAAATGTTTTGCAGCCTAGTGAATCAACTCCATCGAATAGGAAGCTTTGGACTTCATTCTACGTTTCATGACAAGAGATAAGTAACTGCAATTCTAATATGCTATGGGGATGTAGATGTACAAATAGCTGTAAATGACATTTCTATCTTTGCATGAGTCTCCCAAATAACCTTTTCAAAACTTCATAACCCAGATCCGGGACTCAAAAATCAAATAAGTTATAGATTGAAAATGAATCAAAGAAACATAAGAGCAACGGCATAATATTAGATGCATTTATAACACTTTGCTTAATATTTTAGACCATTGGTAGTAGCGTTGGTCTCTGCATGTGCATGTAATAAATAAACTTTGCAAGTAGGCTGTAGATGAAGATAGGGGAGGAGATGAGTGACGAGGTGATAAACCTTTTCTGCTCTCGAAGTCAGATACCGATGATGCGCTTCATGGTTGGCTATAATTTGAGATGCATCAGTCTCCCTTATTCCTAGGTCCATCTAAATGAGCCAAGCCCGAGAAGAAATCAAAGGTTAGAGGAAATTAAATAGAGAAATATTCTAGCCTAAAAGAAACAATGCAATCCCTTGAAGAGACAATTTATTGAGCGAGGTACCTTGAGATAATCCACGAATGCAGGGTATCAAACGGCATGCATGTGTTGACTAGACTTAAACCTGGTCCATATGACTATTGGTGAGAAGAATCTCAACAATTCGGCCGTTAGATTTCCACCCCATGGTAAAAGCTGCATAAAGTGGTGTTCAGCTGAAACATCCAAAAAGGACAGGAAAAAAACTAAAAACTCTTTGAATGTTACTATAAAACACAACAAACAATTGACATCAGCATACTCGAGACCTAAAGACATAAGGCCTTCGTAGCACTTATCTTTGTATTCTTTGTGCTTGACAACATCATATAGAAGGTTAAGGTCCCTGCAAACAATTATCAGGGCAGATCAGGAAGCCTTATATACGGAAATCAAAGTTAATATAGGATTTAAGGGCGATGGGCAGCATTCAGCACCAAGGAGCATTACATATCTCAAGCCAAGAAGGATATCATTTATTATTATTTTTCTATATTCAACTATTATAAAAGAAAATGAAATGCATCACTCCTGTTTTGAGAAATTTAATGTCGTTGAAATACTTATTGCGCATCTTAACAACAAAAGTATACACTCCAAGATTCTAGCTGCTCATCAAGCAGCATTACATATCTCAAGCCATATCTCAAGCCGGAAGTTCACTATTGCACATCTAGCTTGACAAACACTGTCGAGTACACTACGCCATGCCAGTAGGTACTAGATAGCTAGACGTCAAATGCGTGACTGTTCAAAGCTTCTGCAAAGGTCAGCTCGTGACACTCAAGCAGAACAGCTACACCGCAACCCATTTCAACTGTTCAACACTTTCTTTTATCAGAAAGGTGCTAGCAGGTAATTTCAGCAGAAAAGCACGCATGGCCACTTATTGGCTTGCTACACATGGATATCACATGCACATGCACATGAAAATTTGCTCGAGACATACAGTTGACCATAGAGCACATGCAAAGTTGCTGAGCACATATAGTTGACCATAGAGCAAGCAACGGCTGTCATTTTCATCAACTCGCGTTGTTTCTTACAACAAGGAATAAGTTAGAAAACAAGAACAAAGAATTATTCTTACAGAACAACTATAATTGTCCTTACAGAGCAACTATAATTGTCTCGGCAGCAGTGAAAAAGTTGGCATAGAATATAGGCAGATCATATTCTGGTTCTGAAACACAGCAAAATGCAAAACCTGCATAGAGTATCTTCAGAAGAACAAAATGAGGCAGCTAAACATCATAGCAAAATAATGGTTCAAGTAAATGTACTTGAACAACCAATTCCTCCATCAGCACAAGTGGCAAATCGAACTAGAGGAAAAGCTTTACACAGAAAATACTATCTTCTGAAAGCATGAAAGTTTCGGAAGATCAATTAATTCTACACTTAATTCAAAAACTATCAAGTTCGTACACTCATATGTTACCAACGTACCTAAAGTTCTAATAGCAAAAGAAGTGAAGCCATAGCACTGATTAAGCACAACCGTCCTCGCTCTCGAGGAAATTTCCTCCGACCATCATGGTCAACTTACAGGGGCTTTTTTTGGAGCTACAGACAGGAATTAGCAGCTAGTTCTGCTTAAAACCATAAATTTAAGCTGTCTGTCTTGATTCTGTAGACTGATTCCTCATAATTTATTTGCTTTTGCTGTAACTTCTGTTTGGAGAAGCTTAGAGAAACTAAATTTCGAGTGGCAAAGATATTTGTCAATCATAACTGCAGTCCCTTGCTCCCTTGATTGCTTAAACTTCGAAGCAACCTTATTTTCGGCACTTCATACGGCAACAACTTGGTCTCTGTTTTGTCAGCCAGTGGCTTCATGGAGCCGAACCTTTACTAAGGACACGAAGAAGGACAAGCCTTGATTAACCAACCAAACGGCAAATAAAACCACCACACCTGCAGAGGAGAAGGAGCCATGCGAGTGTGGAGCCAGAGCGAATTGGACGAACTGCCGGCACGACAGAGCGGAGACGTGAACGGACGGCCTCCTCCTCTGCCAAGGGAGGCCAGCAGCAGCGGCAATGGCGGATGAGGAGCGCTGGAGAGCGAAGGAGAAGGCGGTGGAGGAAGCGTACTCCATCCAGAGCTAGTGTGCTGTCCTCACCATAAATGGACTCGGAGTTGGACTCGCTTAGGGTGCAAATGACAAAATTTCTGAAACATAAATTAATTTTTAGCTAGAAATTGAGTTATTCCCTGGACAAGTTTTTGAGCAAAGAAACCCGTTTGATAACGATTCTATTTTTGAATTAGAAATCCGTTTGATAATAGAATCAAATTTCTATTTTTAGGAATAAAAATTGATTATATTACAACATAGGAAATCCTCAAATACAAAATAATAATTGAAATAATAGTAATGCATTACAAAAGTTGAAAATACAATTTCATGGAATTTCCAGATTTGATAACAATTCAAAATTTCTATTTTTGAAATAAAAATCCATTTGATAACAGAATAAAATTTATATTTCTAGGAATAGAAATTGATTAGATTACAACATAAAAATCCTTAAATACAAAATAATAGTCAAAATAATAGTAATACATTACAAAAGTTGAAAATACAATTTCATGGAATTTTCGCCATATTATTATCTCTTGCTATTTTATTGGCAATTGTTTTCCTAAGCGTATTTATTTGGTTTCCTCCTCGGTCAATGTATCGTATAAATACCACACACCTTCAGATTATGCGGTGTAAGCACAGTCGCTCGACTTTGGCATAACTCCAAAAATACCACCTGTGCTCAAACAGAAACACCAAATTTTCTCAAACTTCCTCAGTAACTAATCATCGGATAAAACCGACAATAAAAAAACTAATAAGATATATCTAGTTTTAAGTATGGCTTATCCAGTGCTTAGTTTAAATATAGCTCACGGAAAAGGTATCTAACAATATATCTTATCATCGGATTACTTACTCGTGAGTTACAAATTATGGATATTACTTGCATATCAACTTAGTTAAAGATAAATACTTATGATTTTCAGATTTGTTTCTCTGCTCAGGGATGACCCAAAACATAACCCAATCTTATCAAGTGTGGCAGGAACCGAAGAAAATAAGAACCAAGAAACCCTCGGCATCTCATTCTATGGATGCTTTTTCAAACCACTCATCAATCACTTTTCCTCCTGAGATCTCGCTTACGTAACTCAATTTACAGCTCGCGCTAAAAGAGACATTAATCTGGATATTAATAGTGTCACGAACAATGCCTGGTTCTACGGACACAATGCTAGCTCTGACTGAAGAAGAAGGTAGAATGGTACGCGAGACTAGCGTGAGATGGTACCAGGGCCAAAACTTCATCTGCTTCAGGGATTTTCGAAAGACGATTCTCAAAGTACGAGAAATCCGCCTAATCTGGCTAAGCCAAACTGATGGTCAAAGTTCCTGGCTAAACCTCGATGTCGCGGGGACATTCTATCCGGATCATGCATGTAGTCAACACAAAAACTTCACATATAGTCGATGACTGACAAATTAAACGAAGCCTTGCGTTGCTACTCAAATCAACAGGCAATAGAGAGTTGGTTACAGGAAATATAGGCGCATTTAAATGCATGTAGCTGTATTTTCAAACTCTTGCACCATATTTGTAGATCAAGCAGGCACAACGTATTAAAACTTGTGGGTTGGCTTTTTTTTGGAATTGGTGATTACCCCTTTTAGTTCCCTTCTCAAATGCTTATGGGTTGGTTTTCAGTTTTGATCCAGATTGCATTGGCTATCACTGTTGAAATAGCTATTTGGAGAGTGTAGTATTGTTTGGATGGAATTTTGCACTTGAATTGGGTTTCTTCGATAACGTGAAGTTGTGGATTTGGGTATCAGGGAAGCCTGAGGCCGATGTCATGGTCATTGGAAGTGGTATCGCTGATCTCTGTTGTGCTGGGCTTCTTGCCAGATACAACCAAGACGTGCTTGTTCTGGAGAGCAAGGACCAACCAGGAGGTGCTGCTTATGCGTTCGACATCAAGGGGTACAAGTTCGACTCCGGTCCTTCGCTGTTTTCTGGCTTCCAATCTAGGGATCCTCAGGTGAATGCTCTTGCACAGGTAATCTGATTTCCATCACTCTAAGTTGCCCGACTTTGTCTTTAGCATGAATCAAGTGCAGATTGTTTATGTTTATATGGCCACTTTTCCATTGGTATACTCTGGTGTTGTTTTCGCCTCTGGATGATATTAATAGATAACGGCATTTCTCATGTATCAGGTGTTAGATGCGTTAGGAGAGTCTGTTCCGTGTGCTAACTGTGACTCCTGGATGGTGTACATACCAGAAGGTGAATTTTTTTTCACGTATTGGTCCAATAGAGTTTTTCAAGGTGGATCCTTCTTTTCCCTGTGGTTTTGTATATCTATAGCATCATCCCTTGGACTTATCTTTAGCACATCTATGAATATATGAATGTCGTATCAGTTTTAAAAATGTTACTGGACCAATTGCCAAATTCATCTGTCGAATTGAAGATTGGACAGAATGGTCTCATTTATCATGTTCTGCTTAATATGAAACAGATATGCGGATAGCCAGACAGCTGAGCCCAAGTTAGTTTAAATCCAATGGTGCTCAGTTGTCGAGGATATGGATGCTAACGTGGAAAAAGCTGGTCATCCCTTTTTGATAGACAATAAGGCAGCTTAATACAGAGTCCTTAATGCCAAGACGATTTATGATGCAAGGCATCGTGGTAAGAATATCAAGGGGAAAGAATGTCTTTGCATAGATTTCCCAGATGACGCTAAGTGTCTGGCATCAGCTGAACAGAATTAACTTAAACAACGGAAATGGTTTCTGTGGCAAAAGACGATTACCAAGCTGTTATGACGAAAGCATTCATTAAGTAGACTGCCAAGGCCGAGAATGTGAAGATTGTCATTTATCTTAGGTACACTGAAGAAATGAACATGCATAACCTAGATAACTTATGAAGGAACTTTTAGATACATGTAGTGGCAGGAAAACTCTTTGTTTGAGGTAGAGAAGTCTTGTCTGGATTGAACATTACCTCATGAAAGTCTTGACAGATCTCCAGTCAAATTCAGGGAGCGTCATAATCAGCCTCCTAGGCCGAATTGGATATATTACAAACTCAGGGAACATTCAAAAGAGACCGCTGTTTACATAGAATTGACTACAATTCTAAAGAGAAAAACAGTAATATTGCTTCATATGTTCTTGTAAGAATTTATGTGGGTCCACTGATGGCAATTTGTGAGCCTGGTAATATTGTCTCTGTAGTTCTTGCCCATGATGTTTTAAATTTTATAGTATGTTCTGCTTATGCTTTTAATTAAATCTTAATCCAGGACCTCGAGAAGTATGCAAGTCAAAATGCCGTGCAAGAATGGAAAAGCTCATGGTATCTCCTGTTCTATTCTGTCTCATTTGTAAAGAAAGAACAAGATGGCTTTGTAGATTTAATGAGCAAAAGAAGATTTTACAACGGCTTATAAGCAAAAGTACTCATTATTGACGTTGACCCCCCTATGAGAAGTTAAAGTAAATTGGAACCTCTGAATCTAGTGCTTGTTTTATGATTTATCAGTGACCATTATGATATAACGGTACTCTTACTCTACATTTTATCTGTAATGAACGTGTTTGTTTAAATTTGAAGTACGGGCATCTTTTTCTGTTGGTTTGCTGCTATTCATCTTTTCTTACGTAATATGAATTTGCAGGATGCAGTGCTTCCAATGTCTGCAGTTGTGATGGCTCTACCTCCTCAATCTGCTCGTGGTGATTTGGGTGTCCTTTCCACCACTGCTGCTAGATGTGCTCCTTTCTTGTTGAAATCTTTATCCAAATGGGACCTCAGGGTGCTATTGGTGCGACAGAGCTTCTTAGACCCTTCTCAGAAGTCATTGATTCACTGGAACTAAAAGATCCTTTTATAAGGAATTGGGTGGACCTTCTTGCCTTTGTTCTTGCTGGGGTGAAATCTAATGGTATACTCTCAGCAGAGATGGTAACGATGATGTTTTTAAATATTGAAAAGCTCCTAAGATTGGTCATTGTTATCCTTGGGATGTCCATATTCTCTTTCACGAACTTATTTGATACGTGTTCAACTTGTGTAACCAATTCCGTGAGAATAACTGATTCCTGTTGTAACAGTATATGAAATGATTGGCCCTTGTCTTCTTTTGAGAGTATTTTCTGGTATTTATATAGATTACGGTCGATTGATTTGCAAACTTTAAAACCTTAAAGCATGCACCATGTTGCTGAGTAATTTAAATCTTTAGCCACTTGATAAAATTTTAGAAGTTCAGTATCTGTCATTGAATAATTTAGGAGGATAGTTAATCATTTAGAGATTTTATATTCTACCACATTATGCAGTGTTGTGAGTTGCTTTCAGATCTTGTTTATTATCTTGCAGAAACTACAACTCTAGCAACTTCTTTAGTAAATAAACGATGGGGTGGTCCCCTCTATCTTTTAAAGACCACTACAGGTGCGCATTGGCTTTGGCCACCGCCGCTTGCCGTGGCCGGCTGATCCCCCGACCCTAGGATTGTGCCGCGGTCTGCCTTATAATGACCCGGGCTCCACTGTGTAATATTGTCCGCTTTGACACCGAGTCCTCATGGCTTCAAAACGCGTCACATAGGTTAGAGAGGCCAAAGCCATTATAAACTAGCCCAGGACTCCCTCCCTAGGTGATGTGGGATAGGGATCCCTTTCTTGGGCATGTTCGGGGACCGAGGTGTGGAGGCACCGCCATCCCTCCTCCCTACGCACCACCGCTCGAGCCGTCACACTCTCCCCTCCTTGGGATCACAGCGCCCTCACTGTGGCCCCACACGCGGTCGGAGTCGGCTCTGATGCCATTTGTAATGACTTGGGCCCCACTGTATGATATTGTCCACTTTGGACACCGAATCCTCATGGCTTTAAAACGCGTCACACAGATTAGAGGAGCCAAAGCCATTATAAACTGGCCTAAGACTCCCTCCCTAGTTGATGTGGGACACGAACCCCTTCCTTGCGCACGTCTGGGGATCGAGGTGCGGACGCACCGCCATCCCTCCTACCCGCGCACTGCCGCTCGAGCCCTCACATGCCCTGCCTCTGTTCCTACCAATTTGCTTCTATACGTCGCTCCGTTGCGAGGTGTGCGCGACGTGGGGGAAGAAGAAGACCAATGCACGGGTCAGGCTTGAGGGTGCGGAGATGGGCCTGCTTGTGCAAGGGAAACGAAAGAGAAAAAGGGGTGGGCCGGGTCTAGCTGAGAAAAGAAATAAGGGGCCGGGTCGACTGTGCTCGACCCGGCTTTGTCTTTTCTAAATTTTTTATTTTTTATTTTTATAACTAACTCTTTTTAAATTTTTTAATTAAACTATTTTTTATATTTACTATAAATTCTAGTTCTATTAATGCAAATGCTCCAAATGCCTATGTGCTATGCATTTTTAATGATTTAAATTGTTTTAGGAATTAAAAATGAATCCCCAATTTTTTATGCAATTAAACCCTAAAGTGATAGCTAAAACTTATGTGCCCACAAACAATTATTTAAAAAAATAATAATTTTCAAATAATTCATTTTTTGCAAAACAAAAGAACTATTAGTATTGTGTACAATATGAAAACCAGTAGCTACATGTGTGATTTGTTTGTTTGTGGGACATCCTAAAATTCGAGCCCTCGAGGGACGAGTGAAGGTGAATTTCGTCAATACATTGTTGGTTGATCTTACTCGGAATTGATCACTTTTGAGATACTGATCTTGAGAGGAAAGACTAATGAGGACAGAACTTGTATGACTAAAGGACTCGATCTGGAAAAATGACTTGACTGTGAGATTTGCGTGAGGACGATCCTGTAGATAAGCAGGCTGATTCTAAGGACGACTAGAAGTCGATTTGCGGACATAACATAATGGAATAGCAAGTGATTCTGTTTACCGTTATTGAACCCGCTAATGACCCTATGTCGGTCCTCAGTGATCGTGTACTTTAAAATAAGAATCTATCCTCCGTATTTCATGCAGTCAAGGACGTCTATGTGTGGAGATATTTTGAACGTGGTTTGGCACGAGTCGGTCATGCATGAATCCTCACAGCCACCTGTCAGTCTGAGTTGTACCCGAAATGGCATTGGGTGAAATTGACATGGCAAGAGAACTTAGGATTGGACTTCGAATTATTGAGAATGTCCGGGACGGACTTCGAATGAAGCTACATCAAACAACTTGATAGAGCCGCTTAAGCCGGGCAATTGGAAAAGGGATTTTCGAACCAAGGAAGCAAGCCCATGAGGACGTGGGCTGGGCCAAGTCTTGTGGGCCATAGGCCCAAGGTGGACAGCCATCATGGTGGGCCTAAGGAAATCAAATGAGCCCATTGAGCCTAAACCAACTATTCATCTTTCAAAGCCCATGGTCCAACTTTGAGCCCAATCAAGCCTAATAAATTACTAAGCCCATTTATTAGGCCCATCCACCAATTTTAGCCCAAGGACAGAATGGTAATTGTGCAATGTGAAATGACGAAATTGCCCCCTAGTTGTAGGGAGAAAAAGGCTAGAAAAGAGAGAGAAGATGATGTCATCATGCATGGGGAATTAAAGTAGCCATTTAATGGCCTTAATGAGATGTGCTCTCAGCCCTCACTCCACTCTCTCTCCCCCATTTGGCCTCAAATGGATGAGCTCCTCTCTCCCTCGTCCTCCTCTCTCTCCAGCCAAGCCCAACCGACCCTTCGGTGAAGAATTGAGTCAAAAGTGGTCTTTTCGGATGAATTAGCCAATGAGCCATCTATCACCATGACCAAGAGAGACATATCGTTCTAACGAGCCTGATTTCGTCCTGAATGGAGCCGCCATCCGTCTTGTAGGGCCGTCACAAGATGCTGGTCGTCGGTCCATCGGTCCGCTACAGCCTGCACTGTTTTCTTCATTTTTCTCCCATTCTAACCATTCCTTTGCCCGTTCCATCCACCCACAAGATTCCCAAGACCCCCGACAGCCACCAATTGCCAACCAACCCCCTTGCCGGAGCTCCAGCCAAGCCGTTCAACTTAGTTTATCCTCCCAGGCTGTTTTTCAATGTTTTCAGTGGGAGTTCGAGCTGTGGTTGCTGTGTTGAGCTTGGGACCACCTTGGATTATTGTGGTACAGGTCCTGGTGTGTAGCCACCTTCGTCGCTACCGTGTCGGTGCCTCCGGCCCGCTTAACGGGTGAGTTTATCTCCTAATCATTTGATTAGTGCCTAAATTTGCTTAGGGTTGGTTTAGTTAGATTTAATTCTAGTTTAAGTGATTTAATTAAGTTGTATTAGTCTTAAGATATGTGGTTAGATTAATGACTAAGATTAGTTTAGCTTAATTTTACTTTATTAGCTTAATGATGCTTATGTGGTTAATTAAGCATGTTTATCTTAATTGATTGGTTTCCTTAATTTAATTATTGTTTTAATGATTTCTAAATTTAATTTATGGTTTATTAAATTCTAGAAATTTACTGTTCATGTGACACTATTTATAAAATACTGTTCACGTGCACTCGTTCACCGAGTATTGTTCACGTGCACCGTTTATCTAGAATGTGAAAAGTGTCTAAAATTCATGTGTGTTGATTCTATGAAGTGATTTGACGTGTTATTACATAAACATCTGCATGAAATGTATGTTTTTCACAAAAAAGGGAAAAAGGGTTGTCCGAGGGACATGGGAGATGGACCGTTTTTATAAAAAAGTGAGTTGTGTTGAGAAAACCAATTAGTTGTGAGTCGTAAAGAACTAAGTGCTGCATGATACTAAAATCTCATGTGAGCCACCTCTAGTACCTTGTACCATTGCTTATTGTAGTCAAGGTTTAAGTGCTACATGGTGACTTAAATTATATGGGAGCCACCTCTAGAAGCCTTGTAGTATTGTCATGCATAGTATAGGGGCTAAGTGTTACATGATAGTGAGATTTTGTGTAAGTTACTTCTAGAACATTATACTAGTGCTTTTTGTGGCCAAGAACTAAGTTCTACACAACAGCATGACTGCGTGGGAGCCACCTCTAGTAACTTGAGTTATTGCTTATCATAGTCGAGAACTAAGTGCTACACGACAGCATGACTGTGGGAGCCACTTCTAGTAACTTGAACTATGACTGATTGAGGTTAGGGACTAAGTGCCACAGAATATCGGAACTTCGTGAGGAGAGGGCACCTCTAGAACCTTGAGTTTGGTATTGAGCATTGAGTCAGATTATTGAGTGAGATAGTTGGGCCTTATTATGGGGTAAAATTGTGTGGCATGGAATGTGACGTGTTATAACGATTTTATCTTATAATCGGGACTCGTGTGATAGATTAATACATGAGTCGAGCACATTGTTTATGGCACGCACGCATGAATCGATAACGTGCAGGTGTGGCAATGGCCAGGTGAGATCGATTGTGACACGACTCGTATGTGATTGATGAACTACACCATCTAATGGCCATGTGCTTTGCGTGTATCGTGCTCAGTTATAATGTGCAGGGTATGGCATACCAGGTAAGGTTGCATGTGAACCAACCATTGATTGTTGGCTATTAGTTGTGGTTTGTTTGAGGGGAGGTTTTAGAGAGATACCCCGAGTTGAGTTGGTGTACTAACCGGGGCTTAGGGGTGGAACTCGTTGAGATTTATATCTCACTAGTTATTGAATAACCATTTTTAAGTCCCTAGTGTGAAGAGCTATAAGCTTGAAGCAGAAGGATCAAGAGCATAGGTGGCTTAGTAGTTCTGTATGACATAAATCTTATGTATAAGTTTGAAGTGTTTATAAAAGTGTATTTGATTTGAAATTGGTTGTCTTGCTTTTCTATCCCATGTATGTCGTTATTAGGGATTAGTTAATTTGCTTCCGCGTGTGCAACAAAATAAAAAGGGTCGGCGATGAGTTCTGGGAATGTCGCGAAATTCTATCGACCACTGAGGGTTGTGCGTGCACTCGAGGTTCGAAGTGTGACATTTTGCATTATATATAGATGTGTTAAAATGAGTCTTAAACCAATATATGACCCATTTAAATCATAAATGTGTAATATATAAGACATTTATATTTTCAAAAGACTAGTTAAATGGGTTTAAAAATTGAAAAATTAATATAAACGGGTCTTAAACGGGTGGGACTTAGAAGCTAGAACCCATTTCCAATTCAAGCCTTGCACTCTCTCTTTCCCTCTTTAACTTTATAAAAATATTTGTATAAAAATTGAAATTATAATTACTTTTTGTATTTCTTTTTCTTTCCTTTTTTTCCTTTCTTCTTCCTCCTTAGTCCTTCCTTAGCTAGTGTTTGGCACAACGACAACCTGTGATCAACTAGGTGATGCTCAAGCTTGCTGGCCTTAGATGAGCTCAAGGTCGCCAATGATTGGCGAGGCTTGACTCTTGCGGATCTAGCAAGCTCAAGTTTACTGGCATCAAGTGAGCTCGAGCTCGCAAATGGGTGAGGCAAAAGCCCCACTAATGACTGGTGAGGCTTGAGCAAGGCTTGAACCTTGAGCTCGCTTATGGCTAGTTGCCGGCTTACCGTCAATGGTCACCAAAGAAGAAGAAAAAGAAAAAGAAAAATGTAAAAATTCAATTTAAAAAAATTAGATTTTCAAAAATAAAACTAATTAAAAATTCTATTTTTAATATAAAAATATTAAATAGGAGTCAAGGAAAATTTAATCATATTTTTCTTACCAAATGGCAAAAAATATTTTTAATTTATTTTCAAATTCCAGGCAAAAACCAATTAAAATATTGTAATTTCCCTAAAAATATTTATTGGAAAATATTTAGGAAACAAACCTTTTTTTAAAAAAAATTGCACACTAATTTATATTACATGAAAGTGTTTTAGCAATACCATTTTTTTTTAAATATCATAATAAATAAGCTTTCTTAGGTTTACTTAAATGGTTTGGGTTGGGTAGGTTGGGTCGGGAATGAGTCAAAATTGTATATTAGGATAAATTGATCATAAACGTGTTAAATAAGTCGATTTGAGTTGAATCATTTGTGATTGACCCAAACTCGAGCTGACCCAACTTGCTTGATAGATCTAGTTATGTACAAAAACAAGCATGCCACTGAGTCTATTAGTCCTTAAGAAACCATATCCCAAAAGATTTAAATCTCAATTATTCATCTAAAACTTTCAAAATTTCTACACGTGAGTGACATCATCACCCATAAAATTGAGTTTAATGGCATTTCTATAACTACTTTAAATTAAAGGGAGCAAATAGTCAATTTCTAAGTCTTGAGAGTATTTTAAATTATTTTTTGAACCTATGGTTATTTTGGATACTGTCATGAGATTGGCCCGAGGTGGACCGAGCCAGCCGTGGCGAGGGACGAAATACGTTATTTCTTATGTGAAAGATAATTTTGATATTTCTTTTTGGTTATCTAAATCTCTCGAAATTGTACACATATTACATGTGGATTGTATGTAAATTGCCATTTGATTGTGCATAATCTTGATTTAGATATTATCTTAAAATGGTAATCTAACAAAACTTATAAATAAGATGGTGTATATACATCAAAATATATACAAATTTCATATTTCTTTTTTTCCATTTTTATTATTTTTAACTTGTTACGGATGTTTAACACTTTCTATAAGATATTTTCACGTACTAAAGATAATTATGATATTTTGTATAAATTATTCGTGTCTTTTAAGATTGTATGTGTATTGCACATATATTGCCATTTGATTATGCATAATCTTAATTGACATATGATCGTAAAATAGTTATCTAATAAAGTCTGTAAATATATTGTATTCTTCATTACTATATACATTGAAATATATACAAATTTCATTTGCCATCCTTCTTCACGTGGGCGTCGAGCCTTCTCGTTTCCTTGGTAAAGATCTCATCCATGGGCTTAGCACTTCCACAAGCATTGGCCGAGTTCTTAGGAGATGGTGATAGCAACACGAGGATCATGAGGGAAAGGGTGAGCACAGACTTGATCCCCACCGTCGAGATCACGAAGATTGCCTTCTTGATTGAATCGAGTGGAAGGTGATTTTTTTTGTAGGAGAAGACTTGGAGAGTTTTTGCCTTTGGATGGTGATGTTGCACGTATATTTAAAGACCAGCGTCAGATGAAGAAGAAGCGGTTGGGGAATTCTCCGATGCAATTGATTTTAGTTCAACAAAAAATTGCCTTTCGCTCGATTCAATCAAGAAGGCAATCTTCACAATGTCGATAGCTGGGATCAAGTCCGCGCTGGCCCTTTCCCTCACAATTCTTGTGTTGTTGTCTCGATGTCTAGAGAGCTTGGCTAGTGTTCGTAGAAGTGCTGAGCCCCTTGATGACATCTTTAGTCAGGAAACGTAAAAGCTCGATGTCCACATGAAGAAGGTTAGCAGTGGAGTTGGCGGTGGGGGTGGCGATGGCGGGGGTGCAGTGGCGCTAGTTACGCATGTGGTGGTATTGTCTATCTAGTACATGTGGGTCGGTGGCATAAGCCTAGCAATGAGACTCAAACGTCCTCAACCATCGAACCTCGCCCATCGTCGCTTGCCTCGATCGTTGGGCGAGGTTTGATGGTTGAGGACCTTTCAGTCCTGTTGCTAGGCTTATGCCCTCTGGTACCCACATGTACTAGATATACAATATTGCCACCTGTGTAACTAGCGTCGCCACCACTGCCACCACTGCCTTCACCATTGCCATCGCCACCCCCACTGCCACCCTTCTTCACGTGGATGTCAAGCTTTCTTATTTCTTGTCTAAAGGTCTCATTTGCTGGTTCAATACGTCCAAGAGTACTAGTTGAACTCTCAAGAGATGAAGATAGTAATAGGAGGATCGAGAGGGAAAGGGGCAGCATGAACCTAATCTCACCATCGAGATCACGGAGATCGTCTTCTTGATCAAATCGGGCGAAGGTGATATTTCTCATAGGATAATGTCCGAAGGGTTTTTGTCTTTGGATGGTGATGTTGCACGTATACTTAAAGACCAACGTTATATGAGGAAGAAACAGTTGGGAAATTCTTCAATGCAATTGACTTTAGTTGGACAAACGTTAGACAAGATTCTCCAATGCACGTATATTTTTGGCAAGGGTTGGCGATCGAGGTCTAGGCATGTTGGCTACTAAAGGAAGCCCTTCAATCACGACCTTGCTTCCTAGTTCTCGATCCCTCTCACTCTCTCGATTTCTCTCCTAATCCCTGAACCTCCCCAAAATCACCACTTTTAAGCTCACCTAGCAAATGCGCATGGCCTTGCCACCAATAGCTTGTCGTGCCAGCCCTGCCCTGGCTGGACATCCTACTTGATAGTCTCTATTGCTTTACTTGTCCTTTGTGTCCTTCCTTTAGCGAGCGTGAGGGGAGAGAGGAAGAAAGGGGAAGGAGACTAGGTCGGGGAAGAAGGAAAATAGAGGAAGTAGGGCCAAGCCTAGGTGAGAAGAAAAATGAGGAAGAATTATAAATTATAAATTATTGATAACCTTTTGATAGCCTTATAGGATGGTGAGTATCTCATAAATGCCTTATGCTTGATGTCCACATCGTAATGCCTAGTGATAGATTGCAGGATTCGAAATGATGAAGAAGTTGTTGACAAGAAAACCCAAGGATTTTTCTTTTCAAATTAAGACCCCAAAACACAACCTAATTATTTAACAAAAGCAAGCAAATCACAACTTAAGAAAGCAATAGAAAAGAATCACAATTAGTTGATCCAAGAAAGTAATGAAGAAAGAGTAAAAAATTATAGTATGGTAAGGTAACCCGACATGAGTTGGATAAAGAATATGACATGGCTCCATTATCAAGCCTTGACATAGCAACCTCATGAGCTATAATCAAATTGAATCCAATTCTCGTCTAAAAAGTAATCTACCAAAACTAAACTATAATCAAGTACTCACTCACATCTCCAAATTACATAAATGTCAATTAAGAGACACTAAGTTAAATATAATACTAAGATCTAATTATCCAATCGAGGCCTATTTTCTAAACATTTTCTATGTTTTTAATTTTTCAAATTTTTTGAAATTTTTTTATTATTAAAAATTGGGACATTGTTCTGGGCTGTTGAGCCCAATCTGAATATGGTCCAACATGTTTTCACAAATCTGGGCCAAAAAATATGATTAGGCTTTCATAAGAAGCCCTTTTAGTTCTAAACTTTCAAAGCCCATTTTCTTAATTATTTCTTATTTCATCTCTTTTTTTTTTTTTTTGGAACCGTCATTTTATTCCTAAACCGAGAACCAAGCTCACCATTCCTAGATGTTTGTTTCTTATCAAGCCCACAAACTAAAGCTTTCAAATTATCAGCAAAATGGAACTCTCCGAAAGTAGTTCAAGTTCGAAAATTGAACTGAATTCCGCTATTGAAACAATCCTAAACATTCGGAATCCACTACTCCTATTTTTATTATTCTCCTTCTTATATCTATTTTCTATGCTCACTGTCTTCCTCTTAATAGACTGAGATTACAAAAAACCATAGCTAGATCAGAACACCAACAATCAAACTTCCCTTCACCAAAATAGCATCACGTTACTTCACCATCAATCACTTATTGTCTATCATGGGATCCCCATTATCAAGTGTTGCATTCGCCACAATATCAGCCACCAATAGATGCCATCCCTGCTTCTCCTCCATCAATCTCTACTGTGCACCATCGTCATTCACTTTTACTAAATAGCTACGGTCATTGAACAACTCCTCTAAGATTGTTTTGTTCAAAGCTTAAGCAATCAGCAAAACTCATCTATATCTAAATTCAGGCATATCCTTAACCCTCCCAATTGCATTTCACATAAAACGCAGCATGTACATGTAACGATGTCTAGCAAAGAATCAATGAAAGGAATTCAATGATAGAAGAAATTTGAATGCACTCTATATTGTTCGAAATGATATCAATCATGTATGGCACGATGGAGTCATTCCCTGCACACAAAAAGTATATAGGGTGCAGATGTGTACAGGTTCTTTATATTACTTTTGTATTTTGTTATAAATGATGCATAAAATTTAGATATCCATGTAGTGTTACTACTTCTGGGTCAGTTAGCAGAGAACAAGGAAGACAATAAGGGGTAAGTATGAGAATGGGAAAATTATCAAAAAGTCTTAACTGTACTACAATTGTGTTAATTCAGTTGTTTCTTTTTTTTTTTTTTTTTTTTGTTGCTAATTTAGGCTTAAATTTTTTGCATTTGTGTTAGGTGTTTTTATTACTAGCTGTTCGCATTCATAGTGGCTAATCAAGGATATAGTTGAACGACACACCTTGAAGGATGAACGTCTAAAATTAGGCTCGTTTTCACACCGTTTGTCACCGTTTGTCACGGAATGTCATCATTCTATGTTTCATGACAAGAGATAAGTAACTGCAATTCTAATATGCAATGGGGATGTAGATGTACGAATAGCTGTAAATGACATTTCTATCTTTGCATGTGTCTCCTCTAATAACCTTTTCAAAGCTTCATAACCCGGATCTTCGACTCAAAAATCAAATAAATTATAGATTGAAAAGGAATCAAAGAAACATAAGAGCAACGGCATAATTTTAGATGCACCTATGACAACACTTCGCTTAATACTTTAGACCACCGGTGGTAGCACTAGTCTCTGCATGTGCATGTAATAAATAAACTTCGCAAGTAGGCTGTAGATGAAGATAGGAGAGGAGATGAGTGACCAGGTGATTAACCTTTTCTGCTCTCAAAGTCGGATACCGGTGCTTCGCTTCACGGTTGGCTATAATTTGAGATGCATCAGTCTCCCTTATTCCTAGGCCCATCAAAACAAGCCAAGCCTGAGAAGAAATCAAAGGTCAGAGGAAATTAAATAGAGAAATACTCTAGCCTAAAAGAAAAAATGCAATCCCTTGAAGAGACAATTTATTGAGCGACGTACCTTGAGATAATCCACGAATGCAGGGTATCAAACGGCATGCATGTGTTGACCTGGTCCATATGACTATTGGTGAGAAGAATCTCAACGATTCGCCCGTTAAATTTCCACCCCATGGTAAAAGCTGCATAAAGTGGTTTTCAGCTGAAACGTCCAAAAAGGACAGGAAAAAAACTAAAAACTCTTTGAATGTTACTATAAAACACATCAGATAACTGACCTCAGCATACTTGAGACATTAGGCCTTCGTAGCACTTATCTTTGTATTCTTTGTGCTTGACGACGTCATATAGAGGGTTAAAGTCCCTGCAAACAATATATCAGGGCAGATCAGGAAGCCTTATGTACAGCAATCAAATTTAATATAGGATTTAAGGGCGATGGGCAGCATTCAGCACCTGCTGACCCTGACTTGACGATAATTCTTTACACCAACCAAGAAGGATATCATTTATTTATTTTCTTTCTATATTCAACTATTATAAAAGAAAATTGAAATGCATCACTCCTGTTTTGAGAAATTTAAAATTGCTGAAATACTTATTGCACATCTTAACAACAGAACTGTACACTCCAACAAGATGCTAAGCTCATCAAGGAGCATTACATATCTCAAGCCATATCTCAAGCCGGAAGTTCACTATTGCACATCTAGCTTGACAAACACTGTACAGCAATCAAAGTTAATATAGGATTTAAGGGCGATGGGCAGCATTCAGCACCTGCTGACCCTGACTTGACGATAATTCTTTACACCAACCAAGAAGGATATCATTTATTTATTTTCTTTCTATATTCAACTATTATAAAAGAAAATTGAAATGCATCACTCCTGTTTTGAGAAATTTAAAATTGTTGAAATACTTATTGCACATCTTAACAACAGAACTGTACATTCCAACAAGATGCTAAGCTCATCAAGGAGCATTACATATCTCAAGCCATATCTCAAGCCGGAAGTTCACTATTGCACATCTAGCTTGACAAACACTGTCCAGCATACTACGCCATGCCAGTAGGTACTAGATAGTTAGACGTCAAATGTGTGACTGCTCAAAGCTTCTGCAAAAGTCAGCTCGTGACACTCAGGCAGAACAGCTACACCGCAACCCATTTCAACTGTTCAACACTTTCTTTTATCAGAAAGGTGCTAGCAGGTAATTTCAGCAGAAAAACACGCATGGTTACTAATTGGCTTGCTACACATGGATATCACATGCACATGCACATGCACATTTGCTTGAGACATACAGTTGACCATAGAGCACATGCAAAGTTGCTGTCATTTTCATCAACTCGCGTTGTTTCTCACAACAAGGAATAAGTTAAAAAACAAGAACAAAGAATTATTCTTACAGAACAACTATAATTGTCCTTACAGAACAACTATAATTATCTCGGCAGCAGTGAAAAAGTTGGCACAGAATATAGGCAGATCATATTCTGGTTCTGGAAACATAGCGAAAGGCAAAACCTGAATAGAGCATCTTCAGAAGAACAAAATGAGGCCACTAAACATCATAGCAAAATAATGTGTTCAAGTAAACTTACTTGAGCAACCGATTCCTCCATCAGCACAAGTGGCAAATCTAATTAGAGGAAAAGCTTTACACGGAAAAACTAGCTTTACAGAATTGCAATCTTCCTCTCCATTCTATTTCAATTTCGTTTATGTAATCAATGTATATCTCCGTTCGTTTGTCACGAGTAATCACCAAAGAACCATCCAGCACAGCGGGAATAACAGAAGCCCAGAAACCTGAGAGAGGAAAAAAGTAGAAATGTTCAGATTTCGATTTCAACCACGACAACATAAGAATGAAATCGAGTCTGTGTTTATACCTTGAATTCCTCCTTTTCTTTTGGCTATTCCTTTTCATCTTCTTCCCACGGATTCCAGGAATTCCAAGACGGAAAAGCTGTTGGTTATCTTTCGCCCAAAAGAACCAAAGAAAAAGGAGAGGAGGGGGAGGTAGTGGGGTGGCCAAAACGGTTAACAAGAGACACGATCGAAGCAAAAGACCAATTATCCGGACGCACGATGCTTGTAAAAACGACATGAGCATTCGAAAAATCAACCTTGAAAACAGATCGAGGTTCTCTCCGTAGGGGAAGGGCAAAACAAGGAATTCGCCGTGCCATGTGACTTTGCTTGCGTCGCTTGACGATGCAGCGACGCGGCGGGTCCACCCCATGCCCCGCAAGAAGGCCGTCGCACGATAAATAGAGATGGATGTGAGTTGCGTCGTTGCCTAAATTTAAATTTAACGTTGTCCTGTTGATTAATGCTGTGAAAAGTTTTAATCTATGTCAATATCCAAAATTCTTTTTCTTATCACTAAAAATCTTAAATTCAGGCATTCTTTAGAAAGCGTACCTTTGTTAGGCCGGCATGAATTCAAGGCATTTTGATGTGATGCTACGTATCATTTAGAGGTATTTTAGCATCTCTCTTCCTCCAAATTTTTATCACTCGGTTAATTCAATTAAGCGCTATAAATTTCATTCTTTTATATTGTAATTTTCAAGTGACATTTTGAGTTAGGCGATTAATTCCTTGGAGGGCAGGTTAGGATTAGGACCGTGGTTTGGAATTTCTTAGTTTGGAGTAATCATGTCATTATCGGCCATCTTTTTTTGGGTTTTTTTTTTTTTTTTGGTGACGGAAGTTAATTACATTTTTTTTTTTGGTTCGCTGAAAATCCGATCCCCGTTCTATTCCCTCTATGACGGCGTCAACTCCAGACTTAACGCGTCCAACATCTCCATTTCGTACTGGTCTCAATTTGTTTGTGCCCAATTCAACGACATAAAAAAAAAAAACTGCAGAATCTTGGGTCTGATTTAGTTACTGTTTCGGCAGTTGTAGGTAATTAAATTCGTTAATTAGGTTGATAAAAGTATGTGGTAGAGGTGACCGACTCTATATTTTATTGGGGCACTTGTTGGATTATACACCTACTGGTGATCTTGCTCCTCAATAGTATTTACTATACAAAGCCTTTCATATGTCTATGAAATTTTGTACAAGCCTTTCTCAAGCCTCCTAATCATGTAAACGGGTCATCGCATATGTTCCATGAACGACAGGCCGAGGGATATTTTTTTCTACTCGCTAGCTTCATCGGTTCATTGATCTTTGTTTACTTTTTTTTTTTTCGGCCATCCACTTACTCATGTGAATATAATTAATGGTCGATATCTTTTTGTACAACAAGAAGAGCACCTTCAAATCAAGTACAATCCCGATGCGTGGAGTATCTTAACCAGGTTGAACACGGGCTAGCGACGCTCGGCCTCGTTGGGGGCCGGCGACCCTCTGGTGAGGTCGTTGGCTCTCAATGGCCGGTTGCCGGCCATGGTCGAGGCTGGCGATTGACCAAAGCAAAAAGAAGAAAAAAAGAAGAAGAAAAAAAAAAAGAGAAGAAAAGAAATGAGAGAGAAAATTTGTTCTTTAAAAGTGTTTCTGGAATAAAAAAACAACTTTTTTTTCTTATTTCTATTCTAATTTTGTTCTCGGAACAAAAAAATAGATTTTGAACAAAAACACAAACAAATGCATTTATGTTCTTTTTTTTGTTCCCGAGAACAAAAAACAGAAAATTTGTTCATGAACAAAATTTAAAAATGCAACCATGCATACCCTAAGAAACCACATATCAAATTCGTGGCATTTTCTTCTTATCCTTTCTTCAAGAATGCGTGATGTTAAAAACTCATGACTTGTCAACCGGCCGATAGCCCTTGTGCTGAAAATTAAAGATTCACCAATTAATGTTATTAAGCTAGAAATTGACTTATCTAATACGTGGAAAAAGGGAGCCACTTAATTCATTTAGTAGAAAAAAATAATTGATGATAATTAGAATCTTGTCAATTATAATGTTAAGCCTTATCAATCATGATTGCATATCTAGTGATTGTCGAACAACTCTTTCTTTCCTTTTGTACATTTAAAAATGAGTTCTTTAAATTCTTACCAATTTCTCAATAATGTCAAATAGGCCAAAATGCGTATAAATCAATATATTTATGTAGATCGAATAAATCGACCAAAGAAAAATGTAGATCGAATAAGGCTTTAAAAGAGTGATCAACGAGGCCTTCAATTTCAAATTATTTTGAATTGGAGATGTAATACAATCAAGCATTTATCCATGCAGCTTTCTCCATTTTCATTTAGCCATAAAACAATACAAACATAATGTTGATTGGGTAAAAGCCAAGGAATGAATAAATGTTGATGCATGGGCTCTTTGCAAATGCGCAAGCGGCATCACCCAAGAGAAAGAGGCATTATAGCTTGTAGGAAGAAACCTAATGAGAATAAATAAATTTGTCTCGAGGCGTGCAAGCGTAAATACCGATCTTAAAGATAATTCCGCCTCCTGGAGTGCGAAACTCGGTGCGATAGGCTTCTGACGGCTATCCTCCCAAGATACAGACCTTCATTTATATTCCGCACTGAATATAAGGAATAGAAACAACATTGTGTATAACCCTGCAAGGAAAAAGAAATGAAAGATTTCAAAAGGAAAGAATATTCTCTATTTTATTCAATGTATCTATTTTTAAGATTACCTTATGAGATTTTATATTCAGACAAAATAGAGCCATTAAAATAGTCATTGTAAAATAATGAATGATTTATTTGAGAAATAAATTAAACATTACAAAACGATTGAAAAGCCTTATATGACTGTTAAGAAACCGTTATGTGGCCGTTAAAAATAATGATAGTCTTCAATGCGGTCATAACTATTATCGAAGCTATTATTGTAAATATTTCAAAATATTATTGAAATATCCAACAATCCCCCACATATTTCAAAAGATTTTGAAAATAAAAAATTAGTATGATGCTGGGTTATTGGAGTGTAATGTATCGAATTGGAACTTGTTAGACTATGAACCGGTTTTAGAAAAATGAAATATAATTCACGAAATTATTGGTGAAGTTTGAAACTTCTAAGAACCAAAAATTTCGTTTGTGAATTAAAATTTTCATCAATCACATTGCACTCCTACAAATTTTGTTGTTCAACGCGGTTTTGCTCTAATAGGCCATGTGCGTGCTTGGTTTATAAGTGCTTTAGAGATTTTTGCCAAAATTCTCATAGGAGTTGCCCCACTCCACACTTATATAAGTGATTCTATCAAGTGTATTCAGTAGCTTAATATACCACCAATAATGGCTATGGAATTTTATTAAGAGCTTAGCTCAACCTCTTTTTCCTTGCGTTTTGCACCATTCTCATCTTAAGATGGACAATAATTTTTAATAGTGCATCACTAGAACAACAAGTGACTTGTTATTACCCATGTGAACCTAATTCATGGGATCGCCAATCACATAGGTTGGGTTACCATCATTGTTGTTTTTCCTCAATTGGCTTAAGTCTCATTCCCCTCGATGTGTCATAAATTAATTTTCTTCCAATAGGTTTAATCAAAGGATCGGCCAAATTCACTTCTGACTTTACAAAATCGATTGATATAATTCAATCTTTAAGCAAATGCTTTACTACATCATGTCTCAATCGGATGTCTCTATTTTTACTATTGAAAGTTCTATTATTTATAATGGCTATTGCCACTTGGCAATCACAAGTGTATAGAATCCGAAGGTGTCGGTTTTATTCCCAAAAGAATATCTGCTAAGAGGTTCCTTAACCACTCAGCCTCATTGCGAGCCAATTCTAGAGCTACAAACTTTGACTTCATGGTGGATTTAACAATTATTGTTTGTTTGGCTAACTTCCAATTTACAACACCTCCACCAAGGGAGAACACATATCCACTAGTGGATTTTGTCTCATTTGAATCTGAAATCCAATTAGCATCGCCGTATCCTTCTAATATAGTGGAAAATCCATTATATAAAATATCATAATTCATGGTTTCTCTCAAATATTTCATTAATCTGCTCAAGCAGTCCAATGATCATCATTGGGATTTTGTGTATATATGCTCAGTCCACATACATCATAAGCTATATCAGATCGAGTATAATTCATCAAATGCATCAAATTCCCAATAATTTGAGCATACTTAGACTAATCACACCATCTCTTTTATTTTTTTATTAATTGGATATTAGAATAATAAGAAGTATTCATAGGTTTCACATCAAAGTGATCATATTTTTAAGTAGTCTCTCCACATAATGTGCTTGAGTAAGCATTAGGCCACTATCACTCTTTATGATTCTAACACCCAAAATATTATTAGCTTCCCCATGTCTTTCATATCGAATTTAGAAGTCAAAAAACATTTTGTTTCATTTACTACATTAATACACGTACCAAAAATAAGCATGTCATCAACAGATAAGCTAATAATTATAGATTCACCATCAACAGTTTTTGTGTATACACATTTATCTACTCTAATAGAGAAAAAAACTATTATTAACTAGAGCATCATCAAATTTCCCATACCATTACTTTAGTGCTTGCTTTAAGCCGTATAAGAATTTAACAAGTTTACAAACTTTGTTTTCTTAGCCAGAAAAATACAGCCCTCAAGTTGCACCATGTAAATTTCCTCTTCCAAATCACCATTAATTTTTTTTTAACATCCATTTGATGAACGTTAAGTTTGTAAATAGAAGTCAAAACAACTAAAACACAAATTGATTAAATTCTTGTAACTGAGCAAAAGTGTCAAAATAATCAACATTTTGTTTTTTAGTAAAATCTTTTGTAACTAATCTTGCTTTATATTTATCAAGAGAACCATCAAGATTATATTTTCTTTTTAAAATCCATTTACAACCGATCGGTTTTGCACCGGGTGGTAAATCAACTAATTTCCAAGTTTGATTTTGTAAGATAGAATCAATCTCGATTTTTATAGCTTCTTTCCAAAATTATTTTTTGAGGAAGATATTGCTTTAGAATAAGTCAAAGAATCATTATCAATAAGATAAGTATAAAAATCATTCCTAAAGTAGTTTATTTCCTTATTCTTTTGCTCCTTCTTAATTCATCATTTGAATTTTTGTAAACGTTTTTATGAAGAGGTGCAAGAGAAATAGTATCAACACTTAACTGAAAAATATGCTAAAAAAATTCTGCATTTTTTTTTTCTTAACTATAGCATTATTATCAAGCATGTCAATTTTTAATACAAGAAATCTATATGCAGCACTATGTTCAGCATAACCAATAAACATGCAGTCAAATGATTTAGAGCCTATTTTTCTTTTCTTAGAATTAGAAATCATAATCTTAGCAAGATACCCCCACACTTTCAAATATTTTAAATTAGGACGATAACATTTCCAAAATTCATAGGGTGTTTTACCTGTTTTCCTATGAGGTATTCTATTTTGGATGTGGCATGCAGATAAAATAACTTCACCCCATAAATTATTTGGAGCATTAGAACTAACAAGCATAGAATTCATCATGTCTTACTTTTCTTTTCAGTTATGCCATCAGATTCAAGGGAATACGTAGGCATAGTTTCATGAATTATTCTTTCCTTTTCACAAAATTTGTTAAGCAATACATATTCTCCACCTCTATCCGATCTAATTCTTTTATCTTTTTATTCAATTGGTTTTCTACCTTAGCTTTATATAAAAGGAACATAACAAAACTTCATTTTTATGCCTAAGCAAATAAACTTTAGTAAATCTAGAATAATCATCAATGAAGGTCACGTAATATTTTTTACCTCCTCTAGTCATAGTTTGTTTTAAATCTCCTAGATCGGTATGAATTAAACTCAACAAATTAGATTCTCTATTTACAGAAATACAAGACTTTTTTTGTTAATTTTGTTTCGGCACATATTATACATTTATTAAAACATAGGTTTTTAATTCCAGAAATTAAATCCTGTTTTTGCATTTTCTTAATATAAGAAATACTAACATGACCTAATCTACCATGCCATAAATCAATAGATTCAGCCAAGTAAGCGAAAGCAATAGCATTTTCATTGATAACATTGGAAACGTTAAGAACAAAAAGTCATTGATTACAATAACCCTTTCCCACAAAGACGTTATTTTTTGTCATTACAATCTTATCGATTCGAATGAGACTTTCACCCCAACCTTTCCTAAAAGCGCTACGAGACTAGGTTTACCCTTATATTAGGGATATATAATACATCATTCAGGGCCAAAGTCTTGCTAGATGTCAGCTTGAGAAGAACGTTTCATCTCCCAAGAACTTGAGCTGTTCTTAAATCACCAAGATAAATAATTTCCTCTCCTTCTCCTACTGGCATGTAGGAGGAAAATGCATTTTGTTTGCACAAATATGCCTAGTAGCACTTGAGTCTACCACTCACTCTTTCACATTGGCCACAATGTTGGCTTGGGAAATAACTGCAACAATTATATCATTAAAGTCATTTACTTTAACCAAATTTACTTTTGATTTAGCAGGATTGTCATTTCTCATTATTTTCTTTCTACAAAGCGTTGCATGATGACCTGGTTTTCCACAAACAAAGCAAGAGCCTTTCTTTTGAAGGTAGGGTGAGCAACCTTGGGTTTGTAATCGGGTTTTTGTTATAATACCCGTTTTGATGATGTTGAAATTTGCCTTGCACCAAATTTGCCTGATAGCAATTTCCTTAGCTTTGGCAGCTTTGATCTCCTTGTGAGTTGTATCCTCAATGATAATATGCACGATCAGATCGGCTAGTGACAATTGCTTGTCCTTGTGCTTGAGTTGTTGCTTGTAATTATTCCAAGACTTAGGCAACTTTTCAATCAGCAGCCCGCAATAAATTCTTCTTGTAAATTGATGTTTTCTGCCTTCAAGTCCTCCACTAGCTTGTGATATTCATTGATTTGTGTCTTGATCTCCTTATCATTGGACATTTCCCATCGATAATAATTTCCGATTATAAATTTTTGTCTGCCCACATCTTCAGCAATGTACTTTGCAGTCATGGAGTCCCATATTTGTTTTGCTTCCTTGTACGGACAGTAGACATCAAAAAATTCATTATAAAGATAACTAAGAATTGTGTGCCTACATACCTTATTAGCGTGTTTCCATTGATCTCGAAGCTCGTTATCAATTGGTTTGGCCTCCGTAAGTGCAAAAGCCACGCTGTGTATATCTAAGATAGAGAAAACCCTTTCTTGCCACCTTCTAAAATTGTTACCATTGAAAACTTCGATCTTCGATATGTCGAGGAATGGTTTGGCATAGGACTATGTGGTAGTGGTGGTAGAGCAACTGGAATGGTGGAGATTGAGGCATTAGCAGCAGTATCAACTTGATGCTCCATGGGCGGAATTATCCTTAAGATTGTAGGAAAAAAGCTGATGAGAATAAATAAATTTGTCTGAGGCATGCAAGTGTAAGCACTGTCCTTAAGGATAATTCCGCCCCTCGGAGTGCGAAACTCGGTGTGATAGGCTTCTGATGGCTATCCTCCCAAAATATAACAGACATTCTTCTATATTTCGCACTGAATATTAGAAGGAACAGAAACAACGTTGTGTATAACCCATCAAAGAAAAGGAAAGGAAAGATTTTAAAAGGAAAGAATATTCTCTGTTTCATTCAGGTGTATCTATTTTTAAGATTGCCTTATGAGATTTTATATTCAGACAAAATAGAGCCATTAAAAGAGCCGTTGTAAAAAAATGAAGGATTTATTTGGGAAATAAATTAAACGTTACAAAACGATTGAAAAGCCTTATATGACCGTTAAGAAACCGTTATGTGACCGTTAAAAATAATGATGGTTTTCAATGCGGTTATAACTATTATTGAAGCTATTATTGTAAATATTTCAAAATATTATTGAGATATCCAACATAGCTTAGTTACGTTATGATCATAATAGCTATTACATTATAACCTTAACTATTACTGCGATCAAAACAAACATGCAATTACAAATTTGTTCATGGGGAGGATTAGAGAAGTAGGCCAAATGGTAAGTAGTAAACTTGCATCTCAATATTACTATAGCAACCTTCATGGACCAAAAAAAAAAAAAAAAAAAGCAAAAATGTGAATCAAAGTGACAATCTGATAGTAGCTTATGTCATGATGAAAACTCTTCATGTAATGGGGTTGAGCAAAATACAAAGGTACTTAGGGAAAGAATAAAAATGATGGAGCTTGATTTCTTTGCCTTTTTTGGTGAGTGCCACAAGAGGGGATAGTGGCTATAACAATTCGGATGACGAACGTTTTACTCCTGGAAACAATGAGGATGACGAGGGTCAGGATAGACAAAGATTCTCCTTGTCTAATCTAAGGTGTGACAATGAGAACCTTGTTTTTGAAAAATGAATGAGATTTAAATCTCCATCTCAATTAAAACAGGCTATCTAAAACAATGCGAATTACCGGATACTTTGAAGCAATATGCAGAGAAAAGTAGTGTGGCGGAGCATGAAATAATTTATGCTTTTGAGGTAAAGTGTGCATACATAATGGTCACAAAGTAGGAAACACCTTGCCCGTTTTTAAGCCAACATGCGGTAACACATGGGGAGTGAACGGCCGATGAAAACTCCAATTTGTTCATATTCCTTGACCAAAAGTGTATACTTTCATGTGTGATGTCGAGGAATGGTTGATGAATCAAGACAGACGTTTCATTAGTAACAGCATTGAGATTTCATTACTAAAGGCTGACACCAAAACAAAGTAAAAATATCAACTACAAAAAATCTTTTAAGATCTTAATCTAGTTAACAAGATATAAGATTTTTCAATTCATTATGATAGTGTACGAGCAATGGCTAGATGTTAATAATGCGATTGCAAAACTTCTCTTGGTTGCTTGCAAATCTGAACTGCATTAATCTAAGCATCCCCACAATCCACTCTTTGAATCGTTGCCCCACCCATTAAAAATCAACCTCACTTACTGACGCTTTCAGTCGTCGCCATCAGAGGAGAAGATTGGTAAAAATTACTTCTACTCGGTCAGTTGAAATAACATGCGCAAAATAGTTAGAAAGCCCCATGTCTTTGACTTCTCCCACAAATTAACAACGCACAGCTTTAAAACGTTTCGAATTCAGGATATTGTAGAGCTGTCGATATGGGTTAAAAACACATTTTATGACTCACTTTTATGGGGGCCAAGCTATAAATGGGTCACTTAAAATTTTACCAAGGGTGGAAATGGGTTTAAGATATTTGACTTTATATGGGTCTATATGGGTTTGTCCATGACCTATACTTGACCCATTTAGTTTACTAGCCCAACTTATATAGCTGTCTTCATTTCGCTCGCTTGACTCGCTTAGGAAGGAAAGAAAGGAAAAAAAATAAAAAAAAAAACTCTGCTTGACGGCAGCGCGTAGCTGACATTCGCACTCGGGGATCCGCAGCTCTTGGGCAAGCTGCATCGGAACAAGCAGGGATGCATCGTCGTGAGCACTACAGTCTGCAAGTCCTCTGCGGTGTCGGGCAATTGAGGGAGAAGCGGATGGAAGGAGAGTGCTGCGCAGGGTAGTGGAGGTAGATGCACGTGGGGAGGAAGATCTGTGGAAGGAGATGAGGGTGGCGGCAGCGGAGGCGCGAGATGTAAACGTGAAGGAGGAGGAGGAGGAGGCAGCGGAGGATGGCTGCGCGTGAAGCCCGGACCACCAGCCTAGTCAGCCCGGGCTAGGTCCTTCTTCTGGTGGTCTCTGCCATTTTTTGGGATAAGTATACTAATGGTGCCATAAGTTGTGTACGGCGCTCACTTTGGTGCCAAAAGTTTCCGTTGGATCACTTAAGTGCCAAATAATTTGAAAAATGTTCACTTTGGTGCCAACGTCGATCTGAACTGCCGGAAATCCGACGTGGCCTTTTTTTATATTAATTTCTTATACTAATGTGGCTTACCGGAAAGTCCAGTTAGCGTATAAACCACAAAATGACGTCGTTTGACGTCTTAAACCCTAAGTCGAAACCCTAAATCTCCAAATTGAGAGAGAGAGAGAGAGAGAGAGAGAGAGAGAGAGAGAGAGAGAGAGAGGCCATGGCCGTGGCATTGTCTTCTTCCTCGAAGAACAACACCGACAGAGAGAGAGAGAACCCATGGCGGCATCATCTTCTTCTCCAAAGAACAACAACAGCAGAGAGAGAGAAGTCATGGCGATGTCATCTTCTTCCCGAAGAACAACACCAACAGAGAGAGAGAAGCCATGGTGGCGGTGTCTTCTTCCCGAGGAACAACACCAGCACCAGCCACTCTTTGAACAGAGCCCAATCCACCATCTCCATCTACACCCTCTTTGTTTCCCTCGCACTCCTCGTCTTCTCTCTCTTTTGCACCTTCAATCCCCCTTCTTCTTCCTCCTCCTCTGCCCTAGCCTTCTATTTTCCCATCACTTCTTGGCCGAGCGATGGTGGCCGAGCACGGTGGCCGAGCATGGTGGCCGAGCGATGGTGGCTGAGCATGGTGGCCGAGCGACGGTGGCCGAGCAAGCTAGTTTGGCAAGGATGAACAAAAAAACCCTAATTTTAATCACAAATGAGCTATATGGCGTCATTTTTCCTAAGCCATCCACATAGGACAGCAAAACGACGTCGTTTTCTTAAGTAGGACTGAAAACGGCGTCATTTAAATGGTTTATCGATTTTTTTTAAATATAAAGCCACGTAATCATTTTGGCCGGAATTTTCGCCGGTGGCACCAAAGTGATCGTTTTTCTTATTTGGCACTTAAGTGATCTGACAGAAACTTTTGGTATCAAAATAAGCGCGCCGTACACAATTTATGGCACCATTAGTGTACTTATCCCCAATTTTTCTGTGGAGAAAGTGGATTTCTTTTTCAGAGAGAGAGATAGTGGCTTATGTTCTCAATGGGGGAAGAAGATAATATTTTTTTAAATTGATTTCATTTTTTAATTTTTAATTTCTTTTTTTTTTTTTCATTTTTAATTTTACTTTTCATATTATTTTATGGAATAAGTATGAGATATCCCTACATTGAAACATATTTGAGTAGCAAAGATATCTAATCTCCATTATTTTTTAGCTCAATTTGTAAATTATCTATACATTATTTTTGTTTATATATGAATCCATCAATTTCAAAGTCATTGATTGACAAAACCCAAAAAAAAAAAAAAAAAAAAAACCTTTAAAGTCATTGCCCTTGGAGTCTAAATAGTTTTTAAAAAATCAGAGGAAAATTACAAATAAGTTTTGAAATTTGTTGATTTCTTTCTTCTTTTTTTTCTCAAGCAATTTATAATTCATTTAAAAAGCAAACGAGTTACTCATATGAGATTGACCTCATTGAATCCGAGTCACAAAATGGGTATAGAACCCACTTTTCCAACCCTAAGTCTTTATAAGTATTTCAATTCATAAGTTTTAAAATTTTTTATTTTATTTACTAATTTTTTATTTAATTATTTTTTTTCATTCGCCATGAAGTTTTTATCTAAATAATATATATGGAGAGCTTGAAATGGGTTAAATAAGTAGGTATGGGTTTTTCCTATTATATTAATTTGTTTTGATAATATGGATCAGGGGTACGTGTTAAGTACAAGTTAGGTCGGGTATAGGTAATTAATTTTACGTTACATGAAAATGGGTCAATATAGATTGAACCATTTTCAACTCGATCCAAACCTAATCCGACGCAAACTCGACGCGACCTATTCATTTGACAACCCTAGGGCATTACCAATTGAAAACCGTTAGAAGTTTGGATAGAGAGTAAACTTTGAAATTCTCTTCTATGACTTTCATGTGTACAATTACATAATCTTTTATAATACAAGAGATCTAAATCTATAAGGAAGGAAAATATACAATAAATCAAATAAAAGAAAAATCCCCCCAATCATGATCATTTAAGATCAATTCCTATCAGCACGAGATCAATTAAGATAACTAACTATCAGCAACCGTATCTTCAACACTCCCCTTAAGCTTGGCGGCCTATACACATAAAAAACGCCTAGCTTGGTTAATAGATACGAATGTTGCCTTTGACATAAGGCCTTGGTAAAAAAGTCCGCAGTTACTCCATTCTTATTCCTTTTGTTCGATCACCCCACTTTGAATCTTGTCTTGAATGAAATGATAGTCAACCTTTATGTGCTTTGTCCTTTCATGAAAAATTGGATTCATTGCAAGTTTTAGAGCAGCATCATTATTGTAATATAAGATGGTTGGCTGATTCACTTGTATACCGAGATCTTGAAGAAGGCCTCTTATCCATACTATCTCGCAGCTAGTTTTTGCCATCGCTCAATACTCGCTCGACGGATGATAAGGAAACAGTTGATTATTTCTTCGTATTCCATGAAAGTAAAGAATCTCCCAGCTTTATACAGAAACTCGTAACGGATTTTCTACTCATAGGACAAGTAACATAATCCACGTCACAATATGCTAACATCTCCATGTTACTATCTCGAGGTAACAATATTCCCAGCCCTGGACATCCCTTCAAGTATTTTATAACCTTTAATGCTGCATTCATGTGAGATTGTTTTGGAGCATGCATGAATTGATTGAAAGTCTGTACCGCATAGCAAATGTCAGGTCTAGTCATAGTTAAATAGATGAGTTTTCCAACAAGTCTTTGATAAGCAGAAGGGTCCTTAAGTAAAGGATTCTTGTTTACGGGTGACAATCCTTTGTTATATTCAGCTGTTGTCAACTTGACATTCTATTCGATTGGAATAACATCTAGCTTGGATCCCGACAATCCTACTTCCGAGATAATTTCCAAGACAAATTTGTATTGGCTAAGACAGATGCCTTTATTTGACCGTGCAATTTATATCCCAAGGAAGTATTTGAGAGATCCTAAATCCTTAATGTGAAATGTAGAATGCAGGTATTTCTTAAATCTATCAATGGCAGATGCATCATTTCCCATAATGAGTATATCATCCACATATATGAGTAAGTAGATTGATGATGTACCTTGTTTCCATGTGAATAAAGCATAGTCATGCCTGGATTGGCCGGAACTTTGCGTTACAAGTGCATCGGTGAAATTGGCATACCATCGACGGAAGCCTGTTTGAGGCCATATAGGGATTTACGGATATGACATACATTATTCTCCTCATGTCTATGAAATCCTTGTGGAAGATCCATATAAATTTCTTCTTCGAGATTGCCATGAAGAAAAGCATTGTGGACATCCTTCCGATGAAGAGGCCAATCATGTAGAGCAACAATAGAGAGGAAAGACCGAATCGTGACTTCCTTTGCAATAGGAGAGAAGGTTTCCTTATAATCAAATCCCTCCCTTTGTGTGAATCCCTTTGCAACTAATTTGGCTTTATAACGTTCAATAGATCCATCCGCTTTGTATTTGATCTTGTATACCCCATTTGTAGCCTATGGGTTTCCAATGCAAAGGTAGGCGAACTATATCCCAGGTCTTATTCTCCATAAGGGCTTGCAATTCATCTTCCATTGCCCGTTGCCAACGAGGATCTTTGGCTGCCTCTTCATATGATGAAGGTTCCCGTTTGCTAAGAAATTTTGCTAATGCAACACCTATGTTTGGGCGAGAGGTGAACAAAACTAACATAGGAGGAGATGGGATATTGTGTACCAGATTTGTGCAAAGAAGAACAAACATAATTTGCTATCCATGTAGGTGGTCAAATTGTGCGACCTGATCGCCAAGGATTAACTAGTACAGGTAAAACATCATCCTGTGATGCAGTAAGGGAATCTCCCCGCTGGAAGAGGCAACTCGGGGATGCTTCATTTTCAAGTCTTGCTTCATTGTCAGGAAATGCTGTAGAAGGTGACACCTGTGGAAGCACAATTACTGGTGCCTGTGGAGGATCATCCTTGCCTAAAAAAGGACGATGAGGTGTAGCAAGATCATCCTGTTGATAAGAAGTTGATTTATCCTGGAAAGGAAAAATATCTTCATGAAAAATAACATCTCTACTGACCAAAAATGCCCATTGGATGGATCAAGGACTAAATATCCTTTCGTTGAGTTGGATATCCCATGAATATGCACTTTGAGCACGAGGACCCAATTTGTCCCGAGGACCCATGGTAAACACATAGCATAAACATCCAAAAACACGAAGATGTCGAATGTCTAGACATTTCCTAGATAGCAATTCAAAAGGAGTCATTCCATTGAGAACACAAGATGGCATCCAATTGATTAGATACACCGCCGTGACCACACGGTCTACCCAAAACATTTTTGGAATTGAGGCTCGGTATTTAAGAGCTCAAGCAACTTCAAGTAGATGACGGTGTTTTCTTTCTACGATCCCATTTTGTTGGGAAGAACTTTCATGAATGATTCCATTGGAAAGGAATAATGAAGAGCATTCATGATTAAAAAATTCGAGAGCATTATCAATGCGAACTTTGTTGTATGGATTTGTTGAACTAATTTTTAATCGAATGAAAAGATTCTTTAGATTAGAAAGTACTTGGGCCTTGGATTGCATGAGAAAGACCCAAGTTGGTTGAGTATGGTCATCTACGATTGTAAGGAAAAAAACGAGATCCATCACGATGTGGAGTATGGTATGGTCGCCATATGTCCATGTGTAATAGTACAAAAGCTTGATTAGCACATGATGTGCTTTTCGGAAAAGGCATTCAAGATTGTTTACCCAATGGACAAATAGGGCATTTGGGATGAGGAAAAGCGGCACTGTGGCCCGGACGCTAATGAGATAAATAAATATTTTTATTATTGTTGGCATTACATGAAATGCTCTTACTTAAAGGAAAAGATGCAATATCAAAGCTCTTTGGAAAAGTGTTCTAGAAATAGAGACTCTCATGATTTCTACCCAAACTCATCAGTGTCCCAGTCAAAAGGGCCTGAAAGAGATAGATATCAGAATCAAAAAAGACCCAACAGGAGTTGTCTTCACAAAGTCTAGACACAAAGATGAGATTAAATTGGAAATCGTGAATGAATAAAACATTTTTGAGTTTGATGGAAGAATTAAATTTGGACATCCCCAATTTTAGTAACTAAAGTGTCACTACCATTTGGAAGACGAACGGAAGTATGTGCTAGGGGTTTGTCAATTTTGGCAAAGAAACGTTTGTCCCAAACTATACGGTCACTAGCACCCGAATCAATAATCCATGCTTTATTAGAAATAGTGCTCATTAAACAATGGGAAATACCTGCATAACTGGTTGTCTTGCCCTGAATTCCCATTTGATTTAAGGCCCTCATAATTTGTTGAAGCTGATCATTATTGAAGGGCTGGTTGACCTTAGCATTCGCTACGATGGAAAATTCCTGTTCCTTTTTATCTGCTAGCTTTCCATGCAATTTCCAACAATTTTCTTTAGTATGATAAGGTTGTTTACAATAATTGCAAAATTTACCTTTTCCTTTGTTGGAAATAGCTTTGTTGGATGATGTGGAAGAATTCTACCATTTGATCCCTTCCAAGTAGTTGCCAACGTGGCCAATTTCGAGCTGTTAGATCGCGGTGCAACAAGGATTAAATGTGGGCCGTTTGATTTCGCTAAAAACCCTCCACCATCTGATCCAAGGAATGAATCTTGGCCGCTCATCTGTCTGCCATATCCTTGGCCGTCGGATCCCCTGAATAGATCTTGGCCGTTCCCTTGGAAAAAGACTTCATCTTCTTCCTCATGGAACCCTAGCATTATGCCTGGGTTCGCGGAGGACCTCCATGGCCGTGTGTTGCCACGACCAAACATTGCTCCGATGAAGCTTTGGTTGCAAGGATGACTTGGTCACCTATTTTGACGTATTCCGACGACGCCAATCGTTGAGATTCCTCTTGAACAGCAAGCTGGTATGTGCGGCCAGGAGGGGGAACTGGGTCCATGGCCAAGATTTGGCTCCGAAATGGCAGGTACATTTCATTGAGGATGAGTAGAAATCACATGAATTTCTCTCGTTCTTTTTTCGCTCGATACTGTGCCAAGGTATTCTCGGGTCCCTCCAACTTCTCCTCCGCCATTTCAAGTTCATTATAGAGAGCGGATAAATGGTTGAAGACGACGGAAATGGAGAGATTTCCCCGTTTGAGTTCTGATAGAGTTTGGGTTAGCGAAAATTTTTGCTCAATCTAGCTTTCCACACATTTCTCGCAGGTTCTCCCACAGTCTCTTGGCGTCTTCTATTGATGGTATTCCGGCGGCAACTTTCAGCATGAGGTAATTCCCAATCCAGGTTTGCACCAATTGATTGATTTCTTCCATTGCCGGGCAAGACGATTGTCAGAAGGAATTAGAATAGAACCGTCCGAGAAACCATCTTTGTCTTTGGTCACCAAGGCTCGCCGCGGCTTGCGAGAACATATGGAATAGTCTCTGGTCCCGAAAGTTGCTGGGCGACAAGACGAAGCTTAGGTTTGTCGGTGGCGGATGTGTACAGCGGATCTCCAGGTTCTGGCCGTCCTTTGGTGAGACTTGCAAGTGGAAAGAAACCGGGTCCGTAAGTTGGGTAGGGATTTCCTCCCAGACCCGGTGGACCCAATTCATGATGACCCGGAAAAGACCAAGCCGACGCATATCCATGACCAGCCCCGGCAACATGTGATGGGCTTCCTCCCAATCCACCATTTGTTCCGGGTTCTTCAAGGCTCGGATTTTGGGCTGATCTTCCTAGGTTCGGCTGAACGGGTATAGGTACCCATTGGATGTATGGACCTGAAAAAATTTGTCCAGGGTTATATTTTCCTGTCCCTGAGCATGTTCAACAGGACTCGATTGTCCTTCAATATCTGATGGTCTGCAGCAACGTTGTCTCCTCCTCGGTTGTTGAGAGACTGTTCGTCGCCTTCGGACACACCAGAATTTGTACCTTGATTCTTCGGCATGGTGCTCCCTTTGTTGACTAAAAAGAATTTTGGCGTTGATGCTGTTGAGCCAAAAAAATAAAGGACTGAAAGGAGCTTTCTAAAGAATGAAAGTATAGCGGAAGCTAGATGGATGAGGGAGGCTCTGATACCATTCAGAAGTTTGGATACAGAATAAAGTTTGAAATTCTCTTCTATGACTTTCATGTGTACAATTACATCATCTTTTATAATACAAGAGATCTAAATCTATAAGGAAGGAAAATATACAATAAATCAAACAAAAAAGAAAAATCCCCCAATCATGATCATTTAAGATCAATTCCTATCAGCACAAGATCAATTAAGATAATTAACTATCAGCAACCGTATCTTCAACAAAAACAAGCCCCAGATCAAAAGCCCAATTGGTCAAAAAAAAAAAAAAAAAAAGTTTGATCGAAACTCTGACTTTCCTCACATCCCCTCCTCCACTTGATCGCGCTTCCTCTCTTCACGAGAGAAGTTTTCTATAATACTCTAAAAGAAATTTCTAATTGATTGCTTTTTGATGCACACGAAACAACATGTTTTTCTTTTGCCTACCTAACTGCTGAGTATTTAAGATGACATGTCAATCGACAGATATGCTATTAAACGGTGGTTTTTGCGGACGGAATAACGCTTTTTGATTTTAAACCAAAAATTTAATTTTGTGTGTCTTCATGGTCCATTTTAATGTTCGTGTTTTTCTTTTTAACATAAAGTGGATAAAGTTTGCTTCCATTTTTTTTTAATAATATTCTGCTAAAAATAATGGTTGATCTTGATTTCCAGAATAAAAATTATTATATTCATATTGCTTCATATAGAATTAGAGTTAGAGACAAGTTCGCAAGGAAAATGGGGAGTTTCCAATTTCATAATTTTCGTCGGTGGTGCCCATATAGAATGTAATTATGAATTTTTAACCCTAAAAATCAACTAATTTTAAAAGGGCCGAGCATTTCTTTCCATTCCCATTATTATATTTAATCAAGAGGAAAAAAATATTTCCAATGAAAATCTATCAGTCATTGCAGAATACTCTTATTAAACAATCGATTCAGGAGAGAGAGAGAGTATCAAGCTTTCAATGTGATAGCTTTAGTGTTCTCATGTTGAATTATTTAAAATTAAGTACATTTAATATAAATGCACTCTAGTTAACACGTGCCCGATAACAAAAGGCAATGCTACTAATTTCTTTCCCTTTGACTGTTATAATTATTATTATTATTATTATTTTTTTGGTTTTTCAACTTTAAAGCACGAGATAAAAAAACTTCATCTACATGTCCAATGACAATGGAGATCCTCCGCCACGAAATTTGAAGAGTACCTAACCTCATCAAGCCACAAACATCGTCAACAACAACTTCGACAACACTCCGTCACCTCTCATCCTCTGGGCTTACCTTGATACTAGGCTCTTCAAATCGAGTGAGCGTGGGAATAGTGCCCCGAAGAATCAATGCATTCACTTTCGCATATTTTGGGCCACAATCTATGCATTGGTCAAAGATACCTCTAAGCAAGTGAGCATCATTAGTTTTGTGACCTCCTCTAGCAGATCCATGATCATAGTCCCTTCAAGATCAAGAACCTCAAGACACTGAAGTTCTCCAATTTATAGGGATAACACCCTCAAGAGATCACAATAAGTTAAGAATAGTCTTTTTAGGTGGGCTGACTAGAACTGAGACTCTGGCAAGGACTTGATCCAAGTTCAGGACAAATTCAGGATTTCGAGAGGTGGCATGTAATCAAGAATTTTGATTATAATTAGTTATTGCACAGTGATATAGCTAGTATAACCACCTAGAGGGGGTGAATAGGTGCACAAACAATTTATCGAGATAGGGAAGCAATTCTAGGCAACCGATAGAAATGAAGTTCTCTATTGATTAACAAAATGAAGTACGATCAAAGTAAAGAGAGTAATGGAGAGAAAATTGAACACAAGGTTTATAGTGATTTAGCTTATTTCAAGCCTGCGTCCACTCTTCCGCACCGATAGCCCACCGGTTGGATTTCACTATGAATAAAAGAGAAGTTATAGCATAACTTTTCCTTGATTCCACAGTGTAGATGTTCTACCACACCTCCTCAAGGTTTCTCACAAATAAAGACTCTTTTTTTGTATACAATGACTCGCTCAAAGGAATTGTCTAAACAATAGGAAGCTTCAGACTTTAGAATTCTTCTATCGCGCACACCTCGAACAACTTAGAACGTCTTTCTTATATACTCCTTTACGCCATCATACCCGTTGGCACTTACCAAAGGAATTCCTCCAATCTACCCGTTGGACGAATCAATTAAGAAGATTATTCGAGCTATTAAAGGAACGTGTCGATAGCCCATCAATCTGTTCGCCCATACAATCAAGATCTTGGTTTCCATAAGTAGAACCTTCCAAGAATATTTAGGCAATCATCGGATCCTTAATCTTCGAGTCAATCTCGATCAATCAAAGAATTCCGTTATGTCTTTTCCAGCCAAGAGATCTTCTCCACCGATAAGGTCATATCCTTAATGAAACATCCAGTTCTAGATAACCTTTCTTCAATGGATTAGAGACTCCAATTAGGATAGACTTTGAGTCTCGAGTCTGGCTGTCTCGAGGTCTTCGGACTTTAAATAGCGAGTCCGCAAACCTTCAAACTAGACTGATGGAAACGTTTTGTCAGCTTCAAAATACTTCAAGAAGATTTTTCCAACAATCTCCCCATTTTTTATGGTGACAAAACTTTCCTGCAGATTTGGACAATTTTGACCTGCAAAACATTTCTCAAACACATATGCATATCTTATAGAGATAAATGGCTAAATGAATAACACTAGAATCTCCAACCACAGAAAATAAGTTAGTCTAGTATGCGATAAAGCCATCCATAAGATATCAATAGAAATAGTCAAGTCCAAGTCAAGTTCGGTTCACATCCGGACAAAAAATAAAGTCAAACGAGTTAAACATCAAAACAATCCAACAATCCACACGATAAAGTCAAACATAGTTAAACATCAAAACAATCCAACAATCCACACGATTAAAAGTCAAAGTTCAAATCTTGCATCTCTCCCTCTTTTTGTCAGCATTAAAAAGGTTGAGATGAAAATGAAATAAAGTCAAGATTGCTTGGGAACACGGACAAGCTGGAAATCTTCCATAGACTGAACGATGTCTTCCAGCCTCTTCAAGTCTTCTTTCAGTTGTGCAATCTCCTCACCCTTGGTATTGGCCTGAATCGAACGGAGAGGGCATAGATCCGATCATTCAATGAACATGAAGAAACTTGACCTGCATTTTGCAAGTTTTGAATCTCGCATCCCGAGCATAAATTTGACCGCGCATCTCTAAGAGAATATCCATAATTCTGCGAAAATCTCTTTGAGTTGTCGGCCCGCGCATCAAGCTTCAAAGACGATTTGCGATGATGGCATATCGAATAATCACGCAGATTTGGCGATGAAGCATCATGATCTTCTTAAGGAAAATGAGAGGCATGAATGTCTTATGGGTCGGCTAGAGAACGGCTGACTCCCTCACTGGTAGCAGCTAACATCCCTCTTTTTTCATTATCTCCCTATTTTTATGCCTTCAAGTGAAGAAGAGTGTTTTTCGGGCTCTCTTTCCTCTTGATTCATTCTCTCTTCTTCTTCTTCTGATTCTTTTTCGCCAAGTGCTCTTTCCTTTTCTTCTTTTTCATCCCTTGCCTCCTCAAAGATCCTTTTCTTCGCTTCTCTCTCCTATGCTTCCTTCTCCTCTCTTTCTTTCTCTTCTATTTCTTTCTCTTCTCTTTCTCGAGTCCTCTGCTCTGGAGCAGAATTACTCAAATGTTTCAATGCCATTGCAGATATTGTGATGTCTTCCTCATCATCTTCAACGATGAGAGCTCTCCTTTTCTTGGATGGAGCAACCATGGGCTCCTTTTCTTTTCTTTTTGATGCGGAGAGATTTGATGAGATTTTACAAGAGTCTTCTCCTTAAATTTCTCCAACGCCTTGCTTAGCTCCTTCGACGCATCTTAGTCACCATTTTTAGTCCTACCACCATATGATCACACGATCGAGCACAAAGGATTTGTGGAGGCTGAATGTTCGGATGTCTGAATAACTTTGTCACAAGACTTGAGTAAGGAAGTTGATCTCTGCCTTTCACCACTACTCTATACATGTGGAACATAATAATGTGAGGAAGAGAAAACTTTTTCCCAGTGAGAATGGCATACTTTAGCTTTGCCTCTGAACTTGAAACATCAATCTTAGAAGTTGATTTCGGTCTGAGGCAATTGATCACAATCTTGTGAAGCAGAATGTTGAACGCACTCATCCTTAGGTAGGAAATCTTTTCCTCTGTTCTCCTATCTTTAACAAGTTTTAGTGTAGCACGAGCAATAGAAACTTTGATCGGTTGATATCTTCCTCTCTCAACTCCTAACACATCTGCCAGCATATCCATATCCACAACAAAGTCTTGATCTTTGACGCTAAAAGAGAATATATTCGCATCTAGGAAACTAGGATTTGAATAGAAATAAGCGGTTAATTCAGCGTAAGCTTTTGTGGTGTCAGAACAGAATTGCTCAAGTTGAAGATAATCAAACTTTTCCCTCAAGTTCACATTTACAGCATCTAGAAAATCAAAATCCACACTCCTAGGGTTTATCACCCCACGCTTCAGCAATTTTGATTACATATCCTTTTGTTCCTTCGATTTGAACAAGTCTCCCATTTTTCCTCAATTTTCAACCGCAACACCCATTCTCAGTTGAAATTGGCTGTACAATTTGTCATCATCATTCCCATCTACAGGATTAACTCCCCAATCACGAGGATCACTTGGGATATTCGCAAGAGTTTCTTCTGCCAGCCCTCTACGAGCAATTCTCAAACTTTCCATTTTTCGCAAAAAGATATATTCATTTCCATACCCTTTGTCTTTAAGAAAATCATCGAGTCACTTTTAAAGCACGATACAACTTATAAATAAAAGCAGGCTTTTGAACTCTTACAGGATCTGCATCCTCGATGATTTCTTCCTCTTATTGATGATCAACGCCTTGAGGACTAGATGGAGGAGAGTGACACTGCTGAGAATGTTGTGGGCTCTCGCTGATCTGGAGACACATCTTCTTCGGTGAGATCAAAGTGCATAAACCCCTCACTCATTCACCGTGGTCCCCCGCTTGCAATTCTCGAAGACTTTCTTGAAGACAACTTCTTTCTTAGTTTTTAGAAGATTCCTTACTTGACTTTCCCAAGAAAGATGACTACTTTTTTGAAGATTAAACAAGGGAAGAAAACGGGAATGGAAGATCGATACTTTCTAGGGTTTTTGAGAGTAAAGTGAATGGAAATCAACAAAGTGCACGATCGGTTAAAAAGTGAGGTATACGAACCGTCACAAAGGAAAATAAAAAGATGCATTTTCAAAATAACTATCCTTTTTTCGTGAAAATAGTCATTTCAAAAAATAACTTCTTTTTTGAAAAGGAAACGATGTAACAATTACGTCGATTAAATATAGCAATAATTAACCACGGTTTGACGATAGTACCTTTTGAAGATAAGATTCGAGAGAGAATAACTTACAGTCAAAGTCTTATATGTCTCGAGTCTGAAAGTCTCTAGACTTTGATTTCCTCATACCTCAAAATGTTGAGTCTGGAACATATGGTTTCAAATTGATTTTTCTCCAAAGGCTTTGTGAATATATCCGCCAGTTGGTTCTTTGAATCAACATATTGAATCGAAACTTCTCCATTTTGAACATGATCTCTAATGAAGTGATGTCGAATCTCTATATGCTTTGCTCTTGAGTGAAGAATTGGATTTTTAGTGAGATTGATAGCACTTGTGTTGTCACAATTAATCTCCGTGCATGAGTCTTCAATTCCGAAGTCTCTTAGCTGTTGTTTTATCCAGAGAATTTGTGAACAACAACTTCCAAGAGCTACATACTCTGCTTCTGTTGTAGAGAGAGCTATTGTACTCTGCTTTCTTGAAAACCAAGATACTATCCTGCCTCCAAGTAGTTAACAGATATCCGAGGTGCTCTTTCTATCAACTCTGCAACCGGCTAGATCTGCGTCTGAGTATCCAAGAAGAGTAAAGTCTCCTCTTTTAGAATACCATAGGCCAATGCTTGAAGTTGAAGCAATGTATTTAATAATATGCTTTGTAGCATTTAAATGAGATTCTTTAGGATCTGCTTGAAACCTGGCACAAATACATACACTAAACAAAATGTTAGGTCTAGAAGTAGTAAGATAAAGAAGTGAGCCAATGATACTCCTATATAGATTCCGGTTGACTTTCTTTCCTTCTTCATCTTTGTCTATCTTCAAGGAACTTGACGTTGGTATTTCAGCCTTCTTGCAATTGTTCAAACTAAACTTTTTGATGAAATCATTAGCATATTTTTCTTGATGAATAAAAGTTCTTTCCTTCAGTTGTTTCACTTGAAGCCCGAGAAAGAAGGTTAACTCACCCATCATGCTCATTTCAAATTCATCCTGCATAGTCTTAGAGAATTTCTTGCATAGACTTTCATTAGGAGATCCGAATATAATATTATCGACATATATTTAAACTAGCACAAAACTTTTGCTTTCTCTTTTAATAAATAAAGTAGTGTCTACTTTACCTTTCACAAAACTGTTTTGGATTAAAAACTTACTCAGTCTATCGTACCAAGCTCGAGGTGCTTGTTTTAAACCATATAAGGCCTTTTTGAGTCGAATACGAGTCTAGTTTCCTTGGGTCTTCAAACCCAGGTGGTTGTTCCACATAGACTTCCTCATGGATGAATCCATTTAGGAAGGCACTTTTGACATCCATTTGGAATAACCTGAAATTTTTATGACAAGCAAATGCAAGTAATAAATGAATTGCTTCTAACCTTGCTACTGGTGCATAAGTTTCGTCATAGTCTATTCCTTCTTCTTGTGTGTATCCCTTGGCCACGAGTCTTGCTTTGTTTCTTACGACCTTTCATTTCTCGTCCATCTTGTTTCAAAACCCATTTAGCTCTAATAACTAATTTAACTTTTGGTTTTGGAATCAATTCCCAGACATCATTGATACTGAATTGCCTGAGCTATTTTTGCATGGTTTTAATCCAGCTTTCATCAGATAAAGTTTCATCTATGCTTTTGGGTTCTATTTCAGAAATAAGAGCCACAAAGATTAGACTTTTCGTGCCGTTTGGATCTAGTGCGAATTCTTTCATTAATGTCGTCAATGATAAGATCTTTAGAATGACTGGACTTATGCTTCCGCTTGCTGGTTAATTTGTCGAATGATGATCACTTCCTTCACTTGAATCTTCAACGCTTACTTGTCTTGGGTCCTTCAAAGTCTGAGCTGTTTCTTTAGACTTTGTAGAGTTTGGAGCAGGTTCTGGATCTTCAAGATGAGTCTGAATAGATTCATTTTGTATCAAATCTTGGAATTTGACATTCATTGATTCTTCCACAGTTTGAGTCTTTTTGTTGTAGACTCTCTACGCTTTTCTTGTGATTGAATATCCAAGGAATATGCCTTAATCGACTTTTCTTCAAACTTACCAACTCGATCATTTGCATTTTTCAGTATAAAACATTTGCATCCAAACACATAAAAATATGAAACAATAGGCTTCTTTTCTTTGAATAATTCATAGGAGGTTTTTTCTAGAATAGCCCTTAGAAAAACTCTGTTGATAATATAACATGCTGTAAAAACTGCTCCAGCCCAAAAACGTGAGGGGATGTTACTTTCAATCAGAAGAGTTCTAGCCATTTCTTGAAGCGATCTATTCTTTCTTTCCACAACTCCATTTTGTTCTGAGTATATGGAGAGGAGAACAAATGCTGAAAACCAAATTCACCTCCATGATCTGTTCTTATGCTTGAAATAACATATCCTTTTCGTTTTGAACCTTTTTAACAAATTTTTCAAAGTAAGAGAAAGTTTCAGACTTACATGACAGGAAATACACCCAAGTAAATCGTGAGTAGTCATCCACGATTACTAGGCAATATTTCTTACCCCCAATGCTCTGTGTTCTAGTTGGTCCAAAGAGATCCATATGCGAAGCATTGCCTGACACACGGTTAGTGGAAACTTGATTTATTGGTTTTAAAGGAATTTCTTACCGGTTTTCCCAATATGCATGGTGTACATAGATCAGACTTTTGATATGATAAATTGGGTAGACCACGAACAAGCTTCTTTGATGAAATTTTGGCTATCTGCTTCATATTGATGTGCCCAAGCTTTCTGTGCCATAAACTTGCTTCGTCTTGGATTGAAATTAAACATTGCGATTCATCTAGTTTCACATCCAAGAGGTAAATATTTCTATGTCTTCATTCCATAAATGACTGAGTAGAGTCTTTACTAGTTCCTGAACATATATCCTCTTGAAAGTAGATTTTGAAACCGGTATCACATAGCCGACGACACGAGCGGTTGTAGTTGAGTCCTTCAACTAAAGAAACATTGCTTATTGTGAGGTTTCCAATCTTCACAGTTCCAAATCCCACAATTTTTCCTTTGCTGTTTCCTCCAAATGAGACTTTTCCACCATTCACTTGAACAAGCTTTATGAAGCAATTTGAATCTCCTGTCATGTGTCTCGAGCATTCACTATCTAGGTACCATTTCACCTTTTTCTTGATAGTGACCTGTATTTAAAAAGAGACTCAAGCTTTCTTTGGTACTCATATTTTCTTGGGTCCTTTTGAGTTAGTCTGATATGCGGTTTTTGCCCAAACTTTATTGACAGGTCTCCAAACCATAGGATATTCTTTCTCAAAATGATCTGTATTATTGCATTTTGAACATCTAAGAGCATCGTGACCTTCTGGTTTTACAAAGGTCCTTTCAAAAAGATTTTTGTAAGCATTTGTTGTGGGTTTTTGTTTGATTCTTTCTTTCACTTTAGGAAAATCGATTAAAGGAATGGTTTTCTCAAGAGTCATTTCTAAACCAGATTTATTGAAATAAGGTCTTTGAACAAAAAGTATTTTTTTTAGTTTCTCGGATCCTATCGAAAATCTTTTGGAAATATTTGAGATATCATTTTTCAAGAATGAATTTTCTTTTGAAAGATTATCTTCATTTTCTCTAAGAGAAGAAACATTCATATCTAAACATTTCACCTTTTCTTTCAAAATATCTTCTTGTTGTTTTAAGGCAGAATTTTCCTTTTTGAGTTCGTAAATCCTTTTAAGAGAAGTCTTAAGACTAAAACACAACTTATCAATGTATTTAGAAACTTTAATAGGAATTTTGAAGTTACTTACCTCAAATTCAGTGTCTGAATCTAAGTCTGTCTCGGAGTTTGAATCTGAATCCGATTGTGCCATTAGACATATGTTGGCATAATCATCATCACTTTCTTCACATTCTATATCACTCCAGTGTTTCGCTTTAAGAGCCTTTCGATACTTTTCAGCTTTTCCTTTCTTCTTCCTCGAATAGGACAGCTTGGGTCGATGTGTCCCTTTTTCTTACATTCAAAGCGGACTACATCTTTATTTGATTCATCATTTTCAACGTACTTAGTCTCATTGCTTTTGAAAACTTTGTTTCCTTGTATTAAATCTTCTTCCTTTTCTGTTCAGCTTTCTAAATTTTCTTATCATGAGAGCAAGCTCCTCATCGTCCATATCGTCTTCGAATCTGCAGCATCGAGTCATCATTCGATTTTAATGCAATGGATTTTTTATCTTAGGGTCTTCGTCTTCATTGATTTGTTCCACTTCATAAGACCGAAGAGTTCCAACCAATTCATCAACAGATAGTGGCATGATTCTTTGGGTCTCTCTAATTGAGGTCTTTATGTGATTCCAATCCTTGGAGAGTCCACGCAATAGCTTGTTTACCTTCATGGGATCATAAATTGGTTGACTTTAATTTTCAAGACCATTCATGATATCTGTAAAACGACTAAACATGTCAGTTATAGATTCTCCCGATTTCATTCTGAAAGCTTCGTATTGACCAAGGAGAATGTTGATTCTGGTCTCTTTCACTCGATCAGTTCCTTCGTAAGTCATGTGTAATATATCCTAGACTTCTTTGGCTGTATCACAAGAAGATATTCTATTATATTCAGTAGGTGATAAAGCACAATATAAATAATAGATTACTTTTGCATCAAGAGCTTGTCTCTTGATTATCTCTTCCTAAGTCATTTCACTAGACTCAACAGTGTCTTTTCCTCTTTCTGAGACAGGTGCAGCTTTAGGAATGATTCCTTTTTCTACAACGTCACATTCCAGAGGATCTTTTGATCCCTTCATCTTGTTTTTCCATATGTTGTAGTCCTTTCCATCAAAGTAAAGCGGTCTGGTATTACTTTGCCCTTCTACCAGCCCTGGAGCCAACATACTAGCCATAAATCTTTAACTCTGAAGTAAAACACTTCAAACAAAGTGAGTACACGAGCTCGATACCAATTGATACAGCTAATATAACCACCTAAAGGGGGTGAATAGGTGCACAAACAATTTATCGATTCTAGGCAACCGATAGAAAGGAAGTTCTCTAATGATTAACAAAATGAAGTACGATCAAAGTAAAGAAAGTAAGGAAGAGAAAATTGAACACAATGTTTATAGTGGTTCGGCTTATTTCAAGCCTACGTCCACTCTTCCGTACTGACAACCCACCGGCTGGATTTCACTACGAACAAAAGAGAAGTTACAGCACAGCTTTTCCTTGATTCCACAGTGTAGATGTTCTACCACACCTCCTCAAGGTTTCTCATAAATAAAGACTTTCTTTTGTATACAACGACTCGCTCAAAGGAATTGTCTAAACAACAGGAAGCTTCAAACTTTGGAATTCTTCTATCGCGCACACCTCGAACAACTTAGAACGTCTTCCTTATATACTCCTTTATGCCATCATATCCGTTGGCACTTACCAAAGGAATTCCTCCAATCTACCCGTTGGACGGAATCAATTAAGAAGATTATTCGAGCTATTAAAGGAACATGTCGATAGCCCATCAATCCTATTCGCCCATACAAATGTCGGATCTTGATTTCCATAAATAGAACCTTCCAAGAATATTTAGGCAATCATCGGATCCTTAATCTTCGAGTCAATCTCGATTAATCAAAGAATTCCGTTATATCTTTTCCAGCCAAGAGATCTTTTCTAGTCGATAAGGTCATATATCCTTAATGAAACATCCAGTTCTGGATAACCTTTCTTCAACGGATTAGAGACTTTGAGTCTTGAGTCTTGCTGTCCCGAGGTCTTCAGACTTTAAATAGCAGAGTCTGCAAACCTTCAGACTAGACTGATGGAAACGTTTTGTCAGCTTCAAAATACTTCAAGAAGATTTCTCCAACACACAGCATGTGTGTTGTTATTTAAGTCAAGAACTTCGCTAATCTACTAATGCATATTAGATAAGGTCAAATTTAATCAGAAATAGATCACGAGCTCACATAGCCTTTAAGGCATTTAATTTTGCATTCATAAGACAGAAAAAATTAAAAAGAAAAGGGGGCCACGTGCACCTAATGCACTCACAATTTGATTGGGATCGCCTAACTCTAATACCATGTTAAAGGAATATAATACGACTTACTAGTTGATCTAATTAACATCTTCATAAGACTTCAATGGAGATGTGACGAAAGATATTGTGTTTTTGTTAGAAACTTGTGTTCCTAAAATAATGCACGACAACTGTTAGTGAATATTCTTGGAAGTATGAGGACCAAAAGTATATTTCCACCGGACCCACCTGTGGGTAGCGCGGGTGGTATTCACTCTCTCCTGCAATGCTACCGTTGAGAGTTCGAATCCCTCATTGTCAACACAATTTAAGTGGGGAACCTTGGTGGTGGGTTGTTGGGCTAGTTCCCTCGAAGTTTTATGTCTAAATAGTGGCTTGTGATGATGTTCGATGGTGCCTCCAAGCATTGGAGGGTGGTGTGATCCCGTAAGGGGTCTTCGGCGGTTCCTAGATCACCAAAAAACAAAAAGAAAGTATATTTCCACCGGAGATAGGTCGGGGTGCTAAATATGCATGAAACACAATACACGGGTTGAAATTGTATTTAGACATTACTACGAGGACCACTTTAGTAAATTCCCTTATTTTTCAAGTACAAGACCATCTTGGAGTCCTCCAATCAAACCGAATCTTCCTTCACGTTCTGCTCATTTCAAAACAAGTAAAGGAAATTTTAACTGTACGTCCATGCATGGAGAATAATGTATGTCATCTCCGTAAACCCCCGATCTCTGGCAAGTTTTCGCTGTCTCGCCGTTTGCCGGAACGGAGACCGGTGCCTCAATTCGCTCGCCGCCATATGCTATTCTCGAGCCATGGTCGGAGCTCGTGAGCGAGAAAGCAATTGACTCGACTCCGAGAAGAAACGGCAATAGTGACGACGATTATGGCAGCGATGGCTTCCGATCATCTCTTTGTTTTGTTTTTCCAGTGATTCCTCGTAGCGGCAATGTTTGGTTCGGTCTCTTTCGTTCGTAATCTACTGCCTGGTTCTCTTTCTGTTCTGGCTCGGCTCCGAGAATAGAGACCCAAAGCATATCGGCGACATCGACAGCGGCATCAGCAGTGGCCTCCGATCGTGTCTTTGTTCTTTTTTTTCTGGTGGTCTCGCACGCAAGAAGGGTTTCGACGAGTTCTCTCTAGATCGAGTCATTTCTGAGAATTTCCCTCTCAGATCTCGGAGCATTGATTGCTCATTCCTCGAAGTTCATAGGTGCTCAGCTTAACTCATTCGACTCAAAGAACAATCATAACAAGGTAAACATTCTCAATCATTGAACAATCGAAAGTTTGTGCACTGTTCTGAAAATCTGATTTGAGATACTGCTACTATGATTGTTGAACATGTTTTGCTGTTTTCTGATTTTATTCTAAATTTTTGCTTGGGTCGTATGTGCAAGTACATGGTCACTATTAGCTCGCATAATCTTCAACTCAGCATGTGCTATTTGTTGAATTTGTACACCTGCTGCATTGTGAGCTCACTGAATATGTCTATTCTCACCATACATGGCTCAAGTTTACTGGATTCATTGTTGTTCATGCTGTACATGATGTTAATTCTTTTGGTTATGAGTGTCGTATAAGTTTTGAACATGCTGTATTCTTGGCTGCAGATGTTCTGCATATTCATAATATGCTATCAGCAGGTTATAAATGCTGTCCGTAACTTGAATTTGCTGAAATTAAACATGTGCCCGCTGCCCAAGCATTGGCAATCTTCATTCTGACTTGTCTGTGTTTCGGATGATCTTTGCTGCTTTTTGATTTTTCTGCTTTGAATTTTAAGTCGGTTCCTTCAAGAGCATTGCTCACACGTGTATCTCTAAAACATATAATTTTTCTAGAATTTCTGAAGGTCATACAAATAGGTTGATTTGCATTAAGTCATACATGCTTGAATCTGGAATTTGCCTTGGTCTATAATACATGCTTTGTTTCTATGACCTCGAATGTTTTTGTGAATTTGATATGAATTTTTGTGTGAGGAGTCTAGGATTGGGTCCTTCATGAAAGTTTTCCTTCACGTAAAAATTGCGAAAAATGATTGCATGTTTGCTTTGCTGTCGTGTTCTGTTTGTTATGATCTGATCTAACCACTTATACAAATGCCTTCACTTGAGCTAGAAAAAGACCTAAATTGCAATTGTCACCTAATAGGAATTTGTATATTGACTGGTTTTATGAATTTCGTGCACCAGAGCATTTCTTCTTTGCTTTTTTGTGCTTGTCTCATATCTCCATCAGCAGTAAGTAGCACATGATTCTCATTTAGTCCTCAACCGTTATAGATAGAGCTTAGACTTAAAGCTTTGATTACGACTTTCTTATGCTTATTCCCCTGCTTATATACATCTAAGCACAAATTTGATCAAACAAGAATTTCATGGGTTTAATGATTTGGTTGCACTCATCAAATAAAAACTACAAAATTAATTCCACAAAAAATCTGACAACGATATATTTGTGCCACATTTACCTAAAGCTAATTTTTATGCCACAAAAAATTTCAAATTTGTATACATGTGCTGCATTTATAACAAACCGGTGTGCTTGTGTTACATTTATGGCTAAAAATATCAAAGATTTGCCACAATTTCAGGTAAATAGGACACAAAAATATCAAGGGTATTATGTGGCACAGCCTGGAATGTTCTCTAAAATTTGTTTGGAGCAAGTGTAGTATGTTTGTATCAATTTGGGGTTTTTGGTGTTATTAAGCCAAATTTCAATAAAGCATTATCAAGGTCGAATAAAAAATAAAGTGCAGAATAATTCAAAAATAAAAAATCACATCAAAACCACGCTAAGTTGGAGAGATGAGCCAAATTTGGATAGTTACCCAATCGTGGCCAATCACTTGATCCTCGCCGTAGGGATATAATCCATATGTCTTGAAGTGAGAGCTAGAAAGCACAAGGATGATCTTTTTTTTTTTTTTGTAAAGATTAATACAACGGAAAACCTTATAAGGATATCAGTTTTGTGATTTTTCGTGATATTAATAAAATTTCATATAAACTAATTGAGAGCAAATTTATCTCAAATGTATCGGGTTGGGATTTTTTGCAGTCAAAAAATTAGTTTGGAAAAACTTGCCATAGGAATACTAGTTTGGAATTATGGCGGTTAAAAAATTAGTTTGAGAGAAATTTGTCATAGATGTACTTGTTTGATAATTTTGTGGCCTTAATCCAAAAAAAAAATTAGGGATGGACCCTAAGCCTAAATAAAAGGTATCGTTAACATAACGTGCATTTGCGAGAGTATATATGGTGAAATGTTTTAAGCATATTCAATTTTATAAATTTATTTTAAACTGAGGGTATGTCACTAGTTCATATTATATATTGAACGTGGGATTGAAAATCAAATTGGAAATAAGTATTTTCGTTCATAGATAATTCTCTTCAACCAAGCAACTCATTAATACATTTGTTTTTTAATGGCAAATGATTGAACTGGAAACAAAGTCAGATGACAAGGCCCTCAATCATCGCATTTATTGCAAGAGAAATAATTTTACACGTTTCCCACATAAATTTCTAAATCTTAACCGATGAATTGATTTCATTAATGCACTACTTCCCTCGAGCTATATAAGTTCTCATCTCTGGATCAACTGCATCATCAAACAATCAACAATCTAATAGAATTTTCCAACCCTCCTATCCCCAAAACACCATAATGGCAATGCCGAAGAACTTGTCCGCTCTTATGATCATGTTGGTCGTCCCTGTTGCATTGCTTCCTAAGGCTACCTTCGCCAAGGTCGGAAACCCTGATTGCGGAAAGGGAATAAGATCTAATTGTGGGTCTGGATTCTTTCAATACATATTCCTTGCCAACACCTTTACACCCACCAATGAATGTTGTCATGAGCTCTTGAAAGCCGGGAAAACTGCCACAACCAATTTGTGGAGTTGAGCATCTCGAGCCACAAGCCGATTAAGGGGACAAAATCTGATGTCTACAAGAGGAGCAATCAGACATGGAACAACTGCGTTGCGGCTCTCAGTCCCGTATCCCCTCCCGAGCCGGCTCATTGAGAGCTATTCCTATTTTATAGTACAATAAACGTGTAATATAAAAAGAACGAAATAATTATAATTTTTGTATTGGATTCTCCTCAAATTTTTTATTTTATTTTTCTTGCCTCTTAAGCCTTATGGTTAACTATCACGGAAGCACAATTGTGGATGAATCAAATTTTCAGTGTTTAATGTACTTATTAACGCTGTAGATTTTTAAAAATGATCTGAAAAATACAATCTGTCCCTTAAGTTGTTACTAGCTTTAGAGTCTAAAAACATAGTCCCACACAAAACTATAAAGAAACTGTCACTTTATTTCTTATTCTTTTAACACAACCTTTTGAAACAAATACCTAAGCGATAAAAAGATTAATAGATGGTTTAATAATCATACATTCATCTCTAATAATCACATGAATACGTAGTTAAAGCTAGTCGATCTAGCATACTGTTGCGTAAAGTAAGGTAAAGAGGATTTCTTACTTTAAAGGTTTTCTGACAAATTAAATCCTAGATAGTTGTTTTATATAACACTCTATCAATGGATAAATGTATACTTAATAATCTTATATAAATCATACTTTGAATATTTTTCATCTTGGAAGCAATCATAATAAAACAAAAAAAAAAAAAAAGTTCAAATCTCAAAATATATTTCTCTATTATATATGTACGTATCAAATTGCTCCATTCGTAACTTCTTTCTTTCCGTTAACTGATAATTCAAATAGCCTATACTTGGACGATTCGGCGAAACCTTCAAATGTTAACTATATGTTCACTCGAGAATGCGCGTACACTTTTGCTACTCATATACTATGTAAACTTGACTTTTGAACATTCAATGAGGTTTTGTTGGTACCGAGAATTTAGAACTATGCATGGCCCAACATCTTATGTAAAATGAGTTCGTAATAAGTCTGACCAGTTATTATGCAAGAGTAGGTTTAATTTAATCAACCCAAACGTAATGAATGTATGTTGCTTGGCGCGGAAGATGACGATGGAGATTATTATCATCAGCTTGGCCCCTCATCATTTAACGAAACCTATTAATTATCAAAAAATTTTAATAATTTTTAATAAAGAAAAAATAGTCCCGCCCCAATAACTAGTCCAAAGGTTAAATGATCAATTAATGAGTTCAGTAAATCCGGAAAACCGAAACCCAAATCTTGTTAAAGGATAATTACCTAATAAATAATTTGACCAAAAAAATTCAGCTTTTAAATAATCTCAATTAATCTAGAAAACCAAAGCCAATTTTGGTTATAGATATAAAGGAAAAACAAGACTGGTAAGCACTCGTACATATAAACTTGGCTCGTTTTCATTAATTAATGAGAACTATTGATTATTTAACTTTTTTTCCTCAATTTGTTGAAAAATAATTTAATGAAGAACAAAATCACACTAAAATATCTCGGCTAATCATTAATTAATTAATTAATTAATTAATAAGTTCGATAAATATGACAAACCAAGACCAAATTATCTCATCAATGGTTTAATTTATCAATTGTCGATACTTAAATTTTGGCTTCAACTGTAATCCCTTGCATAAAAATCAGGGCTTATATCACGAAAAACCCTAAATGAGTACACTTATGTCAACCTAAACTGGCATACTTATGACAAATTTATCTTTTACTAGTTTTCGTTATATTTTTTTTATCAAATTCCTGAGTTGGATGGATGATATGTGGTAGTTGATGGGTATTTGGTTTATCCTCCATTTGTTACGAGGATATTGGTTTTGTGATTTTTCGTGATGTTAATACAATTTCATAGAAACTAATTGAGAGCAAATTTATCTCAAATGTATCGGGTTGGGATTTTTGCAGTCAAAAAATTAGTTTGGAAAAACTTGCCATAGGAATACTAGTTTGGAATTATGGCGGTTAAAAAATTAGTTTGAGAGAAATTTGTCATAGATGTACTTGTTTGATAATTTTTGTGGCCTTAATCCGAAAAATTAGGGATGGACCCTAAGCCTAAATAAAAGGTATCGTTAACATAACGTGCATTTGCGAGAGTATATATGGTGAAATGTTTTAAGCATATTCAATTTTATAAATTTATTTTAAACTGAGGGTATGTCACTAGTTCATATTATATATTGAACGTGGGATTGAAAATCAAATTGGGAATAAGTATTTTCATTTAAAGATAATTCTGTTCAACCAAGCAATTCATTAATACTTTTTTTTTTTTTAATGGCAAATGATTGAACTAGAAAAGAAGTCAGATGACAAGGCCCTCAATCATTGCATTTATTGCAAGAGAAATAATTTTACACGTATCCTACACACATTCCTAAATCATAACCGATGAATTGATTTCATTAATGCACTACTTCCCTCGAGCTATATAAGTTCTCATCTCTAGATCAACTGCATCATCAAACGATCAACAATCTCATATAATTTTCCAACCCTCCTATCCCCAAAAGACCATAATGGCAACGCCGAAGAACTTGTCCGCTCTTATGATCTTGTTGGTCGTCCCTGTTGCATTGCTTCCTAAGGCTACCTTCGCCAAGGTCGGAAACCCCGATTGCGGAAAGGGAATAAGATCTGATTGTGGGTCTAGATTCTTTCAATACATATTCCTTGCCGACACCTTTACACCCACCAATGAATGTTGTCATGAGCTCTTGAAAGCCGGGAAGAACTGCCACAACCAATTTGTGGAGTTGAGCATCTCGAGCCACAAGCCGATTAAGGGGACAAAATCTGATGTCTATAGGAGGAGCAATGAGACATGGAACAACTGCGTTGCGGCTCTCGGTCCCGTATCCCCTCCCGAGCCGGCTCATTGAGAGCGATTCCTATTTTATAGTGCAATAAACGTGTAATATAAAAAGAACGAAATCATTATAATTTTTGTATTGGATTCTCCTCAAATTTTTTATTTTATTTTTCGTGTCTGTTAAGCCTTATGGTTAACTATCACGGAAGAACAATTGTGGATGAATCAAATTTTCAGTGTTTAATGTGCTTATTAACCCTGTAATTTTTTAAAAATGATTTGCAAAATACAATCCGGCCCTAAAGTTGTTACTAGCTTTCAAGTCTAAAAACATAGTCCCATACAAAACTCTAAAGAAACTGTCACTTTATTTCTTATGCTTTTAACACAACCTTTTGAAACAAATACCTAAGCGATAAAAAGATTAATAGATGGTTTAATAATCATACATTCATCTCTAATAATCACATGAATACGTAGTTAAAGCTAGTCGATCTAGCATACTGTTGCATAAAGTAAGGTAAAGAGGATTTCTTACTTTAAAGGTTTTCTGACAAATTAAATCCTCGATAGTTGTTTTATATAACACTCTATCAATGGATAAATGTATACTTAATGATCTTATATAAATCATACTTTGAATCTTTTTAATCTTGGAAGCTCATAATAAAACAAAAAAAAAGGTTCAAATCTCGAAATATATTTCTCTATTATATATGTACGTATCAAATTGCTCCATTCGTAACTTCTTTCTTTCCGTTAACCGATAATTCAAATAGCCTATGCTGGACGATTCGGCGAAACCTTCAAATGTTAACTATATGTTCACTCGAGAATGCGCGTACACTTTTGCTACTCATATACTCGTTAAACTTGACTTTTGAACATTTAATGAGGTTTTGTTGGTACCGAGAATTTAGAACTATGCATGGCCCAACATCTTATGTAAAATGAGTTCTTAATAAGTCTGACCAGTTATTATGCAAGAGTAGGTTTAATTTAATCAACCCAAACGTAATGAATGTATGTTGCTTGGCGCGGAAGATGACGATGGAGATTATTATTATCAGCTTGGCCCCTCTTCATTTAACGAAACCTATTAATTATCAAAAAAATTTAATAATTTTTAATAAAGAAAAAATAGTCCCGCCCCAATAACTAGTCCAAAGGTTAAATGATCAATTAATGACCTCGGTAAATCCAGAAAACCAAAACCCAAATCTTGTTAAAGGATAATTACCTAATAAATAATTTGACCAAAAAAAAATTCAGCTTTTAAATAATCTCAATTAATCTAGAAAACCAAAGCCAATTTTGGTTTATAGATATAAAGGAAAAACAAGACTGGTAAGCACTCTGTACATATAAACTTGGCTCCTTTTCATTAATTTATGAGACCTATTGATTATTTAGCTTTTTTTTTCCTCAAGTTGTTGAAAAATAATTTAATGTAGAACAAAATCACACTAAAATATTTGGGCAAATCATTATTTAATTAATGAGTTTGATAAATATAACCAACCAAGACCAAATTATTTGATCAATGCTTTAATTTATCAATTGTCGATACTTAAATTTTGGCTATCAAATTCTTGAGTTGGATGGATGATATGTGGTAATTGATGGGTATTTGGTTTATCCTTCATTTGTTACGAGGATATTGGTTTTGTGATTTTTCGTGATGTTAATACAATTTCATAGAAACTAATTGAGAGCAAATTTATCTCAAATGTATCGGGTTGGGATTTTTGCAATCAAAAAATTAGTTTGGAAAAACTTGCCATAGGAATACTAGTTTCGAATTATGGCGGTTAAAAAATTGGTTTGAGTTAAATTTGTCGTAGATGTACTTGTTTGATAACTTTTGTGATTTTAATCCTAAAAATTAGGGATGGACCCTAACCTTAAGTAAAAGGTATCGTTAACATAACGTGCATTTGCGAGAGTATATATGGTGAAACCTGTTAAGCTAATTTAATTTTATAAAATTATTTTAAACTGAGGGCATGTCACTAGTCAATATTATATATCACACATGGGATGGAAAATCAATTTGGAAATAAGTATTTTCGTTTACAGATAATTCTCTTCAACCAAGCAACTCATTAATACATTTGTTTTTTAATGGCAAATGATTGAACTGAAATAAAGTCAGATGACAAGGCCCTCAATCATCGCATTTATTGCAAGAGAAATAATTTTACACGTTTCCCACATAAATTTCTAAATCTTAACCGATGAATTGATTTCATTAATGCACTACTTCCCTCGAGCTATATAAGTTCTCATCTCGGATCAACTGCATCATCAAACGATCAACAATCTCATAGAATTTTCCAACCCTCCTATCCCCAAAAAACCATAATGGCAACGCCGAAGAACTTGTCCGCTCTTATGATCTTGTTGGTCGTCCCCGTTGCATTGCTTCCTAAGGCTACCTTCGCCAAGGTCGAAACCCGATTGCGGAAAGGGAATAAGATCTGATTGTGGGTCTGGATTCTTTCAATACATATTCCTTGCCGACACCTTTACACCCACCAATGAATGTTGTCATGAACTCTTGAAAGCCGGGAAGAATTGCCACAACCAATTTGTGGAGTTGAGCATCTCGAGCCACAAGCTGATTAAGGGGACAAAATCTGATGTCTACAGAGGAGCAATCGGACATGGAACAAGCTGCGTTGCAGCTCTCGATCCCGTATCCCCTCCCGAGCCGGCTCATTGAGAGCTATTCCTATTTTATAGTACAATAAACATGTAATATAAAAAGAACGAAATAATTATAATTTTTGTATTGGATTCTCCTCAAATTTTTTATTTTATTTTCCGTGCCTCTTAAGCCTTATGGTTAACTATCACGGAAGAACAATTGTGGATGAATCAAATTTTCAGTGTTTAATGTGCTTATTAACCCTGTAATTTTTAAAAAATGATCTGCAAAATACAATCCGCCCCTAAAGTTGTTACTAGCTTTCGAGTCTAAAAACATAGTCCCATACAAAACTATAAAGAAACTGTTACTTTATTTCTTATGCTTTTAACACAAACTTTTGATACAAATACCTAAGCGATAAAAAGATTAGTAGATGGTTTAACAATCATACATTCATCTCTAATAATCAAATGGATAGGTAGTTAAAGCTAGTCAATCTAGCATACTGTTGCATAAAGTAAGGTAAAGAGGATTTCTTACTTTAAAGGTTTTCTGACAAATTAAATCCTCGATAGTTGTTTTATATAACACTCTATCAATGGATAAATGTATACTTAATAATCTTATATAAATCATACTTTGAATCTTTTTAATCTTGGAAGCAATCATAATAAAACAAAAAAAAAGTTCAAATCTCGAAATATATTTCTCTATTATATATGTACGTATCAAATTGCTCCATTCGTAACTTCTTTCTTTCCGTTAACTGATAATTCAAATAGCCTATACTTGGACGATTCGGCGAAACCTTCAAATGTTAACTATATGTTCACTCGAGAATGCGCGTACACTTTTGCTACTCATATACTATGTAAACATGACTTTTGAACATTTAATGAGGTTTTGTTGGTACCAAGAATTTAGAACAATGCATGGCCCAACATCTTATGTAAAATGAGTTGGTAATAAGTCTGACCCTGTTATTATGCAAGAGTAGGCTTGATTTAATCAACCCAAACATAATGAATGTATGTTGCTTTGTGCGGAAGATGAGGACGGGGATTACTATTATAAGCTGGCCTCTTTCATTTAACGAAACCTCTTTATTATCACAAGCTTTTATTAATTTTTAATATTGAAAAAATAGTCCCTCCCACTAACTAGTCCAAAGGTTAAATGATCAATTAATGAGTTCAGTAAATCCGGAAAACCAAAACCCAAATCTTGTTAAAGGATAATTACCTAATAAATAATTTGACCAAAAAAATTCAGCTTTTAAATAATCTCAATTAATCTAGAAAACCAAAGCCAATTTTGGTTTATAGATATAAAGGAAAAACAAGACTGGTAAGCACTCACGTACATATAAACTTGGCTCCTTTTCATTAATTAATGAGACCTATTGATTATTTAACTTTTTTTCCTCAAGTTGTTGAAAAATAATTTAATGTAGAACAAAATCACACTAAAATATTTTGGCAAATCATTATTTAATTAATAAGTTCGATAAATATAACCAACCAAGACCAAATTATTTGATCAACGGTTTAATTTATCAATTGTCGATACTTAAATTTTGGCTATCAAATTCTTGAGTTGGATGGATGATATGTGGTAATTGATGGGTATTTGGTTTATCCTCCATTTGTTACAAGGATATCGGTTTTGTGATTTTTCGTGATATTAATACAATTTCATAGAAACTAATTGAGAGAACCTTTATCACAAATGTATCGGATTGGGATTTTTGTAGTCAAAAAATTAGTTTGGGAAAATTTGTCGTAGGAATACTAGTTTGGAATTATGGTGGTTAAAAAATTAGTTTGATTTAAATTTGTCATAGATGTACTTGTTTGATAACTTTTGTGGCGTTAATCCTAAAAATTAGGGATGGACCCTAACCCTAAATAAGAGGTATCATTAACATAACGTGCATTTGTGAGAGTATATATGGTGAAACGTGTTAAGCTAATTTAATTGTATAAAATTATTTTAAACTGAGGGCATGTCAATAGTTGATATTATATCTCAAACATGGGATTGAAAATCAAATTGGAAATAAGTATTTTCATTTCCATATAATTCTCTTCAACCAAGCAACTCATTAATACATTTGTTTTTTAATGGCAAATGATTGAACTGGAAACAAAGTCAGATGACAAGGCCCTCAATCATTGCATTTATTGCAATAGAAATAATTTTACACGTTTCCCACATAAATTTCTAAATCTTAACCGATGAATCGATTTCATTAATGCACTACTTCCCTCGAGCTATATAAGTTCTCATCTCTAGATCAACTGCATCATCAAACGATCAACAATCTCATAAAATTTTCTCACCCTCCTATCCCCAAAAGACTATAATGGCAACGCCGAAGAACTTGTCCGCTCTTATGATCTTGTTGGTCGTCCCTGTTGCATTGCTTCCTAAGGCTACCTTCGCCAAGGTCGGAAACCCTGATTGTGGAAAGGGAATAAGATCTGATTGTGGGTATGGATTCTTTCAATACATATTCCTTGCCGACACCTTTACACCCACCAATGAATGTTGTCATGAGCTCTTGAAAGCCGGGAAGAACTGCCACAACCAATTTGTGGAGTTGAGCATCTCGAGCCACAAGCCGATCAAGGGGACAAAATCTGATGTCTATAGGAGGAGCAATCGACATGGAACAACTGCGTTGCGGCTCTCGAGTCCCGTATCCCCTCCCGAGCCGGCTCATTGAGAGCTATTCCTATTTTATAGCACAATAAACATGTAATATAAAAAGAACGAAAGAATTATAATTTTTGTATTGGATTCTCCTCAAATTTTTATTTTATTTTCCGTGCCTCTTAAGCCTTATGGTTAACTATCACGGAAGCACAATTGTGGATGAATCAAATTTTCAGTGTTTAATGTACTTATTAACGCTGTAGATTTTTAAAAATGATCTGAAAAATACAATCTGTCCCTTAAGTTGTTACTAGCTTTAGAGTCTAAAAACATAGTCCCACACAAAACTATAAAGAAACTATCTCTTTATTTCTTATTCTTTTAACACAACCTTTTGAAACAAATACCTAAGCGATAAAAAGATTAATAGATGGTTTAATAATCATACATTCATCTCTAATAATCACATGAATACGTAGTTAAAGCTAGTCAATCTAGCATATTGTTGCATAAAGTAAGGTGAAGTGGATTTCTTACTTTAAAGGTTTATGACAAATTAAATCCTCGATAGTTGTTTTATATAACACTCTATCAATGGATAAATGTATACTTAATAATCTTATATAAATCATACTTTGAATCTTTTTAATCTTGGAAGCAATCATAATAAAACAAAAAAAAAGTTCAAATCTTGAAATATATTTCTCTATTATATATGTACGTTTCAAATTGCTCCATTCGTAACTTCTTTCTTTCCATTAACTGATAATTCAAATAGCCTATACCGGATGATTCGACGAAACCTTCAAATGTTAACTATATGTTCACTCGAGAATGCGCGTACACTTTTGCTACTCATATACTATGTAAACTTGACTTTTGAACATTTAATGAGGTTTTGTTGGTACCAAGAATTTAGAACAATGCATGGCCCAACATCTTATGTAAAATGAGTTCGTAATAAGTCTGACCCTGTTATTATGCAAGAGTAGGTTTAATTTAATCAACCCAAACGTAATGAATGTATGCTGCTTGGCACGGAAGATGACTTTGGAGATTATTATTATCAGCTTGGCCCCTCTTCATTTAACGAAACCTATTAATTATCACAAGTTTTTAATAATTTTTAATAAAGAAAATATAGTCCCGCCCCAATAACTAGTCCAAAGGTTAAATGATCAATTAATGAGTTTAGTAAATCCGGAAAACCAAAACCCAAATCTTGTTAAAGGATAATTACCTAATAAATAATTTGACCAAAAAATTCAGCTTTTAAATAATCTCAATTAATCTAGAAAACCAAAGCCAATTTTGGTTTATAGATATAAAGGAAAAACAAGACTAAAAACAAGACTGGTAAGCACTTTGTACATATAAACTTGGCTCCTTTTCATTAATTAATGAGACCTATTGATTATTTAACTTTTTTTCCTCATGTTTTTGAAAAATAATTTAATGAAGAACAAAATCACACTAAAATATCTCTTCTAATCATTAATTAATTAATTAATATGTTCGATAAATATGACAAACCAAGACTGAATTATCTGATCAATGGTTTAATTTATCAATTGTTGATACTTAAATTTTGTCTTCAACTGTAATCACTTGCATAAAAATCAGGGTTATATCACGAAACACCCTAAATGAGTGCACTTGTGTCAACCTAAACTGGCATAGTTATGACAAATTTATCTTTTACTAGTTTTCGTTATATTTTTTTTTATCAAATTCCTGAGTTGGATGGATGATATGTGGTAGATGATGGGTATTTGGTTTATCCTCCATTTGTTACGAGGATATCGGTTTTGTGATTTTTCGTGATGTTAATACAATTTCATAGAAACTAATTGAGAGAAAATTTATCTCAAATGTATCGGGTTGGGATTTTTTTGCAATCAAAAAATTAGTTTGGAAAAACTTGCCATAGGAATACTAGTTTGGAATTATGGCGGTTAAAAAATTAGTTTGAGAGAAATTTGTCATAGATGTACTTGTTTGATAATTTTTGTGCCGTTAATCCTAAAAATTAGGGATGGACCCTAAGCCTAAATAAAAGTTATCGTTAACATAACGTGCATTTGCGAGAGTATATATGGTGAAATGTTTTAAGCATATTCAATTTTATAAAATTATTTTAAACTGAGGGCATGTCACTAGTTCATATTATATATCGAACGTGGGATTGAAAATCAAATTGGAAATAAGTATTTTTGTTTACAGATAATTCTGTTCAACCAAGCAACTCATTAATACTTTTTTTTTTAATGGCAAATGATTGAACTAGAAAAGAAGTCAGATCACAAGGCCCTCAATCATTGCATTTATTGCAAGAGAAATAATTTTACACGCTTCCTACAAACATTCCTAAATCTTAACCGATGAATTGATTTCATTAATGCACTACTTCCCTCGAGCTATAAAAGTTCTCATCTCTAGATCAACTGCATCATCAAACGATCAACAATCTCATAAAATTTTCCAACCCTCCTATCCGCTAAAGACCATAATGGCAACGCCGAAGAACTTGTCCGCTCTTATGATCTTGTTGGTCGTCCCTGTTGCATTGCTTCCTAAGGCTACCTTCGCCAAGGTCGGAAACCCCGATTGCGGAAAGGGAATAAGATCTGATTGTGGGTCTAGATTCTTTCAATACATATTCCTTGCCGACACCTTTACACCCACCAATGAATGTTGTCATGAGCTCTTGAAAGCCGGGAAGAACTGCCACAACCAATTTGTGGAGTTGAGCATCTCGAGCCACAAGCCGATTAAGGGGACAAAATCTGATGTCTATAGGAGGAGCAATGAGACATGGAACAATTGCGTTGCGGCTCTCAGTCCCGTATCCCCTCCCGAGCTGGCTCATTGAGAGCTATTCCTATTTTATAGCACAATAAACGTGTAATATAAAAAGAACGAAAGAATTATAATTTTTGTATTGGATTCTCCTCAAATTTTTTATTTTATTTTTCGTGCCTGTTAAGCCTTATGGTTAACTATCACGGAAGAACAATTGTGGATGAATCAAATTTTCAATGTTTAATGTGCTTATTAACCCTGTGATTTTTTAAAAATGATTTGCAAAATACAATCCGGCCCTAAAGTTGTTACTAGCTTTCGAGTCTAAAAACATAGTCCCATACAAAACTATAAAGAAAATGTCACTTTATTTCTTATGCTTTTAACACAACCTTTCGAAACAAATACCTAGGCGATAAAAAGATTAATAGATGGTTTAATAATCATACATTCATCTCTAATAATCACATGAATATGTAGTTAAAGCTAGTCGATCTAGCATATTGTTGCATAAAGTAAGGTAAAGAGGATTTCTTACTTTAAAGGTTTTCTGACAAATTAAATCCCCAATAGTTGTTTTATATAACACTCTATCAATGATTAAATGTATACGTTAATAATCTTATATAAATCTTACTTTGAATCTTTTTAATCTTGTAAGCAATCATAAAAAAACAAAACAAAAAAAAAGTTCAAATCTCGAAATATATTTCTCTATTTATATATGTACGTATCAAATTTCTCCATTTGTAACTTCTTTCTTTCCGTTAACTGATAATTCAAATAGCCTATACTGGACGATTCGGCGAAACCTTCAAATGTTAACTATATGTTCACTCGAGAATGTGCGTACACTTTTGCTACTCATATACTATGTAAACTTGACTTTTGAACATTTAATGAGGTTTTGTTGGTACCAAGAAATTAGAACAATGCTTGGCCCAACATCTTATGTAAAATGAGTTCGTAATAAGTCTGACCAGTTATTATGCAAGAGTAGGTTTAATTTAATCAACCCAAACGTAATGAATGTATGTTGCTTGGCGCAAAAGATGAGGACGGGCATTACTATTATCAGCTTGGCCCCTCTTCATTTAACGAAACCTATTAATTATCACAAGTTTTTAATAATTTTTAATAAAGAAAAAATAGTCCCTCCCAATAACTAGTCCAAAGGTTAAATGATCAATTAATGAGTTCAGTAAATCCGGAAAACCAAAAAATTAATTTGGGGTAAATTTATCATATGTGTATCAGTTTAAAGTTTTTCTTAGTATTAATCCTTATTTAATGTCAAAAAAGTGATTGTCTATGGACAAGCAAAAGGAACCTCAATTGTTTATATTTGCAAACAATTTATAGCCTAATCTGTCACGCCATTGATTGATTAATGTGTATTGCGTATGATCACCTCTTGCTTGAAGTCGAAGGTATTGTTTTGGGGTAGCCGGTCCATTCCGACTTCTTTGCAAGTACCTGGGGGTCAAGTTCAAGCGTCGCTAATTATTTGTTTCGGGTGCACGGTTGACATTAGAGTGTGATCTTCCGATTGTTGGGTCCGTGTCCGAAAACGTTCTTCCAATCTTGTTGTTCCTTCGATCTTTGTTGCAACTTTTCGAGCGCCCAAGGAGTTAGACATGCCTGTGACTGCCTAAAACTAGGCGGCACGTCACGACCGTGCGATAGTTTCACGTTGAAGGGTAAGACGAGATCTACAAGGAAAGAAGCCAAAAGGGGAATACCTTCATGGGGACCATGTACGGGCCAGATTAGGCCTCGGGTCGTTTTACTAATCGCATTAGCCCCCGTGATAATAACACCATACAAAGAAACAAGTCGATTTTAAAGCATAAGAAGCTCTCAAAAATTTAGCAACGAAATCGATCCAGATGCATGTCACAAGCAAATCTTAATTGGCGTACATCGATTGTTTAATTTTTCCCTCAAAACAACTTTATAGTTCCTTTAACGTGCCTCACTCACCGTACTAATCCGCCCTGTCCAAAAGCTCAGATCGCGGCACCCTCGATGTCCCAACACGTGCCCCTCCACCAACAGTGGCGGCAACTTGGCGCCTCTATAACCTTTTTCTGGAGAAAGTAAGGAGCCAACAAATTCTCCCTTCAAAAACCACGGCTATTTCTATGAATGCGGATGCCGCAGAGGTAATGCGAAAAAGAATGTACTTTAATTAGATTTTACTCAGCCTCTCGAGTAGAAGGGTTTCGACGACGGTCTTTACGTAGGCATTGAAGCGCTCTCTGCAGGAATTAGGCATGACATAAGACTCATGGAGCCTCTGAACGTCATCGGTGCGGCGACACACGGAGCTGGAGATGACAACTTGGGCCGCTCCAAGCTACACGCGGCCAGTATGGTGTGGGTCGCCGCTCTAGCGATTTCTTTTAATGCATTAACTCTCGCAGGAGCGGCAACGAATGAGAAACTACGATTAAAAGACAAGAATGAAGAGAGTATAGCATTGAGTCTTCAAAAATTGAAAGGATAAGATGGTCGGAGTAAGTGAAGATGGTTAGATCCGTGCGATTAAATGACAACAAAATGATACCCATGACAGTTAGAGGTTTTACTCCTATCGTATTACACATGCTGTTTTCTTATACATGTAGTTAAAGTAAGATATACCAACTAAAACAGAACGTAATTGATCATTATTGACATTTGAATTTTGTCGACCTTTTAGGTATTTGCATATTTTGCAAAAATATAAAAATTTATAAAAAGATTAAAAAAATGAATCATAAAAAGATAAAAATAAAAATAATAAGTAAAGTAATAGTGATAAAAGATGCATGAAAGAAAGAGAAAAAGAATAATGAAAATAAAAGAATGAAATGAAAGATGAACAAGAAAATTAGGCAGAAAATATAATCAAGCCCTAGAGTAGCAACCCCATGAGCTACAATCAAATTGAATCTAGTTCTTGTCTAAAATAGCAATCTACCAAAACCAAACTATAATCAAGTACTCGCTAACATCTCTGAACTACATAAATATCAATCAAGAGACTCTAAGCTAAATCTAATATTAAGATCTAACTATTTAACTTAGACCTAATCAAGGCCTAGTGCAGCACTGTGATTCTTCCCCTTTCCTGATTTTGGGAAGGGTTTTGCATGTAAAAAATCTCGATTGTTTTCTTCTCTATTTCCTCTTCATATATTCGTGTTTCTAATGTTCCAAGCCACCCTTTTTCCTAGTTGCTCTTGAGTACTTGTCTCTACTATGTCCGAAATCGATATCTGGCAGCATCTTCTTGTGGGAGGGTTTGGAGCTAATAGCCAGCATCTCTAAATTAGGACACATCCACCTTAAGCTTTCTGCCAGTTGAGATTTGATTTCAATATCTTCAGAAGTGTTGCACAGGATCTGAAGTCTTAGATGTTTGACATTCCACAATGGAGGAAGCACTTCACTTCTAATTTCTTTTGGAAGAATCAATGCCTATGTATACAAAAAGAAGAATAGCAAGATTTCAATGCTCGATTGACATTAGTATGCAAATACTCAATACAAAATACCGATTTGAACAAATTTTACTTACCTCGACTTCGTTACAGACTAGTGTTAGTGAGTCACAACGGCCAAAATATCTCAAGAACTTGGCTGCCTTGAGATAGCTCCTCCTCTTGTTGTGGACTTTGAAATCCACCTCTAGTCTCGCATTGGCCAGTCTTGTCGAATCTCGCGGACCTATGACTATAATGTTGGGGCCATTGTATAGGAACGACACTAGATTAGGAGCTTGGGTCTTTACTCTTATTAGGGAGTTGAATTCGGTCAAGGCTAGGTGCTTGAGATTCTTGTGAGTTATCCTGATGCGCTTGGTGTACCGGCTCCCCTTGAGCCTCAAGGTCTCTAGGAGACGAAGCTGTGAGATGACTTCTCTGATTGTCTTGATTGTGAGCACGCACAAATCCAGCGCAATCTCCCTCAGGTTTCGAGCACCATGTACTTGGAGATTCGATAACTGCCCATCCAGGGAGGCCATGATGAATATCAATATGTAGCTGAAGGATACGAGGTTTGGGGCTGAAATCGAAATCGAAAAGCGGTCATTGTGATGCACGGCTGACGCCTCAAAGGTCTCAAGCTTCGATCCGCATATGAGGAGGTCCCTGGAATGTGGGGCAACTTAGCATTAGCTCGTTCAAGATGTCATCACTCTGGAAGGCTTCGTGTAGGACCAATTCTTTTAAGCGAGACAGCTTCATCTTGATGCCATGCATTGAGAGATGGCTCACGTGGAGCACAGAGATGGTGTCAGAGATCAAGTTGGGGCATTTTTGATTGTACCATCTTCTATCGGGATAGTCGATGATGCGGCCGAGCGTAAGGTCTCGGAGGTTGAGCCTCGAGGCAATGTCTATCCACTTGGGCACCACGGGGTTCAACTCGTCGCCTCTTGAAAAGACCAGCAAACTCATCGAGTCGATGCTGAGATCGTTCTTACCGCGCCATGTGATGTAACCATCGACATACTCTAAGAAAGTGTCGATATTGGCATCGTGCCGTCCAGCGTCTTTGCTCCCAAAGGTTTCTTCATCGAATTCGAGAGCCGGAAGACTATTAAAGGCGTAGTTCTAGTCCTTGGAGAGGATGCTGATTTGTGTTGCAAATCTTAAAGGCAAACATGACATGATTTTTGAATTACCGGTTGAGGCCAGTAAAAAGTACCATGGACGGAATCCGATGTATCAACGCGGCCTTTTTGGAGATCTTTGCCATCTCGTCGTTCTAACAAAACTTCCTGCGATCCAAGAAAGAACAAGAACTCAAGAATGCTATTAACAAAGGAGGCTTTGAAATGTTGAAGGTTCTTGACTTAGAAGGCGTGTACAAGCCCATGCGTCTAGAAGCATTATCGTTGAACGAGACAGCCCGGGGTTGAACTTGAACTTGGCTCCATTTAGTTTTTACTTAATTTTTCCCGTCGTTATATAATTTTCTAGCTTTTCAAAGTCAAACTCGAAAGCGAAACGATGCTACGAAAATCAAAATACAAACATGACGGATTGCGACTCCTGTTCCTGTAAGTGGACTTATGTGACAGCAAAACCATACATGGTAAAAACTTGGGGAAAAGTGCCAAAAAAGTCCTAAACCTTTTGTCATTGTGCCGATTTGGTCCTAAACCTTTTTTTGGTACCGATTTAGTCCTAAACATTTTTAAGTTGTGCCAATTCAGTCCTTTCCGACCAATTTGGCCGAATTTTGCTGACCGGTCGCCGGCCGGCTGACGTGGACAACTTTTTACTAATATTTTAATATTTTTGATTTTTATTTTGATTTTGATTTTGTTTATTTTGCTTATTTTTTATTTTATTTTTTTATTCTGCTCTTCTTCCTCCAGCCGGTCGCCCGACCTCGCCCGGTTGCCGCGGGCGACCTCTCGCGGGGCGGCGAGGCTCACCCTCGCTGGATCTCGGAGAGGGTCGAGCCTCGCCCGCCCCGCGAGGCTGCCCTCGAGGCCTGGGCAGCAAGGGCGAGCCGCGCCAGCTCGTCGGATATGGCGGCAGGTTGGCGAGCAATGGTGGACGGCGTCGGGCGGCAGTATTGCGGCGGTGGTCTCACGTGGCCAGGGTTTCCTCAACTTGGCCGGGAAAGTACTGAATTGGCACAATTTAAAAAGGTTTAGGACCAAGTCGACACAATGACAAAAGGTTTATGACTTTTTTGGCATTTTTCCCTAAAAGCTTGAAGCGTAGCAAGAATAGGCCAAAAAAATAAAAATAAAAAATACTAACAACACCCTTGATCGTATATTCAATAACAATCGCGTGATGTCCGGGAAGAGCCACTAAATTTATCGGAAACCAACGAATTACGAAACAATTTATCGAGATTACAAAACACCGCACGCCCATTATACAAAACACCAAAAAGATTTCCGATAACAAGATCAATCAACTTCTTCTGGAGGCTGACTTTACAGGAACAATAAACCATTGATGATGGGTAAGCCAAATTACCTTCAATGGGGTTGCTTTTCCCTTTCTCTTCGATCAAACCAAGAACGCGTTACGAATCGATAAACAGATGATCCTCGTCTCTATGGCCCGCCAACGTTCACGGGCCGATGACAGCTCTTCCACTCCTTCTTGGCTCTTCAAGAGGCTATTTTTGTGTATGTGCAGAGGAAGAGTGGGGATTTTATGTCGGTTGTAATGTAGATTACCGAGTGAGCTCATCAATTTTTTGAAATACCTCACAGAATTGGAGCCCTATTAAGAGTAGGAGATGTTGGGTTCTAATGCTGAGTACCGAGTGAAATTAATTTTTTGAAATATCTCACCCAATCCGAGCCCTGTTAGGATTAGGAGACATGCGAAGGTTAGCTCTGACTGGACAATTTGTATCCTCCTCGAGTTGAACAACTAATAGTAGTATACCACCTTCTTAATAAATTATTTTCTATGACTTCACCATAATATTGTTTCAATCAGCGTGGTTCCTTTAATAAATTAAATTCACTCAAATGAAAAGATCAGGATAAAACTGATAATGAAAAACTAAGAAGATATATTTAGTTTTAAATACAGCTTACCCAGTGCTTAGTTTATATATAGATTATGGAATAACAAAATATCTTATTGCATCACTTACTCACGACTTACAAATTATGGATATAACTTGCATACCAACTTCATTAAAAATAAATAATTATGATTTTCAGATTTGTTCCTCCAATCAATGATGGCCCGAAACATAACCCAATCAAATTTGGTGAGAACCGAAGAAAATAAGAACCGAGAAGCCCTCGAGATCTCATTCCATGGATGCGGTTTTCATGTTTCCAAACCGCTCATCAATCATCTTTTCACCCAGAGATCTCTTTCATATAACTGAATTTATGGCTTGCACCAAAAGAGACATTAATCTGGTTAGTACGATGAACAATGCCTGCTTCTACAATTATAATGCTAGCTCTAACTGAAGAAGCAGGTGGAGTGGTACGCTAGAGACTAGCCTGTGATGGTACCATAGCCAAAAATTCATCTGCTTCTGGGAATTACGTTAAAGACGATTCTCAAATACGAGAAATCCACCTGATCCGGCTAAGTCAAAAGTGATGGTCGTAGTTCCTGGCTAAACCTTGACGCCGCGGGGACACTCTCACGGGATCACACATGTAGCCAACACAAAAACTTCACATAAACTCAACGACCACTGAATTAAATGAGGCCTTGGGTTGCTACTCAAATCAACAGGCAACAGAAAGTTGCTTACAGGAAAGATAGGCGCATTTAAATATGTGTAGCTGCATTTTCAAACTCTTGCACTATATTTACAGATCAAGGTCTTATCCTTTTGCTACAAGAATAAGAAAAATTTCAAATGACTAAGATAACAATTTTGTCAATTTGAGGGATAAATAACCAAACCTGAAAGGAAGTTGCTAGCCTGAAGAGAGAAAACTCACTTATGATGCACTAGTTAAGTGCAGTAGGACAATGAAACAGACCGGGAAAAGGTGGCAACAGAAGTGCAATGAACAGGGCAAGTTAGTCGTTACAGTTTCCTATAAATTCTCCTTTCCTGTTCCATGGCCATGGGTGAGGTGCAAAAGACTTCCCGAGCATGCTTCTCTTCTCATTTACTCTGCCTTCTTCACATGGATTTTCTGGAAGGTAATCCAAAACTGTTTTGCAGCCTAGTGAATCAACTCCGTCGAATAGGAAGCTCTGGACTTCATTCTATGTTTCATGACAAGAGACAAGTAACTGCAATTCTAATATGCAATGGGGATGTAGATGTACAAATAGCTGTAAATGACATTTCTATCTTTGCATGTGTCGCCCCAAATAACCTTTTCAAAACTTGGTAACCCGGATCCTGGACTCAAAAATCAAATGAGTTATAAATTGAAAAGGAATCAAAGAGACATAAGAGCAACGTCGTAATGTTAGATGCACCTATAACACATTGCTTAATACTTTAGACCATCAGTAGTAGCACTGGTCTCTGCATGTCCATGTAATAAATAAACTTCGCAAGTAGGCTGTAGTTGAAGATAGGGGAGGAGATGAGTGACCAGGTGATTAACCTTTTCTGCTCTCGAAGTCAGATACCAATGCTGCACTTCACGGTTGGCTATAATCTGAGATGCATCAGTCTCCCTTATTCCTAGGTCCATCAAAACAAGCCAAGCGTGAGAAGAAATCAAGGTCAGAGGAAATTAAATAGAGAAATATTCTAGCCTAAAAGAAACAATGCAATCCCTTGAAGAGACAACTTATTGAGCAAGGTACCTTGAGATAATCCACGAATGCAAGGTATCAAACCGCATGCATGTGTTGACTAGACTTAAACCTTGTCCATATGACTATTGGTGAGAAGAATCCCAAAGATTCGCCCGTTAAATTTCCACCCCATTGTAAAAGCGGCATAAAGTGGTGTTCAGCTGAAACGTCCAAAAAGGACAGGAAAAATCTAAAAACTCTTTGAATGTTACTATAAAACACAACAAACAATTGACATCAGCATACTCGAGACCTAAAGACATCAGGCCTTCGTAGCACTTATCTTTGTATTCTTTGTGCTTGACAACGTCATATAGAAGGTTAAGGTCCCTACAAACAATATATCAGGGCAGATCAGGAAGCCTTATATACAGAAATCAAAGTTAATATAGGATTTAAGGGCGATGGGCAGCATTCAGCACCAAGGAGCATTACATATCTCAAGCCAAGAAAGATATCATTTATTTTTCTATATTCAACTATTATAAAAGAAAATTGAAATGCATCACTCCTGTTTTGAGAAATTTAACATTGTTGAAATACTTATTGCACATCTTAACAACAAAACTATACACTCCAAGATTCTAACTGCTCATCAAGGAGCATTACATATCTCAAGCCATATCTCAAGCCGGAAGTTCACTATTGCACATCTAGCTTGACAAACATTGTCCAGTATACTACGACATGCCAGTAGGTACTAGATAGTTAGACGTCAAATGCGTGACTGTTCAAAGCTTCTGCAAAAGTCAGCTCGTGACTCTCAAGCAGAACAGCTACACCGCAACCCATTTCAACTGTTAACACTTTCTTTTATCAGAAAGGTGCTAGCAGGTAATTTCAGCAGAAAAGCACGCATGGCCACTTATTGGCTTGCTACACATGGATATCACATGCACATTCACATGCAAATTTGCTCGAGACATACAGTTGACCATAGAGCACATGCAAAGTTGCTGAGCACATATAGTTGACCATAGAGCAAGCAACTGCTGTCATTTTCATCAACTCGCGTTGTTTCTTACAACAAGGAATAAGTTAAAAAATAAGAACAAAGAATTGTTGTTACAGAACAACTATAATTGTCTCGGCAGCAGTGAAAATGTTTGCACAGAATATAGGCAGATCATATTCTGGTTCTGGAAACACATCAAAATGCAAAACCTGCTTAGAGTATCTTCAGAAGAACAAAATGAGGCAGCTAAACATCATAGCAAAATAATGTGTTAAAGTAAACTTACTTGAACAACCAATTCCTCCATCAGCACAAGTGGCAAATCTAATTAGATGAAAAGCTTTACACGGAAAATACTATCTTCCAAAAACATGAAAGTTTCCATCGGCGAAAAGTCAGAGGATCAATGTATTCTACACTTAATTCAAAAACTATCAAATCCGTACACCCATGTGGCACCAACATACCTAAAGTTCTACCAGCAAAAGAAGTGAAGCCATAGTACCGATTAAGCACAACCATCCTCGCTCTTGAGGAAATTTCCTCCGACCATCATGGTCAACTTACAGGGGCTTTTTTTGGAGCTACAGGCTGGAACTAGCAGCTAGTTTTGCTTAAAAACCATAAATTTAAGCTGTCTGTCTAAATTCTGTAGACTGATTCCTCATAATTTATTTGCTTTTGCTGTAACTTCTGTTTGGAGAAGCTTAGAGAAACTAAATATCGAGTGGCAAAGATATTTGACGATCATAACTGCAGTCCCTTGCTCCCTTGAATAATTAAATTTCAAAGCAACCTTATTTTCAGCACTTCATACGACAACGACTCGATCTCTGTTTTATTATACAGTGCCTTCATGGAGCCGAACCTTTCCTGAGGACACGAAGAAGGACAAGCCTTGATTAACCAACCAAACGGCAGATAAAACGACCACACCTGCAAAGGAGAAGGAGCCACGCAAGTGTGGAGCCAGAGAGAATATTGTTGTAAGATGAATGTGTCACATAAGTATATCTTCACTAGCCTACGCATCCTCTTCTTGCTGGTCAACTAGTCCCAATCCATCTCCCCCATTCTCTCCTTCTCCTTCATTGAACATCCGCAATTAAAAAAGCCTGATAGCTATCATCCATTCCGAATGGCTCTTCATCTCTTTTATTGAACATCATCAACAAGAATGCCTGGTAGCTATCATCTATTCCAAATGGCTCTTCACATGACAACAAAAGTTGCTCAGAGTCTATGGCAGCTGATATATGGAAAATCAAAGTCAAGATAACAAATTAGTATGGACATAGGATATGGATAATTGTAGATAATACACATGAAAATAAATGAACAGATAGTTTTAAGAATTGACATTTCTCAAATAAAGCTATTCAAGGTAAGATCAGGCAAGATTAAAACGAAAGGATGAGCACAGCGCCCCGAAACTAAATGTTGATCTTGCAAACAAAAGAAGGTTCTATTTTCAAGAATCAACACTTGTCAAATAAAGCTAGTGCCAAATACGGCTTGATTCCTTGTGGAAGGGACGGCATCTCAAATCCCAAATTGGTGAATGCATGTGAAGTTCATTTCTTGTCCGAATGTTTGATGCGGCATCTTTCCTCTTAAATCTAGGTTTCTTCTCTCTTCTCCATCACCAATGATCAGAACATTGCAACGATTCTTGATATTTAGAGTATTGATTTTGGATTTATCGCATAGCAATGCTATTACAGAAAGTGAGATCAAGTACAGAAAAGCCCAACCATTGCCTGGAACAAATACAAGAATCCCATCAAAATTCCAACACTTTAATCTTCCAGGCGATGGTTGGGCTTTTCTGTTCTTGGTTTTTAGGGGCTTAGTTACGTTTGCTTATGAATGATTAAAGGATTGGTAGGTAAGTGAGAGAATGACGAAAAGTAGGATAAGACAAGAGAATAAAAGATTTTTGGGGGAAGAGGGGCGATGGAACCTGACTTGATGAATTTTGCATTATTTCATGGTCATTATCATTAGCTTATCCTCTTAGAAGAGGCTATCCAAAGAGGCTGTCAATCTTTCTATGGGATGTGTAGACTTTCTAGTATATCTGAGCATCTCTTCCAAGATTGATTGTGTCAGTACTCTTGTTTATTTACCTTGACTCTTTGGCAGCATGTTCATGTCATAATGTCGTTACAACTACTCATAATGAATGAAAAGCGATAAGATATTTCACTTTCGGACAAGAAATCAAAATCAAACTCTAAATGTCAGGAATTGTTGCAATGTTCTGATCATCAGTGATGGAGAAGAGAGAAGAAACCTAGATTTAAGAGGAGAGATGCCGCACCAAACATTCAGACAAGAAATGAACTTCACATGCATTCACCAATTTGGGATTTGAGATGTCGTCCCTTCCACAAGGAATCAAGCCATATTTGGCACTAGTCATGCTTAGCTAGAGAGGAATTCTTTACAAAAGGGAACTGTAAAGCCATTTTACCTTCAATAGCTTTATTTGACAAGTGTTGATTCTTGAAAACAGAGACTTCTTTTGTTTGCAAGATCTACTTTTAGTTTCGGGGCGCCGTGCTCATCCTTTGGTTTTAATCTTGCATGATCTTACCTTGAATAGCTTTATTTGAGAAATGTCAATTCTTAAAACTATTTGTTCATTTATTTTCATGTGTATTATGTACAATTATCCATATCCTATGTCCATACTAATTTGTTATCTTGACTTTGATTTTCCATATAGCAGCTGCCATAGACTCTAAGCAACTTTTGTTGTCATGTGAAGAGCCATTTGGAATAGATGATAGCTACCAAGCATTCTTGTTGATGATGTTCAATAAAAGAGATGAAGAGCCATTTGGAATGGATGATAGCTATCAGGCTTTTTTTATTGCGGATGTTCAATGAAGGAGAAGGAGAGAATGGGGGAGATGGATTGGGACTCGTTGACCAGCAAGAAGAGGATGTGTAGGCTAGTGAAGATTTGTTGGGAGCACATGAGATAGAGCTAGAAGATGATGGAGAAGATGCATTGGCTCCTACTCTAGTTGAAGAAGTACCGAGTGGAGACTCTTCAAGCACGTTTGAGATTGAGGCTGATGGCAGTGAGATTGACAATGATCATCCCAACCTATTCGTTTTGATATCTCACTTTTTATTTCTTAAAAAACAAGTACCAATTGAGTATCGATATAGTGGACATTGATTTCTGGTACAGTAGATAGTGGAAGGTGTAAGAGCATAGTACAATATATATTCGAATGGATTAAACAAATCAATTGCAAAAGCAACAATAGATTAGAGGGAGGGCATTGAGGGCTATTATCCTTTAATTGTTCATTGCCTAGTTTAATTTTTTCCATCAAATATCTTAACTTATTAAATTTTATATAATATTCTTTTATCATGCCTCTCTTTTGAAGTTTGTGTTTTGTGAGTCACTACTAGACAAATAACAATATGTTAGTTGATCTTTATTCATTTTGTCATTGCTAGACAAGGAAGGATTGAGGACTTTGATCCTCCGGTGAGGCCGCTCCCGAATAAGTATGCCACGACCTATGCCTTAGCTGCCTCTTTGACCACCCTTTCACTAGCTTATGGTTAGTCTCTCTTTGTTCAATATTGTGAAGCAAAGACTATTGGTCTAGTAATCTTGGTGTAGTTATTTGCAAATAGATTTTCTCACTATTTTGTTTTTGAATTTTAGTAGTCCAAGCACTAATCAACGGGCTTGCGCTATATATCAAGACGGACTTGATTTGAGGCTACTTGTATCTTGAGCTCAAGATAGCCATCCTTAGCGTGTTCACATTGTTGAGGTTGGTGCTAGTGAGATTGATTTCTAATCAGTTCGGTCACCATTGGACAATTGTGATGGAGGGAGCCATATTTTTCATCGGGCCCTTCATTATGAGTTTCACCCCCAAACTATGTCGTCTTCTTGGTCAATCACTCCTTGGCCAACCACATCACCTGCTTTGCCTTGACGATTACCTAATCTTCACCACCGAGCTCTCTACTACCTTCTCCCATGACATCACTACCTTCTCCCATGACATCTTGATCTCCTCACCTAAGGTAGTAATTTATTTTCGTTTATTTTTTTTCCTAATTTTGTGGCATCTTTTTCATTTTTTATTTCCTTGGTTTAGGTGCGTATCAACATTGGCACCCTATTCGGCAATCTATCGAATTATATTCTCTGAAATCTCCACCTCAACCATACGTGGCATTGGATGCTTATTGTAGGAGCAATCCCCTTGGTTGTACTCATGGTTGCTTTCATATTTCTCCACATGCCAGAATTGCCCGAGTGGCTTATCATGTGGGGCCGCCTAGGCCTCGCTAAGCCTCTCCTCATTGAGACATTTAAATTTGATGGGGAGGCTGCACTTCGGCTTGCCCAAATAAAAAAAAAAATGCTGGCATACCTAAGGAGTACGATGATGACATTGTGAACACAATCCAGAACCACAGCACGTGGTGGGACATCTTTCACCCAAGTCAGTGCATCCGTCACATGCTATTGTGCGCTGTTGTGATCTAGTTTGTCCAACAGGCATGTAGCATAGACACCACCCCTCACATTTTACTCTCTATTTGTTATAGTTGTACTTAGGTTTTATGATTTTTTTGTATTAATCCAATTTAATGAAAGGAATTTTTGTCGAATGTACCAATTTGAAGTTTTTGCTTACCCACCTCACAAAGTCGCTTAAATCTAAATCCGAGCTCACTCCTTTGATTGCTTTCCAAACCGCACTTCTCATCTCCTTGTCTCGAATCTCTTGGGGCAAATCCCTGCTCAATGACTCGGCCAAAACCTGAGCTAACTCCGCTGCCTCCGGTGTCTTCTCTGACCTCGTGCCTACTCCAATTCCCATGCCCTATTCGTCCACCAGCAGTTTAGCTTTCACGAACTGCTTTGAGCCCTTCGGCCACGTCGGCATAACCATCCCAATTATGAGCCCCTCCAACGTCATGTTCCACCCGCGATGAGTTAGGAACGCGGGGCCCAACCCTTGTTCACGAGGCCTCTCCCGGTTTGTGAAATCCCTTTGGCTGAACGTCCCTTCTCTCTTTTAAAGAACACCGCAGGCGCGCATGGCTGTTGCCATCGCCAGTTTGCCGTGGTTGGCTGATCCCCCGACCCTAGGATTGTGCCGCGGCCTGCTCTGCCTCTGTTCCTACTAATTTGCTTCTGTACGTCACTGTGTTGCAGAGGTCTGCACGACGTAAGGGAAGAAGAAGACCAACGCACGAGCTGGGCTAGAGGGTACAGGAGATGGGCCGGCCTGCACGGGGAAAAGAAAGAGAAAAGGAGTGGGCCGAGTCTAGCCGAGAAAAGAAATAAGGGGCCGGGTCGACCAGGCCCGAATCTGGCTCTGTCTTTTCTTTATTTTTTTATTTTTTTATTTTTATAACTATGAATTTTTTTAAAAAATAATTAATCTATTTTTTTATATTTACTATAAATTCTAGTTCTATTAATGCAAATGCTCCAAATGCCTATGTGCTATGCAATTTTAATGATTTGAATTGTTTTAGGAATTAAAAATTAATCCCTACAACTCTTTATGCAATTAAACCCTAAAGTGAAAGCTATAACTTATGTGCCAACAAACGATTATTTTTAAAAATAATTTTCAAATAATTAATTTTCTGCGAAACAAATGAACTATTAATATTGTGTACAATATGATAACTAGTAGCAACACGTGATATGTTTGTTTTGCATTATATAGAGGTGTCAAAATGGGTCTTAAACTAATATGTGACCCATTTAAATCATAAATGTATTATACATGGGTCATTTATATTTTTATGAGACTATTTAAATGGGTATAAAATTTGAAAATTTAATATAAATGGGTCTTAAATGGGTGGGACTTAGAAGCTAGAACCCATTTCCAATCCAAGCCTTGCACTCTCTCTTTCTCTCTTTTAACTTTATAAAAATATTTTTACAAAAACTGAAATTATAATTATTTTTTATATTTCTTTTTCTTTCCTTTTTTTTTCTTTCTTCTTCCTCCTTAGTCCTTCCTTAGTTGGTGGTTGGCAAGGTGACGACCTGTGACTTGCTAGGTGAGGCTCGAGCTTGCCGCCTCGGATGAGCTTGAGGTCACTTATGATCGGCGAGGCTTGAGTCTCACTAATTTAGCAAGACTCGAGCTGGTGAGGCGAAGGGCTCACCGACAACCGGTGAGGCTTGAGTGAGGCTTCAGCAAGACTTGAGCCTTGAGTTCGCTTATGGCTAGTTGATGGTCGTCTGTTAGCGGTCGGCCAAAATAAAGAATAAGAAATAAGAAATAAGTAAAAATTCGATTAAAAAAACTAACAATTAGATTTTTAAAAATAAAATAATTTCTATTTCTATTTTTTAAAAATAAAAATATTAAAAAGGAATCAAGGAAAATTTATCATATTTTTCTTATTAAATGACAAGAAATATTTTCTAGTTTATTTTCAAATTTTAGGCAAAAACCAAAATATATTGTAATTTTCCTAAAATATTCTTCTTGGAAAATATTTAAGAAACAAACCTTCTTTTTTTTTTAATAAAAATAAATTTTCCATTAAATTTGTATTGCATGAAAGTGTTTTACCAATACCTTTTACAAAAAGAAAAAGAAAAAGAAATATCATAAAAAAAAAAAAAAAAAAAAGCTTTCTTATGTTTAGTTAAATGAGTTGGGTTGGGTAGGGATAGGTTGGGTAAAATTTTTACATTAGGATAAATGAATCATAAACGTGTTAGATCGATTTGGGTTGGATCATTTGTAACCAACCCAAACCCAACCTGACTCGACCAGCTTGACAGATCTAGTTATGTACAAAAGCAAGCATGCTACTGAGTCTATTAGTCCTTAAGGAACCATATCTAAAACTTTCAAAATTTCTACATGTGAGTGATATCATCACCCATAAAATTGAGTTAAGGGCATTCCAATAATTACTTTAGGTTAAAGGGAGCAAACAGTCAATTTCTAAGTCTTGAGAGTATTTTGGTTATTTTTTGAGCCTACGGTTAGTTTGGTTACTGTCATGAGATTGGCCTGAGGTGGTCCAAGCCGGCCTTGGCGAGGACATAATACAATATTTCCTATGTTAAAGATAATTATGATATTCTTTTTGGTCATCTAAATCTCTCGAGATTGTACACATATTACATGTGTATTGTATGTAAATTGCCGTTTGATTGTGCATAATCTTGATTGAGATATTATCTTAAAATGGTTATCTAACAAAACTTATAAAAAGATGGTGTATATACATCAAAATATATAAAAATTTCATATTTCTTTTTTCTACCATTATTATTTTTAACTTGTTATGGATGTTTAACACTTTCTATAAGATATTTTCATGTGCTAAAGATAATTATGATATTTCATATAAATTATTCGTGTCTTTTAAGATTGTATGTATATTGCACATATATTGCCATTTGATTATGCATAATCTTAATTGACATATTATCGTAAAATATTTATCTAATAAAGTCTATAAATATATTGTATTCTTCATTAGTGTATACATTGGAATATATACAAATTTCATTTGCCATCCTTCTTCACGTGGACATCGAGCTTTCTCATTTCCTTGGTAAAATCTCATCCATGGGCTTAGCACTTCCACAAGCGTTAGCTGAGCTCTTAGGATGGTGATAGCAACATGAGGATCATGAGGGAAAGGGTGAGCACAAACTTGATCCCCACCATCGAGATCGCGAAGATTGCCTTCTTGATTGAATCGAGTGGAAGGCGATTTATTTTGTAGGAGAAAATTTGGAGAGGTTTTTCCTTTGGATGGTGACGTTGCACGTATGTTTAAAGACCGATGTTAGATGAAGAAGAAGTGGTTGGGGAATTCTCCGATGCAATTGATTTCAGTTCAACAAAAATTGCCTTTCCCTAATTCAATCAAGAAGGCCATCTCCACAATGTCGAGGGTTGGGATCAAGTCTGCCCTCACCCTTTCCCTCGCAATTCTCATGTTGTTGTCTTGATGTCTAGAGAGCTTGGCTAGCACTCGTGGAAGTGGTGAGCCCCTTGATGAGATCTTTAGTCAGGAAACGAGAAAGCTCGATGTCCACATGAGGAAGGGTGGTGATGGGGTTGGCGATGGGAGTGGTGATGGCCGTGGTGGCAGCACTAGTGACACCGGTGGCGTATCATCTATTTGATACCTGAAGGCGCTAGTTGGAATAAGCCTAGCAAGGGATTCAAAGAACCTCAACTATCAAACCTCACTCATCGTCGCTTTCCTCGATCATTTTTGTTCCTCTCAAATCCTCAGTCTACCATTTGCTTCAACCCTAGTTTGATTGCCATGAACGATAATCCTCGATTCATCATCTCCTCAGCTTCAACCAAACTAGGGTTGAAGCAAACGGTAGACCGAGGATTAGAGGAACAAAAATGACTAAGGCAAGTTATGATGGGCGAGGTTTGACGGTTAAGGACCTTTGACTCCGATTACTAGGCTTATATCCACTGGCACCCACAGGTACTATATAGATGATACCGCCACCTGTGTAACTAGCGCCACCACCATTGCCATCGCCATTGCCATCGCTACCCCCACCGCCACCCTTCTTCACATAAATGTCTAGCTTTCTCATTTCCTAGCTAAAGGTCTCATCTATAGGTTCAATACTTCCAAGAGTGCCAGCTGAGCTCTCAAGAGATGAAGACAGCAACAGGAGAATCGAGAGGGAAAGGGCAACCATGGACCTGATCCCTGCCATCGAAACCACGAAGATCGTCTTCTTGATCGAATCGGACGGAAGGCGATTTTTCTCATATTGGAGGGTTTTTGTCTTTGGATGGTGTGATGGTGCACGTATATTTAAAGACCAACATTATATGAGGAAGAAGCAATTTGGGAATTCTTCGATGCAATTGACTTTAGTGGGACCAACGTTAAACAAAATTCTCCAATGCATGTATATTTGGCCGGGGTTGGTGATCGAGGTCCAGCACATTGGCTAATAAAAGAAGCCCTTCAATCATGACCTTGCTTCCTAGTTCTCGCTCCCTCTCACTCTCTCAATTTCTCTCCCTAGTCCCTAAACCTCCCAAAAATCACCACTTTTAAGCTGGCCTAGCAAGCATGCATGGCCCCGCCATTACCAGCTCGTTGTGCCAACCTAACCCTGGTTGGACATCCTACTCAACGGTCTCTATTGCTCTACCTGTCCTTTGCGTCCTTCCTTTAGCAAGCATGAGGGGAGAGAGGAAGAAAGGGGAAAGGAAGGAGACTAGGCCGGGGGAAGAAGGAAAATAGAGGAAGTAGGGCCAAGCCTAGGTGAAAAGAAAAGGAGGAAATATGAAAAATTATAAATTATTGATAGCCTTTGATAACCTTATAGGATGGTGAGTACCTCACAAATGCCTTACACTTGATGTCCACATCTCAATGCCTAATGATGGTTTTAGGATTCGAAATTATGAAGAAGTTGTTGACAAGAAAACCCAAGGATTTTTTTTTTTTTTCAAATTAAGACCCCAAAATGCAACCTAACTATTCAACAAAAGCAAGCAAATCAGAACTTAGGAAAGCAATATAAAAGAATCACAATCAATTGATCCAAGAAAGTAATGAAGAATGAGTAAAAAAGTATATTACGGTAATGTAGCCCGATATGAGTTGGATAAAGAGTATGACATGGCTCTATTATCAAGCCTTGAGATAGCAACCCCATGAGCTATAATCAAATTGAATCCAATTATTGTCTAAAAAGTAATCTACCAAAACTAAACTATAATCAAGTGCTCACTAACATCTCCAAGCTACATAAATGTCAATTAAGAGACAGTAAGTTAAATATAATACTAATATCTAATTATCCAAACGAGGCCTATTTTCTAAACATTTTCAATGTTTTAATTTTCCGATTTTTTTTTAAATTTTATTACTAAAAATTGGGAGACATTGGGCTGGGCTGTTGAGCCCAATCTGAATATGGTCCAACATGTTTTCACAAATCTGGGCCAAAAAATACGATTGGGCTTTCATACAAAGCCCCTTTTAGTTCTAAACCTTCAAAGCCCATTTTCTTCATTATTTCTTATTTCTTATTTCCTCTCTTTTTTTTTTTGGAACCGTGCATTTTATTCCTAAACCAAGAACTGAGCTCACCATTCCTAGAGGTTTGTTTCTTATCAAGCCCACAAACTAAAGCTTTCAAATTATCAGCAAAATGGAACTCTCCGAAAGCAGTTCAAGTTCGAGAATTGAACCAAATTCAACTATTGAAACAATCCTAAATATCCAGAATCCACTATTCCTATTTTTTTTTTTTTAATTCTCCTTCTTATATCTATTATCTATGCTCACTGTCTTCCTCTTAATAGATTGATAACACAAAAAACCATAACCAGATTAGAACACCAACAATCAAATTTCCCTTCACCAAAATATCAGCACGTTACTTCACCATCAATCACCTATTGTCTATCACGAGATCTCCATTATCAAGCATTGCATTCGCCTATCAATATCAACCACCAACAAATGCCATCCTTGCTTCTCCTCCATCAATCTCTACCGTGCACCATCGTCATTCACTTTTACAAAACAGCTCCAGTCATTGAACAACTCCTCTAAGATAGTTTTGTTCAAAGCTTAAGCAATCAACAAAACTCGTCTATATCTAAATTCAGGCATATCCTTAACCCACCTTGTTGCATTTCACATAAAACACAGTATGTACATTTAACGATGTCAAGCAAAGAATCAATGAAAGGAATTCAATGATAGAAGAAATTTGAATGCATTCTATATTGTTCGAAATGATATCAATCACGTATGGCACAATGGAGTCGTTCCCTGCACATGAAAAGTGTATAGGGTGCAGATGGTATAGGTTCTTCATATTATTTTTGTTTTTTGTTATAAATGATGCATAAGATTTAGATATTCATGCATAGTGTTACTACTTTTGGGTAAGTTAACATAGAACAAGGAAGAAAATAAGGGGTAAGTATGAGAATGAGAAAATTATCAAAAAAGTCTTATCTGTACTACAATTGTGTTAATTCAGTCTTTTTTTTTTTTTTTTTTTATTGGCTAATTTAGGCTTAAATTTTTTGTATTTGTGTTAGTTGTTTTTATTACTAGCTGTTCACATTCATAGCGACAAATCAAGGATATAGTTGAATGACACACCTTGATGGATGAACTCTTAAAAATAGGCTCGCCTCCACACTGTTTGTCACGGGCAATCACGAAGGAACCATCCAGCGCAGCAGGAATAGCAGAAGCCCAGAAGCCTGAGAGAGGAAAGAAAATGAAATGTTCTGATTTCGATTTCAACCACCACAACATAAGAAAACTTCACATATACTCAACGACCACTGAATTAAATGAGGCCTCAAGTTGCTACTCAAATCAATAAGCAATAGAAAGTTGCTTACAGGAAAGATAAGCACATTTAAATACGTGTAGCTGCATTTTCAAACTCTTGCACCATATTTACAGATCAAGGTCTTATCCTATTGCTACAAGAATAAGCAAAATTTCAAATGACTAAAATAACAATTTTGTCAATGTGAGGGATAAATAACAAAACCTGAAAGGAAGTTGCTAGCCTGAAGTGAGAAAAACTCAGTTATGATGCACTAGTTAAGTGCAGTAGCACAATGAAACGGACCTGGAAAAGGTGGCAACAGAAGTGCAATGAACGGGGCAAGTTAGTCATTACAGTTTCCTATAAGATCTCCTTTCCCGAGTATGCTTCTCTTCTAATTGACTCTGCCTTCTTGACATGGATATTCTGGAAAGTAATCCAAAAATGTTTTGTCGCCTAGTGAATAAACTCCGTCGAATAGGAAGCTCTGGACTTGATTCTATGTTTCATGACAAGAGATAAGTAACTGCAATTCTAATATGCAATGGGGATGTAGATGTACGAATAACCTTTTCAAAACTTCATAACCCGGATCATCGACTCAAAAATCAAATAAGTTATAGATTGAAAAGGAATCAAAGACACATAAGAGCAACAGCATAATTTTTGATGCACCTATAACACTTCGCTTAATACTTTAGACCATCGGTGGTAGCACTGGTCTCTGCATGTGCATGTAATAAATAAACTTCGCAAGTAGGCTGTAGATGAAGATAGGGGAGGAGATGAGTGACCAGGTGATTAACCTTTTCTGCTCTCAAAGTTGGATACCGATGCTGTGCTTCACGGTTGGCTATAATTTGAGATGCATCAGTCTCCCTTATTCCTAGGTCCATCAAAACAAGCCAAGCCTGAGAAGAAAACAAAGGTCAGAGGAAATTAAATAAAGAAATATTCTAGCCTAAAAGAAACAATGCAATCCCTTGAAGAGACAATTTATTGAGCGACGTACCTTGAGATAATCCACGAATGCAGGGTATCAAACGTCATGCATGTGTTGACTAGACTTAAACCTTGTCCATATGACTATTGGTGAGAAGAATCTCAATGATTCGCCCGTTAAATTTCCACCCCATGGTAAAAGCTGCATAAAGTGGTGTTCAGCTGAAACGTCCAAAAAGGACAGGAAAAAAACTAAAAACTTTTTGAATGTTACTATAAAACACATCAAACAACTGACCTCAGCATACTTGAGACATCAGGCCTTCGTAGCACTTATGTTTGTATTCTTTGTCCTTGACGACGTCATATAGAGGGTCAAGGTGCCTGCAAACAATATATCAGGGCAGATCAGGAAGCCTTATGTATAGCAATCAAAGTTAATATAGGATTTAAGGGCGATGGGCAGCATTCAGCACCTGCTGACCCTAACTTGATGATAATTCTTTACACCAACCAAGAAGGATATCATTTATTATTTTCTTCCTATATTCAACTATTATAAAAGAAAATTGAAATGCATCACTCCTGTTTTGAGAAATTTAACATTGTTGAAATACTTCTTGCGCATCTTAACAACAAAACTATACACTCCAACAAGATGCTAAGCTCATCAAGGAGCATTACATATCTCAAGCCGGAAGTTCACTATTGCACATCTAGCTTGACAAACACTGTCCAGCATACTACACATGGATATCACATGCACATGCACATGCACATGCACATGCACATTTGCTCAAGACATACAGTTGACCATAGAGCACATGCAAAGTTGCTGAGCACATATAGTTGACCATAGAGCAAGCAACTGCTGTCATTTTCATCAACTCGCGTTGTTTCTCACAACAAGGAATAATTTAAAAAACAAGAAGAAAGAATTATTCTTACAGAACAACTATAATTGTCTCGGCAGCAGCGAAAAGTTGGCACAGAATATAGGCAGATCATATTCTGGTTCTGGAAACATAGCAAAATGCAAAACCTGCATAGAGTATCTTCAGAAGAACAAAATGAGGTCGCTAAACATCATAGCAAAATAATGTGTTCAAGGACACTTACTTGAACAACCAATTCCTCCATCAGCACAAGTGGCAAATCTAATTAGAGGAAAAGCTTTACACGGAAAATACTATCTTCCAAAAGCATGAAAGTTTCCATCGGTGAAAAGTCAGATCAATTAATTCTACACTTAATTCAAAAACTATCAAATTCGTACACCCATATGGCACCAAACTTCCTAAAGTTCCAATAACAAAAGAAGTGAAGCCATAGTACAGATTAAGCACAACCGTCCTCTCTCTCGAAGAAATTTCCTCTGACCATCATGTTCAACTTACAGGGGCTTTTCTAGAGCTACAGACTGGAACTACTAGCTACTTTTGCTTAAAAACCATGTCTAGATTCTGTAGACTGATTCCTCATAATTTATATATCAAGTAGCAATGATATTAGACAATCACAACTGCGGTCCCTTGCTCCCTTGAATGCTCAAACTCTGAAGCAACCTCATGTTCGGCACTTCACACGACAACAACTAGATCTCTGTTTTATCATCCAGTGGCATCATGGAGCCGAACCTTTCCCAAGGACACGAAGAAGGACAAGCCTTGATTAACCAAACAAACGGCAAATAGAGCAGATGCCTAGAGAGCAAACCAAAAACCCGGCGACAGACATTCACAGTCAAGCATCTCTTACACTTGATTCGGTTATTGACTTGGTAAAATAGGAATTAGAACCATTATATAATTAATGTATATTTTCGTTTATTTCTTTTCTCTTACACTTTAGTATAATAAATAGAGTAGTGAACATGTACAAATCGATATACAGAAATACAAAATTGCAATCTTCCTCTCCATTCTATTTCAATTTCGTTTATGTAATCAATGTATACCTCCGTTCGTTTGTCACGTTTTTTCACCAAAGAACCATCCAGCACAGCGGGAATAGCAGAAGCCCAGAAACCTGAGAGAGGAAAAAAAGTAGAAATGTTCAGATTTCGATTTCAACCACGACAACATAAGAATGAAATCGAGTCTGTGTTGATACCTTGAATTCCTCCTTTTTTCTTTGGCTATTCCTTTTCATCTTCTTCCCACGGATTCCAGGAATACCAAGACGGAAAAGCTGTTGGTTATCTTTCGCCCAAAAGAACCAAAGAAAAAGGAGAGGAGGGGGAGGTAGTGGGGTGGCCAAAACGGTTAACAAGAGACACGATCGAAGCAAAAGACCAATTATCCGGACGCACGATGCTTGTAAAAACGACATGAGCATTCGAAAAATCAACCTTGAAAACAGATCGAGGTTCTCTCCGTAGGGAAGCGCAAAACAAGGAATTCGCAGTGCCATGTGACTTTGCTTGCGTCGCTTGACGATGCAGCGACGCGGCGGGTCCACCCCATGCTCCGCAAGAAGGCCGTCGCACGAGAAATAGAGATGGATGTGAGTTGCGTCGTTGCCTAAATTTAAATTTAACGTTGTCCTGTTGATTAATGCTGTGAAAAATTTTAATCTATCCAAAATTCTTTTTCTTATCACTAAAAATCTTAAATTCAGGCATTTTTTAGAAAGCGTACTTTTGTTAGGCCGGCACGAATTCAAGACATTTTGATGTCATGCTACGTATCATTTAGAGGTATTTTAGCATCTCTCTTCCTCCGAATTTTTTATCACTCGGTTCATTTAATTAAGCGCTATAAATTTCATTCTTTTATATTGTAATTTTCAAGTGACATTTTGAGTAGGCGATTAATTACTTGGAGGGCAGGTTAGGATTAGGACTGTGGTTTGGAGTAATCATGTCATTATCGGCCATCTTTTTTAGGGGTTTTTATTTTTTTTTGGTGATGACGAAAGTTAATTACATTTTTTTTCTTTTGGTTCGCTGAAAAATCCGATCCCCGTTCTATTCCCTCTATGACGGCGTCAACTCCAGACTTAACGCGTCGACATCTCCATTTCGTACCGGTCTACATTTGTTCGTGCCCAATTCAACGACATAAAAAAAAAAAAAAAAAACTGCAAACTCTCGTTTTGATTTAGTTACCGTTTCGGCCAGTTGTAGGTTGTCAAATTCATTAATTAGGTCAATAAAAGTATGTGGTCAAGGTGATCGACTCTTATCTTTTAGCCTGCGTTTGGTCGTTCGGATTTCTAGACATGATAGGACTGGATATGATATGATAAGAAATCCATGGATTTTTTCATATCCTATCCACTATTTGGTGAGCTATGAATTTAAAGTCAATATTTCATATCATATCCTATCCACTGTTTGGTGAATTGTGGATTTAAACTCAGATATTTTCATGAACAATTATATTCTTGGAAAAAAAAATTAGGAAAGTACAAACTAACATATTAGATTATAGCAAAATCATCCAAAACGAAATATTTTTTTAAGTCAACAGATTCTCACAAAATCGCAAAAAATCAATCCATGATTATGCATTATATGCGAAATGCATAAAGAATTAAAAAGTGATATTGTGTATGCTAATATGAGATGAGTCAATTAAGAATGTGGCCTTGAAAGAATGTTGACTTGTTAGAATTAGACCATTGCAAATTATTTGTCGATGAGAATTTGTTTTCCTTATACCCACTGTGAGTAACTCCCACTGTGTTACATTAAGGTATATAATTTGGCTCTAGAATAGATGAGCAACTGATTGTAGCTAGCCTTGATTGCGGCAGGTTCTATAGTACTTTAGTCAGTTAATTCAATCAAGATCTAAGCCCGTGTAGATGATGCATTCTAGTATACCAACTGCAGTTCACAGAAAATTGAGAGTGCCAAGCTTCTAGAATGAATTAATACATACACATGTTCTGATGCCAAGATCTCCCATAGCTTTAATTCTTTACTAAAAGTTCAATCATTATCTTGCTACTTGCATTGTCCATTGAGGAAACATGCTACGCTACAGAAGTCAATGATGGAAACCTAATATTCAATTCAGACCAGCCTGAATAGAAACACTCAAAGAAAAAAGCATATGTCCTTAAGACTGGCCAAAGCCAAGCAATAGAAATTTAAGACGCTCTCCTTCACAAGAGGGACGCAATCAGGAAATAAATAAATAAAATTGCAGATATGCAACCACGAGAATACATAAATGGACAAGGTAAAACAACATCGCAATTCTAACATTTACTTCTAATTTATATATGTTTTCCCATGTAGAACTTGTAAATAACAAGTAATGAATATCTCCCTACAGATCAGGTATTCACCAATAAATCAATGATGATCCACCACACCAATAAAATTGCAAATATAATAACCACAAGAACACATAAACCAACAATAACACAGTTCTAATATTTACTTCTAATTTATATTTTTTTCCCACATTGAACTTGTAAAAGATAATACCACACAAGCAATGAATATCTCCTTCACAAAGCATAATCGTGAAAAGATATAGATAGCTTTAACGCTAGAAACATTATTAATTGAATCTCACTCCAAATAAACATTAGCTCATCCTCACAAAAATAGGGTATGAAAAGAAACGATGACCAAGTGATGAAATTCGTGGAAAAACAAAAGTAGGGCGCACTGTAAGTAGGATTTCATGGAAAAAGAGTCGCATTTTCATGAGCCACAATTGATTGCACCTATGAAAGCAAGACCAAGGAAGGAAATCACAAACCTTGTAAATTGTGCGAATATCAATGCACAGATAAAGACGAAATTTTGCAAGAAAGCATAATCGCCGTGGCCCCTCGCCGGAGATGGTGCTTGAATTCGTCGGATTAGAGATACCGAGAAAAAGACGTGTTTTTGTGAGAGGAGTCGGGCGTGTGAGAGAGGAGAAGGAAAAGGAGAGCATAGGGTTTTTTTTAATAATAGATCAACAAGAGAAATCCTATCCGAGTCTATCCCACCCCTCTCCCTCGGATTTTTTTATCCGGGCTATATCCCTTCTATATCCAAGCTTATCCTATCCTAGCCGGCTACCAAACACCAGATAGGATAAAAATATCCTATCCAAGCTTTTATCCAGTTTACCAAACATAGCCTTATTGTGGCACTTGTTGGATTATACACCTACCGGTGATCTTGCTCCTCAATACTATTTAATATACAAAGCCTTTCGTATGTCTATGAAATTTTGTACAAGCCTTTCTCAAGCCTCCTAATCATGTTAACGGGTCGTCGCATTTGTTCCATGAACGGCCGGCCAAGGGGTATTTTTTCCTACTCTCTGGCTTCATCGGTTCATTAATCTGTCTACTTTTTTCCACTTACTCATGTGAATATAATTAATGGTCGATATCTTTTTGTATGACGAGAAGAGCACCTTCAAATCAAGTACAATCCCAATACGTGGAGTATCTTAATCAGGTTGAGCACAAGCTAAAATCACACTTACCGAGTGCTTTGTTAGTTGGCTTAATAATAAGGTTAATTTACATTTAGACTACATTCCTTATTTTAACATGTTAGCACTTGCACACCTCATATCCCTTGTTCGTAGTTAAGTATTTTTTCCCCCACTAACTAGGGAATATGAGAGGTGAAGGTTGCTGCATATTGAGTGGTTTTATGACTTTTGTGCACCAAAGCATTTCTTCTTTGCTTTTTTTGTACTTGTCTCGTATCTAGGTCAACACTAAATAGCACGTCATTCTCATTTAGTCCTCAACCTTTCTAGTTAGAGGTTAGAATTATAGCTTTTATTACAATTTTCTTATGCTTATTCCACAGCATTTAAGCACAAATTTGATCAAACAAGATTTAACAGGTTTGATGATTTGGTTGCACTTATATATAATAATAATAAATAAAAATACTCACGGCTTTCCGTCAAATAGAAAATACAAAATTAGTACCACAAAAAGTCTCAAATCGGTATATTCATGTCACATTTACCTCAAGCTAATTTTTATGTCTCAAAACATCCCAAATTAGTATACACATGTGGCATTTATGACAAATTGGTGTGCTCGTGCTACATTTATCCCTAAAAAAATGAAAGAATTGCCACACTTTGAGGTAAATGGGGCACAAAAATATCAGTTTGGGATATTATGTGGCACACCTAGAATGTTCTATAAAGTTTGTTTGGAGATAATGTAGTATGTTTGTACCCGTCTTGGGTTTTTGGTGTTATTAGGCAAAATTTAAATAAAGCATGTTCAAGATGGAATGAAAAATAAAGTGCAGAACAATTAAAAAACCAGAAATTACATTAAAACCACGCTAAGTATTTGAGCCCTTGTTGGAGAAATGAGCCAAATTTGGATAGTTATACAATCATGGCCAATCACTTGATCTTTGTCGTAGGGACATAATCCACATATCTTGAAGTTAGAGCTAGAAAATAGAAGGGTGATCTTGTTCAAAACCTTAAACTGGTATATATGTAATAAATTTACAAAAATTAATATTTTGACTACAAAAAACTCTAAACTAGTATACGTATGATAAATTTATCTCTAACAACTATAAAAAAAATAAAAATAAAAATAAAAACCAAAAACTAGCATACTTGTAATAAATTTACCCAAAGCAAATTTTTAAACCCTAAAAATCTCAAACTAGTATATTTGTGATAAATACAAAAAAAAAATCACAAAATTGGTATAACTTTGACAAATGGAAAGTAAAATCCCAAATTGCTATATTAATCAACTGTTACGTGTCATTCAACTTAGTAATTTGATAGTAAAATTTAACGGAAACTATTAGAGAATAAATTTGTCTTAAGCATACCAGTTCAAGTTAAAATTGTCAAAGGTGTACCAATTTGAGATTTTTGATGATAAAAAAATTAGTTCAAGATAAATTTATCATATATATACTAGTTTGGGTTTTTTTTTTTTTAATGATATTAACCCTTATTTAATGTTGAAAAAGTGATTGTCTATGGACAAGCAAAAAGAACCTCGATTGTTTATATTAATAAATAGCTTATAGCCATCGGTATTCACTTTGCTTGTGCGAATAATCTATTAGCGAGATCACCTTCTCTGTCACGCCATTGATTGATTAATGTGCATTGCATATGATCACCTCTTGCTTGAAGTCAAAGGTATTGTTTTGGTGTAGCCCGGTCTGTTTCGAGCATCGCTAATGATCTTTTTCGGGTTAACGGTTGACATCGGAGCGTGATCTTCCGACCGTTGGGTCTGTGTCCAAAACGTTCTTCCAATCTTGTTATTCCTTCGATCTTTGTTACAACTTTTCGAGCGCCCCCAAGAAGTTAGACATGCTTATGACCGCTTCAAACTAGGCGACACGTCACAACCGTGCGACAATGTTGCATGGAAGGGCAAGTGGAGACCTACAAGGAAAGAAGCCAAAAGGGGAATACCTTCATGGGGACCATGTACGGGCCAGATTAGGTCCTGGGTCGTTTTATTAATTGCATTAGGACCCGTGATAATAACACCATACAAAAAAATGAGTCAATTTTAAAGCAAAAGAAACTCTCAAAATTTAGCAACGAAATTGATCCAGATGCATATCACGAGAAAATCTTAATTGGTCACATAGGCCATATCGACCGTTTAATCTTTCGCTCAAAACAACTTTATAATTCCTTTAACGTGCCTCACTCACCGGACTAAATCCATCCTGTCCAAAAGCTCAGATCGCAGCACCCTCGATGTCCCAACACGCACCCCTTCACCAACAGTGGCAGCAACGTGGCGACTCCATAACCCTTTTCTGCAAAAAGTAAGGAGCCAACAAATTCTTCCTTCAAAAACCATGGCTATTTCTATGAATGCGGATGCTGCAGAGGTAATAGGAAAAATAATGTACATTAATTAGATTTTACTCAGCCTCTTGAGTGGAAGGGTTTCGACGACGGATAAGGAGTAGGGTAGCCCTTGACCGCTGTTTTCAAGTCAAAGGATGGAGGAGTAGATGACATGACATATGGGAACATAAGCTTTCTAGGATTTCGGTGATGTGTGAATGGGAAAGGAACCGAAGAGAGGATTTGTGCAGAGAATGAGGTTGTGGCGGTCATGTTCCACGCCAATGTAGCAATCCAAATATCGATCTTGTTGAATTTCCATTCCCTAAAATGCGTTGCTCGCTTGTCAATCATTCGATAGATCTGTTAAGAGAGATAGAGAGTGCATATGATGCATATTCACTGGGATTGAAGTTGGGGGTATGTGGCCGAGGCAGGTTGGATATGCATTTACCTCATTGATGTCCCCTTCGCAAAGGATAAGGAGCAGGGTAGCCTTTGACCGCTACTTTTGGGTCAAAGGATGGAGGAGTAGATGACATGATAGATGGGAACATAAGCTTTCTAAGGTTTCGATGAGGTTGTAGTGGTTATGTTCAATGCCAATGTAGTGATCCAAATATTAATATTGTTGAATTTCCATTCCTCACATTGCATCGCTTGCTTGTCAACCATATTGTAGCAGTCGTGTTCAATGCCAATGTAGCGATCCAAGTACCGATCTTGTTGAATTTCCATTCCCTACATTGCATCGCTTGCTTGTCAACCATTTCATAGATTTGTTTTGAGAGAGAGAGAGAGAGAGAGAGAGAATCCAAAGGCCATTGTCGAGGATATAGATAATCTGACACAAATATAATAGGAAGTAGGGGGTGTTGATAAATAACAACCTAGTGCTTCCTCATTTTCTAAAAATTTAAGAACCTAAAAACTCGAATGAGGCTTCTCTCCAATAATGGTAAACCAGAGGAAAATGATGATGAAATATTTGATACGATGAGTGTGATTTGTGATGATGGGGAGTACTTATGCTAAAATTCAAATCAACAAATGGAATCTATTGACTAAGAGGGTGAAACATTACCTCCTATGACAGTCTTTCTTATTGATCGTGAGAGCAAGCCTATTTCTTTTTCTATTTTGCCGCTATTATGGTCGGATGATGATATTTTAGTTGACTTCCCAACTCAAGTACACTTATGTGGGATGGTAAATGATGGGCTTCAACACTTACGTGAGGAGGTGACTGAATGAAAATATGAATTGTCCTATGTGCATCCTAAGACCTATGTCTTTTTCAAGGATAAGGGGTGTATATAAGTTTCGACAAACTATAACCATCTTGGTTACTATCTACAGTCCTCATTTTGCAAAGAAATCCTCACAAAGCGTCTTATCTATCCGTGTGGTATCATTTGCTAAACCCAAAACCTTTCAAGTTTATGTTCCTACCGATACATTTGTAGTGAAAGCTATCCATATGTTTTACTTGTTTTTTTTATCTATTCCCTACCATCTCTCAGGTGTTATGATGTCAAACCTTCTCTTGAAGATCTATTAGATCATATGCGTTGATTACAGAAGCTGCCACGATAGATAAAAACTTGGCGGAATCTGTGTCCAATCACTTTTCTCAAAGAACTTCAGGCTCATAACCTTCACCCAAGGATGTTCAAGCCATATGTCTTAGTGAAGGACACAAGCAACCCTTATATATGATGAAAGTACCAAACGATCAGAGGTAAACCTCCTACCTAATCTTGTGATGGTGGTATTACAAATGCTTTACAAAGAAAGAACTCTTCTTCCACTAACTCAGTCTCAATTTTCTTAAACTAATGGTTTGATTGTGATTTTACACATGAAAGAGAATATTGGGGTCATGGGAGAAAAGGCTCTCGGATTGCACAATGCAAATTTGGTAGAGAAGATCCTCGACAAAGAGATGAAAAGCAAGGCACTCTTCAATTATGTCGGCCTCACCATTCGTTTTATATGACACTGAATGTACAACAATGATGAAGTAATCAAAAGTTGAATCATGACATTACTTGTGCTAAGAATGTGGAAAGCCATAAGTTATGGTATTTTATCCCACTATATTCAATAGAAAACATTTAACACTTGACCTTAAATCAACAAAAACTCGCTCTTTAACTCAACCTGCCTTGTTTTCTAGTACAATCGTAGTGGATACATTACAAAATTGCTCGCTATCTATTTCAATATTAATAAAAATGATTAATACTCTGAAAAATCCCAAACTGGTCCACATGTGACAAATTTACCCCAAACTATTTTTTTTACCATGAAAAACCCCAAACTGGCACACCTGTGATAAATTTATCCCGATTGACCATAAAAAACCTTAAATTGGTACATTAATGACAAATCTACCCCAAAACTAATTTATTCGACCATAAAAAACCCAAACTAGTAAATTTGTGACAAATATACTTTCGTTAAATTGGATTAATACAACAAAAAAAAATCACAAAAATTGTAAATTATGACAAACAAAGAGTAAAATCCTAAATTGGTATACCAGTCAACTATCTATGTCATTTAACTTAATAATTTGATAGTAAAATTTAACGAAAATTAATAGAGGGTAAATTTGTTATAAGTGTATCGGTTTGGGGTAAATTTGTCAAAGATATACCAATTTGGGGTTTTTTTTGGTCAAAAAAATAGTTTGGGGTAAATTTATCATAAGTATACTAATTTGGGGTTTTTCAGGGTATTAACTCTTTAAATTATTTTTGAGCCTATGGTTATTTTGGTTACTGTCATGAGATTGGCCCGAGGTGCACCGAGCTAGCCTTGGCGAGGGACGAAATACGTTATTTCTTATGTTAAAGATAATTATGATATTTCTTTTTGGTTATCTAAATCTCTCGAGATTGTACACATATTACATGTGGATTGTATGTAAATTGCCATTTGATTGTGCATAATCTTGATTTAGATATTATCTTAAAATGGTAATCTAACAAAACTTATATATAAGATGGTGTATATACATCAAAATATATACAAATTTCATATTTCTTTTTTTCATTATTATTAATTTTAACTTGTTATGGATGTTTCACACTTTCTATAAGATATTTTCATGTACTAAAGATAATTATGATATTTCGTATAAATTATTCATGTCTTTTAAGATTGTATGTATATTGCACATATATTGCCATTTGATTATGCATAATCTTAATTGACATATGATCGTAAAATAGTTATCTAACAAAGTCCATAAATATATTGTATTCTTCATTAGTGTATACATTGAAATATATGCAAATTTCATTTGCCATCCTTCTTCACGTGGACGTCGAGCCTTCTCGTTTCCTTGGTAAAGATCTCATCCATGGGCTTAGCACTTCCACAAGCGTTGGCCGAGCTCTTAGGAGATGGTGATAGTAACACGAGGATCGTGAGAGAAAGGGTGAGCACAGACTTGATCCCCACCGTCGAGATCGCAAAGATAGCCTGGAAGGTGATTTTTTTCGTAGGAGAAGGTTTGGAGAGTTTTTGCCTTTGAATGGTGATGTTGCACGTATATTTAAAGACAAACGTTAGATGAAGAAGAAGCGGTTGGGGAATTCTCTGATGCAATTGATTTCAGTTCAACAAAAAATTGCCTTTCGCCCGATTCGATCAAGAAGGCGATCTCCGCAATGTCGATGGCTGGGATCAAGTCTGCGCTCGCCCTTTCCCTCGCAATTCTCGTGTTGTTGTCTCAATGTCTAGAGAGCTTGGCTAGCGCTTGTGGGAGTGCTGAGCCCCTTGATGATATCTTTAGTCAGGAAACGAGAAAGCTCGATGTCCACATGAAGAAGGTTGGCCGTGGGGGTTGCGATGGCGGTGGGGGTTGCGATGGCTGTGGTGGCGGCACTAGTTACAAAGGTGGCGTATCATCTATTTGGTACCTGCAGGTGCCAATGGGCATAAGCCTAAGAACGGTACTCAAGGTCCTCAACCATCGAACCTCGCCCATTGTCACTTGCCTCGATCGTTTTTGTTCCTCTCTAATTCTCTTCAAAACTAGTTTGATTGTCAATTGTTCAGTCTATCGATAGAGGGAATTCTTTTTTTTTTATGATTTTCTTTTTCAGTATGAAATGAAAGAAAAAGAGCCTAAATCTTCCTTTTACATCAACTTTTTTTTTATTCACTCCACGAAAAAAAGAATTCTTTTTCTATCTATCTATATTTTTTTAATCACCGAGGTTTAATTCAATGATGAATTATTTATGATGATAAATGCAATCTTTATGAAAACTTTATTCAAATAGTGATATCTAGGTAGGTTTTTTTTTTTTTTCAATTCAATAACTATTTGAATTGAATGATTTTTAATGATTTCTTATGAGTATTTGATATTCAACAATCTTAGACTTCTTCGAGTATCAAATACTCATAAGAAATCATTCAAAATCATTCAATTCAAATAGTTATTGAATAAAAAAAAAAACCTACTTGGATATCACTATTTGAATAAAGTTTTCCTAAAAATTGCATTTATCATCATAAATAATTCATATTTGAATTAAACCTCAGTGGTTAAAAAATATAGATAGATAGAAAAGAATTTTTTTTTCATGGAGTGAATAAAAAAAATTGATGGAAAAGAAAGATTTATGCTCATTTTCTTTCATTTCATACTGAAAAAGAAAATCATAAAAAGAAGAAGAAGAACTCCTCTATCAAATAGACTGAACAATTGGCAATTAAACTAGTTTTGAAACAAAGCAAACGGTAGGCCGAGGATTAGAGAGGAACAAAAACGATCGAGGCAAGCGACGATGGGCGAGATTCAATGGTTGAGGACCTTTGAGTCCCATTGCTAGGCTTATGCCCATTGGCACCCACATGTACTAAATAGATCAAACCGCCACCTTTGTAACTAGTGCCGCCACCATTGTCATCGCCGTTGCCATCGCCACCCCCACCGCCACCCTTCTTCACGTGGATGTCAAGCTTTCTTATTTCCTAGCTAAAGGTCTCATTTGCAGGTTCAATACGTCCAAGAGTGCTAGCTGAACTCTCTAAGAGATGAAGACAGAAGGGGAGGATCGAGAGGGAAAGGGCGAGCATGAACCCGATCCCTGCCATCGAGATCACAGAGTTCGTCTTCTTGATCGAATATGGCGAAAGGCTATTTTTCTTAAAGGAAAAGGTCCGAAGGGTTTTTGTCTTTGGATGGTGATGTTGCACGTATATTTAAAGACCAACGTAATATGAGGAAGAAGCAATTGGGGAATTCTTCAATGCAATTGACTTTAGTTGGACAAACGTTAGACAAAATTCTCCAATGCACGTATATTTGGCGAGGGTTGGCGATCGAGGTCCATGCACGTTGGCTACTAAAGGAGGCCCTTCAATCATGACCTTTCTTCTTGGTTCTCGATCCCTCTCAATCTCTCGGTTTCTCTACCCAGTCCCCGAACCTCCCAAAAATCACCACTTTTAAGCCCGCCTAGCAAGCGCACATGGCCCCGCCACTATCAGCTCGTCATGTCAGCCTGGCCCTGGCTAGACATCCTACTCGACGGTCTCTATTGCTCTACCTATCCTTTGTGTCCTTCCTTTAGCAAGCGTGAGTGGAGAGAGGAAGAAAGGGGAAGGAGACCAAGTCAGGGGAAGAAGGAAAATAGAGGAAGTAGGGCCAAGCCTAGGTAAGAAGAAAATGAGGAAAAATTATAAATTATAAATTTTTGATAGCCTTGTAGGATGGTGAGTATCTCACAAATGCCTTACGCTTGATGTCCACATCTTAATGACTAGTGATGATTGCAGGATTCAAAATGATGAAGAAGTTGTTGATAAGAAAACCAAAGGATTTTTTTTTTTTTCAAATTAAGACCCCAAAACGCAACCTAATTATTCAACAAAAACAAGTAAATCACAACTTAAGAAAACCATATAAAAAGAATCACAATCAGTTGATCAAAGAAAGTAATAAAGAATGAGTAAAAAAGTATAATACGATAATGTAACCCGACACGAGTTGTATAAAGAATATGGCATAGCTCTATTATCAAGCCCCGAGATAGCAACCTCATGAGCTATAATCAAATTAAATCCAATTCTTGTCTAAAAAGTAATCTACCAAAACTAAACTATAATCAAGTACTCACTAACATCTCCAAATTACATAAATGTCAATTAAGAGACACTAAGTTAAATATAATACTAAGATCTAATTATCCAATCGAGGCCTATTTTCTAAACATTTTCTATGTTTTTAATCTTCCGAATTTTTGAAATTATATTATTATTAAAAATTGGGACATTGTTTTGGCCTGTTGAGCCCAATCCGAATATGGTCCAATATGTTCTAAACTTTCAAAGCCCATTTTCACAAATTTGGGCCAAAAAATACAATTGGGCTTTCATACAAAGCCCCTTTTAGTTTTAAACTTTCAAAGCCCATTTTCTTCATTATTTCTTATTTCGTCTCTTTTTTTTTTTTTTTTTTTTTTTTTGGAACCGTTCATTTTATTCCTAAACCGAGAACCAAGCTCACCATTCCTAGATGTTTGTTTCTTATCAAGCCCACAAACTAAAAGCTTTCAAATTGTCAGCAAATGGAACTCTTCGAAAGTAGTTCAAGTTCAAAATTGAACCGAATTCCGCTATTGAAACAATCCTAAACATCCGGAATCCACTACTCCTATTAATATTATTCTCCTTCGTATATCTATTTCCTATGCTGTCTTCCTCTTAATGGACTGAGAATACAAAAAACCATAGCCAGATCAGAACACCAACAATCAAACTTCCCTTCACCAAAATATCAGCATGTTACTTCACCATTAGTCACTTATTGTCTATCACGGGATCCTCATTATCAAGCGTTGCATTCGCCTATCAATATTAGCCACCAAAAGATGCCATCCCCGCTTCTCCTCCATCAGTCTCTATTGTGCACCATCGTCATTCACTTTTACTAAACAGCTCCAGTCATTGAACAACTCCTCTAAGATTGTTTTGTTCAAAGCTTAAGCAATCAGCAAAAGTTGTCTCTATCTAAATTCAGGCATATCCTTAACCCTCCCTATTGCATTTCACATAAAATGCAGCATGTACATGTAACGATGTCAAGCAAAGAATCAATGATAGAAGAAATTTGAATGCACTCTATATTGTTCGAAATGATATCAATCATGTATGGCACGATGGAATCGTTCCCTGCACACGAAAAATATATAGGGTGCAGATGTGTACAAGTTCTTCATATTATTTTTGTATTTTTGTTATAAATGATGCATAAGATTTAGATATTTATGCAGAGTGTTACTACTTCTGCGTAAGTTAACAGAGAACAAGGAAGAAAATAAGGGGTAAGTATGAGAATGGGAAAATTATCAAAAAGGTCTGAACTGTACTACAATTGTGTTAATTCAATTGTTTTTTTTTTGTGTGCTAATTTTGGCTTAAATTTTTTGCATTTGTGTTAGTTGTTTTTATGACTAGCTGTTCGCATTCATAGTGACAAATCAAGGATATAGTTGAACGACACACCTTGATGGATGAAAGTCCTAAAATTAGGCTCGCCTCCACACCATTTGTCATGAGTAATCACCAAAGAACTATCCAGCACAGCGGGAATAGCAGAAGCCCAGAAACCTGAGAGAGGAAAAAAAGTCGAAATGTTCAGATTTCGATTTCAACGGTGACAAAATAAGAATGAAATCGAGTCCGTGTTTATTCCTTGAATTCCTCCTTTTTCTTTGGCTATTCCTTTCATCTTCTTCCCACGGATTCCAGGAATACCAAGACGGAAAAGCTGTTGGATATCTTTCGCCCAAAAGAACCATAGAAAAAGAAGGGGGTGGGGGGTTGTGGGGGGATTCTCACGACGTTATTCTCATCGTGGGGTCGCCAAGACGGTTAAAAAGAAGACACGATCGTAGCACAAAAGACTAATTATCCGGACGCACGATGCTTCTAAAAACGACATGAGCATTCGAAAAATCAACCATTTAAACAGATGGAGGTTTTCTCCGTAGGGGAACGGCAAAATGGGGAATTCGCAGTGCCATGTGACTTTGCTTGCGTCGCTTGACGACGCCGCCACGCGGCGGGTCCAACCCATGCACTGCAAGAAGGCCGTCGCACGAGAAATAGAGATGGACGTGAGTTGAGTGGTTGCCTAAATTTAAATTTAACGTTTTCCTGTTGATTAATGCTGCGAAAATTTTGAATCTATGTCAATATTCAAAATTCTTTTTCTTACCACTGAAAATCTTAAATTCAAGCATTCTTTAGAAAGCGTATTTTTATTAGGCCGGCACGAATTCTAGGCATTTTGATGTCATGCTACGTATCATGTAGAGGTATTTTAGCATCTCTCTTCCTCCGAATTAATGCTGGAGATTTAACATTCGAGTTTAATTTTAAATACCGATCTTTTTTAATGTAAAAATAGATAAAGAAAAAAATTTCAAACGTGTTTGATGGATAACGTTGGCAAAGAAAAAGAGAAAATTCTTCAAAAAATTTCCATAATCCTTCCCCAACACTTATCTTTTTTGGATTTATCTCTTTGATTTTAAATTTGAAAGCATCAAATAAAATCATATTGGGTGCTCAATTGATTTTCACAGATTTTGCGAAAATAAAATTTTAATTCAAAGTAAACACGTGAAGGTAGAAATCATACTTACAATAGGTGGCGAGATTTTTTTTTTTAAAATCACATAGACATGTGGAATGTCAAAGTTTATTTGCCTAATGTTGTGGAGAAAAGTGACCAGACACACATAATTTCACCAAGTCTTTATCTCTTTTGACCACTCTCATGATCAATGGGACATGATCTAACAGATCTTCATGAGAAAGTTTTATATTGTACATTTGAGATATGCTAGGGAATTGATAAAAAAAAAAAAAAAATCAAGTAGAACAGGTGAACAGCTTTCACAGCAAATGTATCAATAGGCAGATAAACCTAAAAGCTTTAGGGTTTTGCAAATAACATCACGCAGATACATATAAGATGTCTGTGATGATTTCTTTGCAAAATGAAGAAAGTAGATAGTATCCAAGTTAGTGACAGTTTGGCAAAACGATTTCTTTGGACTATCGACCTATATCCACCCTCTATTCTTGGAAAGGACATAGATCTCAGAGAGGTTATACTTCAATGTAGTCATCCCCTTATATATGGGTTGAAGCCCATCATCTACCATCCCACGTAAGCGTACTTTAGTTTGCAAGTCAATGAAAATATCATCATTCAACCAAGGAAGCGGCAAAACAGAAAACGAAACAGGCTTGCTCTCACAATCATTAAGTTGATAGTCTGTCACACAAGATAATGTTTCACCCTCTTCACCAGAAGATTCCATTTGTTTATTTGATTCTTAGTATAAGTGCTTTTCCCCCATCATCACAAGTCTCACACACCATATCAAAAATCTCTTCCTCGTTTTTCCTCTGGTTTGCCATTAATGGGAAGAAGTCTCATTTTTTCAATAGCTTCTCAAATTCTTCATAAAAGAGGAATTCTAAGTTGTTGGCATTCATCAACAATGACTACCCATTCTGTTTGTGTCAGAATATTTATATCCTCAACAATGGCCTTTAGAGGGCATATAAGCACTTGAAATGCTATGGAAGCCCCTTCCTCAAAGAATTGCATGTTCTTATTACGTCCAAGAGCATCTTCACTTTTATTATAAACTGCAACATCAATAGCTGGCGCTTGATGAAAAAGACTCCACATGAATAAACTAGGGTAGAATGTGAAATGGTAAGAAAAGGAAGACACCCATCACATTTGAATAAGAAAACAAATGATGTGATCTTGGAAATGTTTTCTTGGTCATCTACTAGAATAACATTATGGCTCCTCTTCCAATATTCAAACGGCTTATTAATGGGATATGCACAAATGTTCTTTGGGAAATAACATCCTAAAAGTTTGCTACGATGGATTGACAATTGAATAGGACTCAAATTTTTCTAACTTGACTTCAGAGAATTTTCTGCTTCAATGCACGGTCAAGTAGAGAGATTTCTAAAAATCAGCCATTACATATAAGCTGTGAAAGAAAGACATTGTCACTTAAGCAAATGAGAAGGGATCTCTCGGTGAGACCATCTCTTCTAATGAAAGCGAGGCAATGAGACTTTGCCCCAAAATCCCCACTTAAAAGGGTTAAGTGTTCAAAAGAAGTCACCATTAGCCATTGTTGAGGGTTGGCTAGAAACACTAATTAAGATATGAGAGTGGAATGTCGTTTTGATACATGCACAATCGAAGATTTTAGGCTCGAAGACTTGATTACACTAGTTATGCAACCAATGCCTTTTCGACACCTAAATTTGATTAAGCGCTAATTATAGTGTCGGGGTAGCTTATTGAAGATTTTAAGGTTCTTCCTAACCATTCTAAAAATGAAAAAAACAATTAATATATGAGAAACGCACAATCAAGTATGATCGTAATAACAAATGCAAACAACAACCTAGCGTATCCCTAAAAAGAAAATTGCATCCAAAAAATCTGATGGTAAAGCCCTAAAGGATCATTCAATTAGGTTTCAATTTTCGATTAAAGGATTTTCACAAATTCTAAGAGAAACTACTCAAAAACTGATTTGTTAAGTTTTTTTTCCAGAAATTTCTGCATTTTTTTCAATTTTTTGAATTTCCTAAGAAAATTTATGGATTTCTTGAATTTTCTAGATCTGTTTTACGAATTTTTAATTATTCCGAATGTATTATTATTTATTAATTTTAAAAATATTTTTTTAATCTGGGGCAAAAGGACTCTAGGCCGGGTCATAGAACCGGCACAGATCAGACCCTAATGATCCGGGTAGAGTTTGAATTCAGTCTGGCCCTAATGACCGGCCCAAACATATGAAATGGGCCCATTCGCCTCTAAGCCGCGGCATCCGATTTATCTTCTTTTTTATTATACTCGGCCCAACCACAAGCCCGCGGTGTCTAACCCGGCCAACTATATTATTCTCTATCGTAACCGAATTTTTATTCTCTATCTTTTATTTGGATTTTTTAAAATTTCTTGTTTTTTTTTTCCTATTTTTCTTTTTCTGCATCTTCTTCATCCCGAATCTTGCTCGCACCCACTTCTCTGCAACTCACCCGAACCACCTTCCGCCTCCGACGACGTCTCTTGCCCAGAGCTCAGGCCACCGCACTTCACCGGGCATCCACACTGACCAGCGCCAACCACTAATTAGCTGGTGATCACTAACGTCGCCGGACTAGATCCAGCGATGGGATTTTCACAACTATAAAGTCATATATGACAGAAACCTAATAAAACTAGCGTAAAAAATCACTCAAATGCATATTCAACGAAGAGGAATGGACCCACTATGGCGGCCTCTAACCGCGGGCTTCACCGGCGTGGGAATAGATTTTCCGGCAAGGACGCTTTCGTCCATGGCCGACTCGTTAAGGCGTATACGCCATAAAAACGAAGGAAAACGCAGCAATTCCTTCTATTCAGTCGATCAATGAAGTGAGCATAACCCAAAATCGGATCAAAACAATATCACACAGCGAATAACACAAAATCCATTTCGGAATCTCACTTAGGCATCACACGATTCGCCCAAAATCTCGTCGATTTCGTCCAATACTCTCAAACTCGGTATGCTAGAAAGAAGCAGGGCGTTCTTCAGGCCTACCTGGTTCGAGAGGTTGCTGCGACGAACGAACGACGATGGGCGAGTTGGCTTCTGCAGATGGTCGAGGATGATTCGGGCGAACCACCGGCGAACGGAAAGAAATTCACTCTCGGTTTCTCGCTTCTCTCTCTCGAGCACCCCTTTTCTCCTCTAGCCGAGCCAACGCCTTCAACGGGATTCTAGAAGATCTCATATTGGCTCAATTCCTTCTCATTCGGTTTCCCTTCATTGCGTCCCGGTGGCTTCGTTACGCTCGCAGCCTGAACGTGCAAAAGGAGAGAAGAAACAGCAAAGTGGCCAGACCCTTGCTGCTTCGGATGGGCCAATGATGAGAAAAAAATAAAACGAAGGGAATGGGCTGGATTTGAGAGAAAAGAAAAGGATTGAGTCCGAAAGAAATAAAAAGCTGGGTGGAGGGAATTAAAGCCTGGGCTGGACTCGTAGCGGGCCAAGAATTCGAGTAAATAAAAAAATTTATCGATTTCTTTTACTATATTTTTAATGGCCGACAAAAATAACTTCGAATTCTCTTTGTTTTTATTCCTATCCATACAAGAAGTTTTCAAGTTTCAACATCTAGAAATGCTAATGAGTTGAGGCAATGAGACTAGGGATGTTTTTCTCAACTTGGGGAGGAAGCGGGTACTTTCGAAAATAGAGTGTCTTCACATCTCACTAGAGTTAAGATGAAGGGCTAGTCAATGACTTCAAGCTCTTCTAAGCTATTGAGGTTTTCTAGTAGGCGAGGTGTGAATATGATAATCAACTGAGGACATGTTACTAAAGATAAACATTTGAGATGAGACAAATTTTCTCGATGCAGTAACCTCTCATAAATGGGCCTCAAACTCTTCATACGACATATGTAGAGATATTCTAATGATTTGGGAAACCATCTATCATTCTCCCATGTTTCCAATTCGGTTTCACTTCTATATACTTTGTTGTACATGTCGATTCCGTCAAGAATAAACCTAATCTCATTACACTCTCCAATTATGTAGCATTTCAGTTGCTCCATGTTCTCAATTCCAAAATTAGATAGCTTAGTGACATCTGTACGGCGGCCTAAGAAATATGCAGTAGCACGCTAAAGCAACTTCTCCATATTAGTGGGGACACCCACACCATTTACATATTTCTAGGATTATTACTTCATATGTTCTCGTAAGAATTTGTGTGGGTCCACTGATGGCAATTTGTGAGCCTGGTAATATTGTCTCTGTAGTTCTTCAGTCACTGCCCATGATTTTTTTTAAATTTTATAGTATGTTTCTGCTTATGCTTTTAATTAAATCTTAATCCAGGACCTTGAGAAGCATGCAAGTCAAAATGCTGTGCAAGAATGGAAAAGCTCATGGTATCTCCTGTTCTATTCTGTCTCATTAGAACAAGATGGATTCATAGATTTGAACAGCAAAGGAAGATTTTACAGCGGCTTATACGCAAAAGCACTCACTATTGATGTTGACCCCACTATGAGAAGTTAGAATAAATTGGAACTTCTGAATTTAGTGCTTGTTTTACAATTTAGCAGTGACCATTATGATATAACAGTACTCTTACTTTACATTTTATCTGTAATGAACATGTTTGTTTAGATTTGAAGTATGGGCATCTTTTTCTGTTGGTTTGTGGCTATTCATCTTTTCTTACATAATATGAATTTGCAGGATGCAGTGCTTCCAATGTGTGCAGCTGCGATGGCTCTACCTCCACTATCTTGTCCTTTATCATATGACAGATAACTATAATGTTCGTTTATTTCATCTAATCTGCTTTCTAAAGTTTTGCATTTTTTTTTCTAAATTTGGAGCGTTGAATTTTCAATTAATTAATCAAACTATCCTATTCACGTGTGTTGAATTGAATAAGACATCCATAATAAGGGAAGATATATCACATTTAAGAGCTAACTGACCTGAAAATAAGGAAATTGTTACAATTAAATAAAACAATTGATCAAAATAAAAACGGAAGAAAAGATTTCTCACGGCACTCTTTCTCCTCAAAGCAAAAAACGAAAAACGACCGTACTTGAGTTTGATTGCAAGTCTTTAGTTCACGTAATTAATTAGCTCAAGTCAGAGTAATTAGTAATCACGTGCTCTTTTCATGGAAGCCCGTAGGATCATGGGGCGGTTCAAGTAATATCTCCAACAGTCCCTGACATGCCCGCGCAGACCCAGATTCGAGGCTTCTCTATATTACGCTACACACTCTCTTCGTCCTCCTCGCTGCTCACGCCAGACTCCATTCTGCAAATTCAACCCCCGCCAGAAAAAGGAACTTTCTTATTGAATTACTGCCCGTTTGTTCGCTGAAAATTCGAAGGAGAGAAGAGAAAGAACAGAGAGAACTTCATTTTGGTTGCTCTGTCGAGGTTTTGCCCTTTCGGGTCGGCGTATTCAACCGCGGAAAGGGCGTCCTGGGCGGCTCAAATCCACAGCCTGGGTCTAGCTCGAACTGGGTCGTCTTCAAGAACCCCAAGAAAGCGAATCGCCGATCAAGTTCGTTGTTTTTCGGGGAGTCTCTGGATTCAAGAAAGCTCTCGTTCTTGAAGCTCAGCTCCAAAGGCCCGAATAGGTGGCGGCGATGGAGGGAGGGAAGCCCGCCATTGTGACCAACGCCGAAGGGCATAGGACCACACCCTCCGTGGTCGCGTACACCAACAGCGGTGACCGGCTCGTTGAGCAGATAGCGAAGCGGCAGGCCAGATCATCTCTATCCTCCCCCCTCTTATAAATTCGAAGAAGAAGAAAGTCCTTTCGACTTTTATGTATTAGAAATTGTAAATTTTATAAGAAATTACATTCTTATTAAACGATATGGGTTTAGTTTCACGCACTAGTTAAAATTTATTTACAAACAAAAATTATACTAACTTAAATATAATCTATTAACACCAATTGATGATTAATGCACTGTAACTAATATAGATTACAAGTTTATAATACTGCACACACGCACATGTGTGCACGCATATACATATACATATATATGGATAGTCATGGAGCTGGAGGGTTTGATAACTTCAAGGGTTTCTGGCAGTCTGTATCTTGTTTTTGAATATATGGACCATGATCTTGCTGGCCTCACTGCCACTCCGAGTATAATGTTCACTGAATCTCAGGTACACACTTGTTGTGTTTAATACTTCCTTGGTTGAATTAAATGTTATTCATGTGACCAACAAGTTGGGTAGAGTATGGATAAGGTTTAGTTGTTCTAAGAGGCCACTGCATCAATTGGACAGCAGAACAAAAGTTTGTAGGTCTATGTAGCTTCCCAGGCTTTCTCACAATTGATGCTTGAGTTTCTATCTTCATTCCTTAGATCTTCTCATTTACCATTTGTTATATAGTCTTGAATATAAAAGGGAGAATGTGGACATTTAATTTTAGATCAAAACTCTTTCTTCAATATAAGGTCTACATTCTAAGCATTGTCTGTAATTGTGATTCACCACTTTCTACTTGCTGTAGTTTCTTACTAAACTATAAAGATGATATAGACTTTCTTTGACTGACTTATTTTTTTAATTTCTTCCTCTAGATCAAATGTTACATGCAACAACTACTTCGTGGACTTGAATATTGCCACAGCCATGGTGTTCTACACTGTGACATAAAAGGCTCTAACTTGTTGTCGACAACAATGGCAATCTCAAAGTTGGAGATTTTGGATTGGCAACTTTTTCCGGACCAATCAAAAGCAGCCTCCAACGAGTCGCGTAGTCACTCTCTGGTACCGACCTCCTGAGCTGTTGCTTGGTTCTTCAGATTATGGAGCTTCTGTGGATTTGTGGAGTTCTGGTGGCATCCTAGCTGAATTGTTTGCTGGGAAGCCCATAATGCCTGGAAGAACAGAGGTGCCATTCCTTATGTAGTGCCTAATTTATTTACAATATTAGAACATTGGTTAAAACATTGTTTCAGTCGTATAGTGTTTCGAAAATTCTATACCCAATGTTTACTCAAGCATTTTTGCCTTGTGTACAACAGCTTGATGTCTACACTTTCTGTTACATAAAATCTAATCTAAGAGTCTTGAAGAGCATTCCTTAGTCTACTTATGCATGACATAAATTATAATCAGCATCAATTTCATAGAAAATGGCAAAAGAATTTGATTCTACAAGCTTCTATTTCAGGGTTTTGTTTATTTATTTATATTGGCAGGTATTTTCTCTAAAAGGGTGGATGTGTCATATCTACCTTAATATGTAGTGTTGTCTAAAGCTAATGTCAAAATGCAATCTTAAATACTCCGAGTCTATAATAACTATTTAAGCACTTCTGAGTCTATAATCAATAATTGTCTATGCGATTCACCAATTCTTATCTGATTATGAAATATTTGTAGGTGGAGCAATTGCACAAAATTTTCAAACTTTGTGGGTCTCCTTCAGAAGAATATTGGAAGAAGTCAAAATTGCCACATGCAACCATTTTCAAGCCTCAGCAACCTTACAAGCGCTGTCTTCTGGAGACATTTAAGGATTTTCCTTCATCCGCATTGGGCCTGCTAAATGTTCTTCTTGCAGTTGAACCAGAATGCCGTGGAACGGCTTCCTCAGCCCTTCGGAATGAGGTAGGTCCTAAGTTTTTCCTTTTCAGCTTTCTTGATATCATGTTTGTTCCTCCCTTGCGTGTCTACTTTTAAATATTTTACATTTTGTGTGCCAATTTTCTTATTGTTATTGCAACTTTGAATAATTCAGCAGATTTCTTTAAAGACATTAAATAGTGCAATCATGTAATTTGATATGACCCGATATCTTTGCCAGAAATACTAACCTTCAAACTACAACCTTTTTCATGAAATAATGCGATAACTTTTTAATAGGATATTGAATCAAGTGGGGCCTGTGTTTTTAATATTGACTTACTGCTCAGCAAACAAATTTTAGGAAGAAATTTTTTCTATCTATGACGCTGCAAGCTGATCTTTTGCTTTTTATCTTCCTTTTAGTTACAACTACTAATATCCTTTACTTTGATTTACTATCCCAGTTCTTCACATCCAATCCTCTTCCAAGTGATCTGTTAAGTTTGCCAAAGTATCCATCAAGCAAGGAGTTTGATGCCAGACTTCGAGATGAGGAAGCCAGAAAGTGAGTCGTCTTCTGTGTTGTTTTACTAAAAGAAATCTCCACTTTCGGCCATAAATGTGGCTGTGGGTTTGTGCTGATTAGAGAAACAGTCTTCAGAACTAATTTAAAATCTGATCACAGATGGCTAGCCGAAATTTAAAAAAAAAAAAAATAATCCCAAATGAAAGAACACCTCTACAGAAAGTTCGAAGTCTTGTCAAAATCTAGCTATATAGAAACCGATAGAAAAAAAGGACTTTCTGTTAGTTACTTGCTGCAAATGAACTATCAACTAGTTCATCCTTGTACAAACAAAAACGTTTCATCAAGTTTCCACTTTTGTACTGTAAAATAAATTCGACCATTGTTAATGCAGTTACTTTTCCCTTTTCCAAAAATGTGTAATGGCGGAGGAGTTGGATGAATGTATTATGGGGAAGGAAAAACTTGCTTATGTAGCCACTTAGAATTGCTTCATGAGAAGTGTTTCCTACACTCCGCATCATGCTACTAGCCCTACAATTGGTTGATTTTTATTCCAGGCGTAAAGCTACTGCTGGTAAAGCTCGTGGTCTTGAATCAATTAGAAAGGGTTCGAAAGAGTCTAAAGTTGTGCCTACATCAAATGCCAATGCTGATTTAAAGGCATCCATCCAGGTAACTGGACCTTCTAATAATATCTCATACATATATGTAAGTTGAAGGGTTGGATGTGAATGCCTTAACACAAATTCAGCGTAGGCATACATATATTGCAGAGGGACCTATTTTTTCATAGCTTAACTGCATTTATTATTATTTTCATTACCTTCTTTAGAAGCAACAAGAGCAATCGAATCCCAGAAGTACCAGTGCAAAACCAGGAGGAACGACCCAGAACAATTTCATTCTATCTGGACAATCAGCACAACCCAGTCTTAATAAATCAACACAAATTGGAAATGCAAATGAGGTTGAGGCTTTGATTGTGCCAGACCGAGAACTTGATTCTCCAAGAGGTGGGGCCGAGTTGACAAGGCAGAGATCTTTCATGCAAAGAAGAGCATCACAGTGATCCAGGTTTTCTAATTCTGTCGCAGTGGGAGGTGATTCGCATCTCGATTGTAGTAGGGAGAAGGGTGCTAACACCCAATGGAGGGATGAGGCTTTTGTTGCCAGGTGTAGTCATCCAGATGGTGGTGAATTAGCAGGAAAGCATGACTGGTCACATCATTTGTTACATAGGCCGATATCTTTGTTTAAGAAGGGGGGAGAGCACTCCAGGAGGGAGTCCATCGCGGTAATTGCATTATAACTTAAACATGCTATTTAACTTTGTCTTTGCTAGGGATTTTTTCCCCCTTTTTCCGGTTCCCTTTCCACTTAGTTGAAGGTGAAATAATCTGACTCAACCTTTTTTCCATTTATATATATAGCTTTGGTAATGCTGTTTAGTTTTTCCTGGCATTCTCTGTATTTGTTTTCCTTTATTTACTAGCATGAATAAAATGCTTGGAACAAATTGGTGTGGCATATGGAGTCGAAAAAAGCAGTGGGCGTCATCATGTCCATGTGGTCATTGGAAGTTAAGTTGTGCTAAGTGCGTCTTTATCTCTGCATTTTTTTTGTACATTAAAACAAACTTATTATTTGGTAACTTTTAAGGCTTCCGTTGGAATGACTTGCTATGGCAATTGGTATTGAATGTCTTTGCTCATATAATATTGAGAGATCAATCGAAAGTATCTGAAAAATCATAAAAAATTGCTTTGGAGAATAATTTTTGTGGTAGCTTTATGTCAAATATCAAAGAATGACATCAACTAATTGTGAAGTATAGATGAGGATCATTTTTTACTCTTGCCCTCGGTGTGGTGATTTGCGAGCTATGATCTGAAAAGCTGATCGTGTTCTCTTGCATGTGTTTGCAGAGTTATTCTCCCAAAAAGAGCCGAATCCACTGTTCTGGACCTTTGCTTCCCTCGGGAGATAACCTCGATGAAATGCTCAAGGAGCATGAGCGGCAAATACAAAATGCCGTCCAGAAAGCTCGCCTTGATAAGGTCAAGACGAAGAGAGAGTATGCCGATCACGGGCAGACGGAGTCACTTCTCTATTGGGCAAATGGTAGGTGATTATAAGGATGACAAGGAGTAAGTGCATTTCTCTCTTGAAGCAAGGAGGCCCATGAGATGGCAACAATGTCGACAGGAAGCAGAATTCCTATCCAGAAGCGGTAAAAGATATGATCGACACAAGCATTTTTTTTTTTTTGGAGCCTCAGCCAATTGTATGTCATTGAGTACTTTTTCAAAGCACTTGATGATGCTCCTTGTGTCGTATCAAATCCGAAGCAATCGGATTTGGTAAAATCAGGTGGCGGTCTTGTTTGGTGCTCCAACAATGGAAAGGGCTGTATATTGTCAATGTTTACTCTGATTGTTGGAAGGATTCTCTGTACAGTGATGGCCAATCCCTATCTATTCATTGATTGTTCCCTGATTATGGAAATGTTACTACATAATTCGAAATAGTATGGCTGAAATCTGGTAATATGAGGCACGGTATACTATATAGTCCCCCTCCAGCTCAATCCCTCTCTTGCTCACTCTAGCTCCCTCTTTGTTCGCTCCCTTCTCTTCAGCTCCCTCTCTTGCTCAATTCGCTCCAGTTCCCCCTCTCTTGCGCTTGCGCCTCACCAAACAGATGGAATGATGAGTTTTCTACTCACGAGATAATTTGTTTTGTCGGTTCTCCTTAATTAGTCATGCAATGCTTGCCATATGTAAATTAAAAGAAACGCAAGCCTAACATTGAAAAAAATAGGTAAATAGTGAAGGCAGTGGCCAATAGATGATTTTAGAAAGGCAAGCCTAACATTAAAAAAAAAGGGATAATAGTGAAAACAGTTGATAGGGGTCGCTAGATGAGTTTTTTTCATTGAGAACGCATCTCTAGTGGCAGCCATCACCACCCTTTTTCCTAGTCGCTGTTGAGTAGTTGTTGTTGCGGGATCTGGATGGCAAGATTAGGAGCTAACGACCAGCGTCTCTAAATTAGGAGACATCCACCTCAGACTTTACGTTAGTCGAGAACTGGTATCAAAATCTTCAGGAGTGTTGCACAGGATTTGAAGTCTTAAATGCTTGACATTTTGCAATGAAGGAAGCATTTCACTTTTGATTTCTTCTAGAAGAACCAATGCCTATGTATATAAAAAGAAGAATAGTAAGATTCCAAGGCTTAGTTCACATTAGCATACAAATACTCGATACAAAATACTGATTTGGAAAACATTTACTTACCTCGACTTTCTTACAAATCGGTGTTAACGAGTCACAATGGCCGAAATACCTCGGGAACTTGGCCGCCTTGAGATAGCTCCTCCTCTTGTTGCGAACTCCGAAATCCACCTCTAGTCTCACATTGGCCAATGTTGTCGAATCTCGTGGACCGATGACTAGGATGTTGGGGCCGTCATATTGGAAGGATACGAGATTAGGAGTTTGGGTCTTTACTCCTATCGAGATAGTTGAATCCGGTCAAGGCAAGGTGCTTGAGATTCTTGTGAGTTACCCCGATGCGCTTGGCGGACGGGCTCCCCTCGAGCCTCAAGGTCTCTAGGAGGTGAAGCTGAGAGACCGCTTTTCGATGGTCCCGATTCCGACCATGCACGAGATGCGAGCAAGCTCCCTCAGATTTCTAGTGCCTTGTACTTGGAGAGCTGACAACTCCTCATCCGGGTAGGCCATGGCGAAACACGATATGTAGCTGAAGGATATGAGGTTTGGGGCTGATATTGAAATCGAAAGGTTTTCCTTCTCAAACATGGCCGATGCCTCAAAAGTCTCGAGCTTCGGTCCACGAGATGAGGAGGTCTGGGAGCGGGAGCGATCGATCGGCTCCACGCGCCGGTGCCGGGCAACTCGGCATCGGCTCGTTCGAGAATTCATCGCTCTTTTCGACTCGTGTAGGACCGGTTCTTCCAAGCGAGGCAGCCTCGTCTTTGTTACGAAATCTCACGTCGATTCCAGAAAATAACGCCGCAAACAATTCACCGAGACAGAATATAGTAATAAAAGAGCGAGAATCAGATGAACACGCCAGAAAATTTGTTATCGAAGTTCACCCAAACCTGGGCTACGTCTCCGCGCGAGGCACTCTGCGAATCCACTAAACTTCGGAAAAGTTGGAATACAACGACGATCTTCTCTCAAGATCGGGACACAAAGAGATTGAGAACACTCATCAAGAAAAAACTCACTTTTTTTCTTCTCTCTTTTCTTGCTTCTCTATTTCCTTTTTCGGTGTCTTGACGGCTAGGGTTTTTGCCATCGCTAATATATAGGTACCACTTTTAACCTAAAAGGAAATCTAATAGAAAAGACAAAAAGCCCCTAAAAACAAATATTTGGCTTTATCTATAACAATCTCCCACTTGAAGACAAATATACCCAAGTACCAAGCAACTTTGCATCCATCTTCTTTAAAAAATAGTGGTTGAAAAACTTGTGCCTCTGCGATACTCCTCATCAATCAACATGGAGTAATACCAATGGTAGTAGTACGAAAATATGCTTCTCTCTGTCTACTACCTTGGTCATCATGTCATTGGATTCTTCGAGCCATCAATCTTTTGTAGCTTTAATTCATTATCTTTCAATGCTGACCTGATAAAGTGATAACGCTTCTTGATATGTCTAGTTCTTGAGTGATAAGCTGCATTCTTTGCTAAGTGCACTGCACTTTGACTATCACTCCACAAAGGTCTTACCGGCTGTTTTCGATGTAACTCCTCCATATAATCTTGTAACCACATGATTTCCTTGGAGGCTTCGTAATCGCTACATATTCTGCCTCTTGTCGATAAAGCAACTACTTTTTGTAGTTGAGATACCCAACTCACTGCTGTACCTGCAAATCAGTAAAGACATATCTAGTGGTACTCTTACCACTATCTCGATCACCCGAATGATCCGCATCTACATAACCCCGCAACTCTAGAGATGTACCACCATAACAAAGTGAGTAATTGGAAGTACCTGCTAGATATCTCAATATCCATTTAACTCATTCCAATGCTCTCTACAGGTTGTGCATATATCGACTCACAACTCCCACTGCTTGTGCAATGTCTGGTCTCGTGCTCACCATGGCATACATCAAACTCCCCACTGCTGATGCATATGGAACTACCGCCATCTCATCTTTCAAAGCCTGAGTGCTTGGACACATATCCTTGGAAAGTTTGAAGTGATTCGCTAGAGGAGTTGCAACCGGTTTTGCCTTGTCCATGTTAAATCTCTTTAACACCTTGTTCACATAGTCTTCTTGCGACAACCATAATTTCTTATTTTTCCTGTCCCTGATAATTTTCATGCCTAAAATATTCTTGGCCTCTCCCAAGTCTTTCATAGCAAACAGTGATAATAACATCTTTTTCACTTCTACGATTCTCTTCATATTGGAACTAGCCACCAGCATGTCATCCACATATAAAGATAGATACACAATGTCACCATCATCATATTTGCGAAAATAAACACGGTGATCGGACTCACGGTGTGCAAATCCTTTTCTTGCATGAAACCATCAAATTTTAAGTACCATTGTCGCGGAGCTTGTTTCAAGCCATACAAGCTTTTCTTCAAGCGACATACCATGTGCTCCTTACCTTTGACTTCAAAACCCTTAGGTTGTGCCATGTATAATTCTTCATCTAAGTCAATGTAAAAACGCTGTTTTTACGTCTAAGCTACTCAATATGAAGATCCTCCACTTTGCAACTATACTTAGCAGAACTCTAATTGATGTCATTTTCACTACGGTGAAAATATCTCGGAGTAGTCGATCCTTCTTTTTGAGAAAAGCCCTTGACTACAAGTCTCGCTTTGTATCTAATATTACCATCTGCTTCATTCTTAATCCTGTATACCCATTTATTCAATAAAGCTTTTTTTACCTGTGGGCAACTTAGTCAACTCCCAAGTTTTGTTTTGAAGTAACGAGCTCATCTCGTCTTTCATAGCACACTCCCACTGCAAGTGAGACGTGTCTGCCTTTGCCTCATCGTAAGTCTCCGGTTCTCCCGAATCGTATATAAGACATGGCTCGAAACGTATTAGCTGATGGGTCAAAAATTACCTTTGGCTTTCTCACACGTGTAGACCTTCTCACGACAGGTATTTCAGGGTCATTCGTTTGCTCCGAATCACTGCATTCTTCTTGAACTACCTCTTCACTAATAATAGGCTCATCTTGAACCTCTCTTTTAGGTGAACTCTGATCTACTGGAAACATCTTCACGGGCATTATGTCTAATTCAACAAACTCTGGTTGTACTACCTTCTCATGCTCTGTCTCTGTCTGACGATCCTTGTACATCTTTTCTTCATGGAATACCACATTGCGGCTGCGGATGACTTTGTTATTCTCATAATCCCAAAGTCTATAGCCATACTCGTCGCCACCGTATCCGATAAAAACGCACTTCTGGGACTTAGCATCAAGCTTTTTCCTATCCTCCCTGTCAATCAAAGCATATGCAATACAACCAAACACCTTTAGATGTGAATAATTAATCTTCTTACCTGACCACCGCTCTTGTGGTATTTCTCCATCCAACGCACTAGATGGACTTCTGTTGATAAGATAAACAGTTGTATCAACCGTGGCAGCCCATAAGTGTAGCGGAAGACCCGCGTGTAGTCTTATGCATCTCGCACGTTCTAGAATAGTCCTATTCATCCTTTCAGCTACACCGTTCTCTTGAGGAGTTCTAGGAACAGTCTTTAGCCCGTGTATGCCTTCTCGGCTCAGATAATTTGCAAATTCTTTACTTGTGTATTCACCACCATTATCAGATTTCAAAGCTTTAATCTGATAACCTGTTTCTTTTTCTACCATGGTCTTCCACATTCTGAACATCCCGAATACTTCTGATTTTTCTTTAAGAGCATAGACCCAAGTCTTTCTTGTTGCATCATCAATGAATGTGACAAAATATCTCTTACCACCATAAGAGAGTTCTTGAGCAGGTCCCCATACATCAGTATGAACCAACTCTAGCTTCTGGCCTCTATTTTTTCGCCCATTCAATTGAAAACTAACAGCCTTCTGTTTTCCATAAATGTAACTCTCACAAAAATCTAACTCAACTTTTTGTATACCCGGAAGTAATTTCCTCGAGTGTAACTGCTTTACACCTTTTTCACCAAGATGTCCTAAACGATAATGCCAAAGAGTAGATAAATTACACAGCCATTGTAGTTGCAACCATATCACTGATATTGTCTCCTTGGAGAAGGTAAAGTGTACCTGTACGCTTTCCCTTTGCTACTACTCTTACCCCTGAGGTTATTTTCCACTCTCCGCAACCAAAGGTTATTACCAAACCTTCTTGGTCAAGTTTACTGGTTGAAATCAGATTTTTCTTTAATTCTGGAATATGCCTAGTTTCACGCAAAACTAGACGTCCTCCACCCGAGATGTTCACGTCACGGTTCCTTTCCCAACAATTGGACACATGTGGCCGTTTCCCACAACCACTTGTCCAAAATCTCCACTAGCATAATCATCAAATATGTCTCTTTGCGAGGTGCAATGAAAAGAAGCGCCAGAATCAATAAACCATTTATCTGTTGTCAAGTCAAACCCTGCAGACAAACACAAGTTATCTAGCAAAGATTTATCGTTAACTACATTAGCACCTTGATTCTCATCTTGCTGCTTCTTTTTGTAGGCTTCACACTTTGAAACCTCCGGTGTCCGGTTTTGTGACAAAACCAACACTCATCTTTTGCAACCTGTCTCTTACCCCTTGATTGTGATCTCGCCACGACCGCTGAAATTTCCTCTACTTTTACTTCTTCCACGGTTCTCCACCGCAAGTGCCGTTGAAGATGTAGATGCAGAAAAATTATCTCCACCTGAGACTTTCCTTCGCATCTCTTCATCCATGATACTACTCACAGCATCATCAAGAGTTAAATCATCCTTCATGGTGCTCGAAATTCCCTGCACTGCGGTATTATAGCTTTCTGGAAGAGAACATAAAAATAATAAAGCTTGAAGCTTCATATCTAAATTTATGCATGCGGATTCCAATTGACCCGTGACTGCGTGAAACTATTAATATGCTCTGCCACGTAACCTCTATCGATAACTTCATATTAACCAGTTTCTTCAGCAAAAATACCCGATTTGATGTGGATGGCTTCTCAAAAATATTCGTTAGAATATCCATGGCTTCTTTTGCAGTTTTTGCTTTCGCGATGTGGTACCCTGTCTTTTTCGTCAACCCTAGACGAATCGCACCTAACGCCTTTCGATCAAGAATTTTCCATCCGGCTTCGTTGTTGGATCCACTTCCGCCATCTCGGGTTTCCAACCCTCAAGTGGTGCATAGAGATCTTTCGATAAAGATAATCCTCTATTTGTAGTTTCCACCATCCGAAATCCTCTCCATTGAACTTATCGATTCTGATTTTATCTTCTACCATCCTATTTGCTTTCAATCGAACGTCACCGAAAACCCTCGATGTTCTCGATTAGCCAACCCAGGCTCTGATACCAGTTGTTACGAAATCTCACGTCGATTCCAGAAAAATAACGCTCGCAAACAATTCACCAGACAGAATATAGTAATAAAAGAGCAGAATCAGATGAACACGCCAGAAAATTTGTTATCGAAGTTCACCCAAACCTGGGCTACGTCTCCGCGAGAGGCACTCTGCGAATCCACTAAACTTCGGAAAAGTTGGAATACAACGACGATCTTCTCTCAAGATCAGGGCACAAAGAGATTGAGAACACTCATCAAGAAAAAACTCACTTTTTTCTTCTCTCTTTTTCTTGCTTCTCTATTTCCTTTTTCAGTGTCTTGACGGCTAGGGTTTTTGCCATCGCTAATATATAGGTACCACTTTTAACCTAAAAGGAAATCTAATAGAAAAGACAAAAAGGCCCTAAAAACAAATATTTGGCTTTATCTATAACAGTCTTGACGCCCTGCATTGAGAGATGGCTCACGTGGAGGACAGAGATGGTGTCGAGACACCAAGTCGGGGCATATTTGCATGTACCATCTTCTGTCGGGATAGTTGACGATGCGGCCAAGACTAAGGCGTCGGAGATTGAGACTCGAGGCGATATCTATCCACTTGGGTACTATGGGATTCAACGTGTTGCCTCTCGAGAAGATGAACAAACTCATCGAGTCGATACTGAGGTTGAGCTCATGGCGCCACGTGATGTAACGATCGATATATTCTAGAAAAGTATCGTGCCCATCAACGTCTTTGCTCCCGAAGGTTTTTTCATCGAATTCTAGAGCGGGAAGAGTGTTAAAAGTGCAGTTCCAATCCTTGGAGAGGATGTCCATTTGTGTTGCATCCCTGGGAGACAATCTTGACATGATTTCCTGAATCATCGATCGAGGCAACTAAAGAGCACGGCCTTCGGAGATCTCCGCCATCATCGTCAACAAAACTTTCTGCAGTAAAACAAAAAACGATTGGATTTATGAGACAGCAAAACCGTACACAGTGAAATCCTAAAGCGCAACAAGAATAGGCCAAAAGAAACACTAGCGTCGCCCTTGATCGTACACTAATAACAGTCACACGATGCCCGGGAAGAGCCGTTAAATTTATTGAAAACCAACGAATTACGAACTGATTTATCGAGACTACAGAGCACCGCACGCCTCTTATACAAAAAGCCGAAAAGATTTCCAATGACAGGATCAGTCAACTTCTTCCGGAGGCTGACTTTATAGGAACAATAAACCATGGAGGATGGGGTAAGCCAAGTCACCTTCAACTGCGTTGCTTTCCCCTTCTCTTCAGTTGAAACGAGAACGCACAAGACAATGGCTCTTCTACTCCTCCTTGGTGCTTCAAGAGGCTATCTTTGTGTAAGCACAGGGGAAGAGCGGGGACTGTATAGCTGTTGTAATGCTGAGAGCAAACTCGTTAGTTTTCGTTAGTTTCCTAGATCTCTCATCCAGTCCTAACAGGGCTCAGGATAAGGAAACGTGGAGATTAGCAAATCCGAATTATGTTCTCGTTGGAAACAATTGTTGGAAAACCATGCGCAATCTATATCCTGCTCAAGTTGAACAACTAAGACAAGTATACCACCTCCTTAATGAATTATTTTCTATGACTTCACCATAACATTGTTTCATTCAATAGTTGCTTTTATAAATTAAATTCACTCAAATGAAAAATCAGGATAAAACCGACAATAAAAAACTAAGAAGATATATCTAGTTTTAAATATGGCTTATCCAGTGCTTAGTTTAAATATAGCTTATGGAAAAAGTTGTCTAACAATATATCTGATCATCAGATTACTTACTCGTGAGTTACAAATTATGGATATTACTTGCATATCACCTTAGTTAAAGATAAATACTTATGATTTTCAGATTTGTTCCTCTGATTAGGGATGACCCAAAACATAACCCAATCATATCAAGTGTGGCAAGAACCGAAGAAAATAAGAACCGAGAAACCCTCGGCATCTCATTCTATGGATGCTTTCCAAACCACTCATCAATCACTTTTCCGCCTGAGATCTCGCTTACGTAACTCAATTTACAGCTTGCGCTAAAGAGACATTAATCAGGATATTAATAGTGTCACGAACAATGCCTGCTTCTACGGACACAATGCTAGCTCTGACTGAAGAAGAAGGTAGAATGGTACGCGAGACTAGCGTGAGATGGTACCAGGGCCAAAACTTCATCTGCTTCAGGGATTTTCGAAAGATGATTCTCAAAGTACGAGAAATCCGCCTAATCTGGCTAAGCCAAACTGATGGTCAAAGTTCCTGGCTAAACGTCGATGTCGTGGGGACATTCTATCCGGATCATGCCATGTAGCCAGCACGAAAACTTCACATATAGTCGATGACTGACAAATTAAATGAAGCCTTGCGTCGCTACTCAAATCAACAGGCGATAGAGAGTTGCTTACAGGAAATATAGGCGCATTTAAATGCATGTAGCTGTATTTTCAAACTCTTGCACCATATTTGTAGATCAAGAACTTATCCTTTTGCGACTGTCAGTTTTAAGCAGGCACAACGCATTAACACTTGTGGGTTGGCTTTTTCTGGAATTGGGGATTACCCTTTTTAGTTCCCTTCTCAAATGCTTATGGGTTGGTTTTTGGTTTTGATCCAGATTGCATTTGCTATCACTGTTGAAATAGCTATTTGGAGAGTGTAGCATTGTTTGGACGGAATTTTTGTACTTGAATTGGGTTTCTTTGATAACGAGAAGTTGTGGATTTGGGTATCAGGGAAGCCTGAGGCCAATGTCGTGGTCATCGGAAGTGGCATCGCTGGTCTCTGTTATGCTGGGCTTCTTGCCAGATAAACCAAGACGTGCTTGTGCTGGAGAGCCACGATCAACCAGGAGGTGCCGCTTACACGTTTGACATTAAGGGGTACAAGTTCGACTCCGGTCCTTCGCTGTTTTCTGGCTTCCAATCTAGGGATCCTCAGGCGAATCCTCTTGCACAGGTAATCTGATTTCCATCACTCTAAGTTGCCCCATTTTTCTTTAGCATGAATCAAGTGCAGATTGTTTATGTTTATATGGCCGCTTTTCCATTGGTATACTCCTGTGTTGTTTTCGCCTCCCGATGATATTAATAGATAACGACATTTTCTCATGTATCAGGTGTTAGATGCATTAGGAGAGTCTGTTCGGTGTGCTAACTATGACTCCTGGATGGTGTACATACCAGAAGGTGAATTTTTTTCACGTATTGGTCCAATAGAGTTTTTCAAGGTGGATTCTTCTTTTCCCTGTGGTTTTGTATATCTAAAGCATCATCCCTTGGACTTAGCTTTAGCGCATCTATGAATATATGAATGTCATATCAGTTTTAAAAATGTTAGTGGACCAATTGCCAAATTCATCTATCTAATTGAGGATTGGACAGAATGGTCTCATTTATCATGTTCTGCTTAATATGAAACAGATATGCCGATAGCCAGACAGCTGAGCCCAAGTTAGATTAAATCCAATGGTGCTCAGTTGTCGAGGATATGGATGCTAACGTGGGAAAAGCTGGTCATCCCTTTTTGATAGACAATAAGGCAGCTTAATACAGAGTCCTTAATGCCAAGACGATTTATGATGCAAGGCATCGTGCTGGGAATATCAAGGGGAAAGAATGTCTTTCCATAGATTTCCCAGATGACGCCAAGTGTCTGGCGTCAGCTGAACAGAATTAACTTAAACAATGGAAATGGTTACTGTGGCAAAAGACGATTACCAAGCTGTTACGACGAAAGCATTCATTGAGTAGACTGCCATGGCCGAGAATGTGAAGATTGTCATTTATCTTAGGTACACTGAAGAAATGAACATGCATAACCTAGATAACTTATGAAGGAACTTTTAGATACATGTAGTGGCAGGAAAACGTTTTGTTTGAGGTAGAGAAGTCTTGTCTGGATTGAACATTACCTCATGAAAGTCTTGACAGATCTCCAGTCAAATTCAGGGAGCGTCGTAATCTGCCTCCTAGGCCGAATTGGATATATTACAAACTCATGGAACATTCAAAAGAGACCCCTGTATACATAGAATTGACTACTATTCTAAAGAGAAAAACAGTATTATTGCTTCATATGTTCTTGTGAGAATTTATGTGGGTCCACTGATGGCAATTTGTGAGCCTGGTAATATTGTCTCTGTTGTTCTTCAGTCAATGCCCATGATGTTTTAAATTTTATAGTATGTTTCTGCTTATGCTTTTAATTAAATCTTAATCCAGGACCTCGAGAAGTACGCAAGTCAAAATGCCGTGCAAGAATGGAAAAGCTCATGGTATCTCCTGTTCTATTCTGTCTCATTTGTAAAGAAAGAACAAGATGGCTTTGTAGATTTAAACAGAAAAAGAAGATTTTACAACGGCTTATAAGCAAAAGTACTTATTATTGACTTTGACACCCCTATGAGAAGTTAAAGTAAATTGGAACCTCTGAATCTAGTGCTGGTTTTACAATTTATCAGTGACCATTATGATATAACGGTACTCTTACTCTACATTTTATCTGTAATGAACGTGTTTGTTTAAATTTGAAGCATGGGCATCTTTTTCTGTTGGTTTGCTGCTATTCATCTTTTCTTACATAATATGAATTTGCAGGATGCAGTGCTTCCAATGTCTGCAGCTGTGATGGCTCTACCTCCTCTATCTGCTCGTGGTGATTTGGGTGTCCTTTCCACCACTGCTCCAAGATGTGCTCCTTTCTTGTTGAAATCTTTATCCAAATGGGACCTCAGGGTGCTATTGGTGCGACAAAGCTTCTTAGACCCTTCTCAGAAGTCATTGACTCACTGGAACTAAAAGATCCTTTTATAAGGAATTGGGTGGACTTTCTTGCCTTTCTTCTTGCGGGGTGAAATCAATGGTATCCTCTAAGCAGAGATGGTAACTATGATGTTTTTAGATATTAAAAAGCTCCTAAGATTGGTAATTGTTATCCTTGGGATGTCCATATTCTCTTTCACGAACTTATTTGATACAGATTCAGCTTGTGTAACTAATTCCGTGTGAATAACCTACTCCTGTTGTAACAGTATATGAAATGATTGGCCCTAGTCCTCTTTTGAGAGTATTTTCTGGTAGTTATATAGATTATGGTCGATTGATTTGCAAACTTTAAAACCTCAAAGCATGCACCTTGTTGCTCAGTAATTTAAATCTTTAGCCACTTGATAAAATTTTAGAAGTTCAGTATCTGTTAGTGAATAATTGAGGAGGATAGTTAATCATTTGGAGATTTTATATTCTACCACATTAAGCAGTGTTGTGAGTTGCTTTCAGGCCTTGTTTATTATCTTGCAGAAACTACAACTCTAGCAACTTGTTTAGTATATAAACGATGGGGTGGTGATCAAATGGTTATGTTGAATCCTGATGTTAACAGGAGAGATTTTCTCCTTTCTATGCAGTTATTCCTGCTGTCCTTAACTGATTAATTTCCGAGTTCTTGCATGTGACCTCTGCTATTTGAAGTTGCTAGCTGGCTGGTTGTTTATCATTGGATGCCTGAAATATGTATCGTACTTTTGTTTTACCTTACATCCAACCTTCTGAGGAGGTGACACCTTTTATCTGCAATTTTCAGGTATACATGTTTGCTGAGTGGTACAAACCTGGTTGTAGTCTTGAGTCTCATAAGGGGAATGCAAAAATCTGGCGGACGGATTTCTCTCAGGAGTCACGTGGAAAAGATTGTTGTTGAAAACGGTCGAACGAGGAGTCAAGTTAAGAAGTGGTCAAGTGAGCGGACTTTTAGGGAAACTTCAAGGCTTAAAAATTGTTTTAACTGGATTTTATCATAAGATCAACACAAATTAAAGAACTGCATCTCTGGATATTGCAGTTCGTGCGTGCTAAGAAAGCTGTTGTCATCAATGCATCTATGTGGGACACTATAGGTTTGTTACCTGAGGACGTTATCCCGAAGTCATATTCAGATAGGGTTAAGAGGACTCCAAAGTGCGAATCCTTCATGCATCTTCATCTTGGTTTTGATGCTGAGGTGAGCATTGCAAATATTCTAGGGACAGTTTTCTCAGTCCCACTTGGTCCGTCTGCTTTATAATTTTGCAAGATGCTGGATGTCTTTTTTTCTTTTTGTACTCGCTCAAGCATTAAACAATAAAGGGAAAAAGGTTTTGGCGTACATAATATAGCCTCTCTACACTTCATATTCCGTAGGTAACCACGCGGCAACATGTTGCACACTTTACCGAGTACTCTAATTCTGCATCCGCTTAATTTCTTGATGATGCATAAGTTTCCAATCCAAATCTCTCGAGGGCTTTACTTTATGAGTTTTTGTTGTCGTCAGGTTTGCTGTGCTTCTTCACTCTCACACACTGAAGCACAGTGGAATTAGCGCGCACGCGTGAAGTGAGAGAGACAGAGAGAGGCAACGTACTGGAGATGTTTCTGGCAATAGCACCTCATGTTCCTTGCTATCTTAGGGTCTAATTATGAGTTTCTTGTCCCGCTTAATGTTTGGATTCTTTTTTATTGGAGGCTAGTAGCTTTATTTTGTCTCTGTCGTTACAACATTTAATTTGTCTGTGAAGTTTGTTAGGAAATTTGTTCCTTCTCAGGGTGAGTGTAAGGATTTAGAATTCATCACATAGTTGTGAATGACAAAACTAGAGGCCCAAAAACATGAGATCAAATAGATCTTGATTTGCGATTTTACACTCCATAATCTTTCTCCCTTCAGTTTTTTTTTTTTTTTTTTTTTTTTTTTTCGGGCTTTCTCGCTAATTTTACACAATCACAAGTGTTGCCAAAATCTAGTTAGGATAAGTATATTAGAAGTCTTTAAATTTATTATGAAAGTGTTGTTACGTTCAGAAAATTGGAAAAAAATGCAATAAACTTTTTAAAACTTATCAAATTAGTATAATCAAGCACTTTCGTTATTTTGACAAAAAAAGTACTTTCGTTAACTCCCTTCAACTTAGTTAATGGAAAATACTAGCATGGATTTTTATACTATTTTCTCTCTTCTACATGGTGATTGTGTGGCTAAAATGATGTTATTTTGATTCAAATTTAATTTTTAATACAAATTTTATTTAAAAAATTTAAAAATAAGCTCACTTAAAAAAAAAAAAGGAAAACGGTTTCTCAACTTTTTTAATTGAGCTAATTTTTAGTTTAATTTATGTAAAATTTGGACTAAAAAAAAAGATTAGGACCCAAATGGTGTTATTTGGGCTTATCTTTCTTCAGTCACATCATTGTCACATAAAGAAGAAAAAGCAAAAGGCAAAAAACCATGAGTTTTTCCCATTACCAAAAATAGACGGAGTTAATGAGATCACATTGCACCAATTTGATAATTTTAAAGACTCGATTTCTCTTTTTGTAGGTTTTAAACTTAATTATAAATTCGTGATAAGTTTTAGAACTTTTAGCTTATCTATTTCAATCTAATCTAAAAGCGAGTCAATAAGAACTTGATTAGTCTAGAGCTATTCACAAGAAATATGTTATATTTTGTGGAGTTCGAGTTAGTTGTTCCTAAGAATTCATACATAAATAATCATCGTTTCGTTTTCCCTCAACAGTGTCCTTGGCTGCGCTACATGGAACGTGAAGATGCTAAGTACAGAATTTGCCCCTCCTTTGCTCGCGTACCCACCTCACAAAGTCACTTAAATCTATATCCAAGCTCCCTCCTTTGATTGCGTTCCGAGCCACACTTCTCATCTCCTTGTCTCGGACCTCTTCGGGCAGATCCCCGCTCAATGGCTCGGCCAAAACCAGAGCCAACTCCGCTGCCTCTGGTGTCTTCTCTGACCCTGCGCCTACTCCGAATTGCCATGCCCTATTCGTCCACCAGCAGACTGCTCTGCGCCCTTCAGCCATGTTGGCATAACCATTGTTGGAGAAGGAGAGTTCGCATCATATTCATATGTTGTCAATTTGACATTATGCTCAATAGGTATAGCAGCTGGCTTGCATCCTGATAATCCAGTATCCAATATGATTTCCAAGGCAAATTTTCCCTAACCGAGACAAATTTCTTCATTAGATCAAGCTATCTCAATACTAAGAAAATACTTGGGAGGTCCCAAATCCTTAATATGAAAGGTCATATGCAAATATTCCTTGAGTTTTTGAATTGCGGCATCATCATTTCCCATAATAAGTATATCATCGACATAAATCAATAAGTAGATCGATGAAGTACCTTTGGTCCATGTGAACAATGCATGATCATATTTGGAATGTACAAAACCTGCATTTGTGAGTGCTGCAGTGTCATGCCCCGAAACGTCGAGCGCGTCAACATCCCGCCATGGTCATGATAATGCGACATTTCCAGGTAGTGTCGCCGACCCCAAATTAAATTATTAATGTGCAAGCGGAACGTACTAAGAAGCACCTTACAAAAACATAAAAACATATGGCATAGGACAATAGGAAGATCAAGTCAAAATCAAACATCATACTTTCATATATCATTGTCAATCCCGGGGCTTACATACACGGATAGGATCCGGAGACTATATGCACCAAAAATGGGTCAAAGTTTATGTGTATCAACAAAAAGGGGTCAGCCTACATAACATGGATCAGCCCATCTAAAAAAGAGGAACAGTCCTATAACTACTAGTCGGACTCGTTCGTCGATCCCACATCCTCCACATCAGACAATACCGGGTCCACAGATGATGGGTCCTCCGCCCTACCATCAGGCAGGTCAGCTACACCCTCACCCAGGATGGCATCCATCACGGCCAGTGAGATATCAAAACTGTCAAGCGGACCAATCCTAAAGCCATTGGCCCCAAAACGGAACCAAGCCCTATACCTATGGGGTATTCTAACGTCTTCGGTCTCTTGGATCCAAACAATGGTTCGATCAACTCATAGACCCAATGGCTCCTAGGGTCAGGGAAGTTGTGCACCTGCTCGATAATCTGCACTGGGATGCCATTCCTCTCTGGGGGTCTCGCCATCTACGGTCCTGTAATATTTTTCCCCAAACTGGGATGAGACTTTGTCTCAGCAAGTTCACCCCTCCTAAACCCCTATTAGAAAGAAAATACGCCCCATAGTGGTCTAGCCACGTAGTACAAAAGACCTACCTCGCCTTCTAGCCTTCCTGCAGATTAGTACAGTTCATAGCACTCAAGTACAAATTATAATATGCACGTGGACTATCGGAACACAATCCAATTCATTTAATTTCAAATTCACAGCAAGCATTTCAATTCATCATTCATCAGCGCCACACAAGGGCATAGCCTACTCGCAGTTCGGCTATTTATTGACATAAAGCCAGGCATCGCCTCCCCCCTTTGAGCGCGGCTTCGTCAGTACATCGACAGCGTTCCCGAAGGAGCATGGGCCCATAATCGACTGCGACCCGCATCCACCGCGTGGGCATCCCATATAGGGGCAATTCCCACTTAATAGTTCAAAACAATTTCTCACAATTATCATAACACCACACATAATCAATTTAAAGCACGTCACACGTCATTCACATATTTCAATTGCAACATTAATCTTTAAGAACTCAATTTCGATATCAAACCCGACATTTGAGATTTTCTAATTAAAATCCATATTTTCCTTAATCAACACTCAATTTGCATTAACCATTCATCAATTTCAAATTCTAAGTATACATCGACGATTGGCACGAAATTCTGAGCAATTAGGGCCAAAAATAATTTTTTGAGTTTTTTTATAAATAATTTTTTAATGATTTTCGGAATATGATTTATTATTAAATAATCCAACAATTTCGAACCATTTATTTAAATCATAGATAAATTCCTTTAAGTCACATTAAGGCTTATTTTAAATAAACCTATTTAACCCTTAAACTAAACATGCTTTACTTTAATTAAACCACCTAATCTAATCCATATTTAAAAGAACTAATAAAACAACCTAATTCCAATCAACCTAAACTAAACACACTTAAGACATGATTAACCCGCTAATCGGGGTTTAGTGAGTTAAACTCACCGGAATTGCTTTCCGACGAGTCTCCGGCGAAGAGCACGACGACGTCGACGACAAACCTACACGGATCAACACCAAATGAGGACTAATAGGGGGCCAAAACAAGCTTGGAAAGAGCTGGTTCTTGCTGGTTTTTCCAGCACTAACCGAGCTTCGAAGGGCGGCGGATGGCGGCTGAACGGGTGGAGAGACGGTGGAGATTGTGTTGGAGAAATCTTTCCAGAATATTTTGAAGCTGACAAAACGTTTCTTTCAGTCTAAAGTCTGGATGTTCGGAGACCGTCAGTTTAAAGTCTGAAGACTTTGTTCTCCCAAGACTCAAGACCCAAGACTCAAGACTTAAGACTCAGGACTCAAGACTTAAGACTCGGGACTCAAGACTTAAGTCTATTCTCACGATGATCTTTCTAATCCGGTGTCGAAGGAAATCCAAAGCCGAGGTTTATGGTTGAGGATTCGATCCTATCCTCTGGAATAGATTCTTTGGTTGGATAATCATTTCGGATTCTTTAATTCTTATCTAAGATCGATTGAAGATCCGATAGTCGACGAAATAATCTTGGAATATTCTATTCTTGGAAACCGAGATCCCGATTGTATGGGCGAAACGGGATTGATGGGCTATCATCGATTCCTTAAATAGCTCGGATGATCTTCTTGATTGATTCCGTCCAACGGGTAGATTAGAGGAATTCCTTTGGTAAGTGCCAACGGCTATGATGGCATGAAGGAGTATAAAAGGAAGACGTCTAGTTGTTTTAAGTGAGTGATCGATAGAAAAATTCCAGTCCAAGATCCTTGATTGTTAGTTGAGACGAGCGAAATTGTATACGAGAGAGTGTTTATACTTGGTGACGCCTTGAGTGAGTGTGGTAGACCATCTACACCTAGAAATCAAGGAAGATCAACACCGTAACATCTCTTTGATCATAGTGGAATCCAGCCAATCGGCTCGGTCGCGAAGAGTGGACGTAGGCTTGAATCAAGCCGAACCACTATAAACCGAGTGTTCAATTCTCTCTTTCCCTTACTCAGTCTTGCGATTGAATTTTTAACTGTTGCAAATTCACTAATTGTTTAAATATCGTGCAAGCTTCGAGAAATTTTTTGTATACCTATTCACCCCCCCTCTAGGTACTCGTACTAGCTATTTCAATTGGTATCAGAGCTCGTGTTCTTACTTTGTTTGAAGTGTTTTACTTCGAGTAAAAGATCCATGGCTAGTATGCTAGCACCGGGGCTGATGGAGGGGCAAAGCAATACCAGACCTCCCTACTTCGATGGAAAGGATTACAACATCTGGAAGAACAAGATGAAAGCTTTCCTACGATCAAAGGATCCTCTGGAATGGGACGTTGTGGAAAGAGGAATCACTCCTGCTGCTGCATCAATCTCTAAAAGAGGGAAAGAAACTGTTGAAGCCAGCGGAATGTCTCAAGAAGAAATAAACAAGAGACAAGCACTCGATGCTAAAGCAATTTATTCTTTATATTGTGCCTTGTCACCAACCGAATATAACAGAATATCTTCTTGTGTTACAGCAAAAGAAGTCCGGGACAAGTTACATATCACTTATGAAGGGACAGACGAGTGAAGGAGACCAGAATTAACATTCTTCTTGGTTAATATGAATCCTTCAAAATGAAACCAGGAGAATCTATAACCGACATGTTTAGTCGTTTTACGAGATATTGTCAATGGTCTTGAGAACCAAGGACAAAAATTTCTGATCCCATGAAGGTGAACAAGCTTCGCGTGGACTCTCCAAGGATTGGAATCATATAAAGACTTCAATAAGAGAGACGCAAAGAATCATGCCATTATCTCGTAGACGAACGATTGGAACTCTTCGGTCTTACGAAGTGGAACGAATTAATGAAGACGAAGATCCAAGAGGTAAGAAATCTATTGCACTAAAATCAAATGATGATATGGATGATGAAGATTCGAAGATGATATGGATGATGAGGAGCTCGCCCTCATGATAAGAAGATTCAGAAAACTGAATAGAAAAGGCGAAGGTTCATTCCAAAGAAACAAAGTTTTCGAGACAATGCAGACCAAGTCTATTGATGATGTGGAACCAAACAAAGATGTAGTTTGCTTCGAATGTAAAAAGAAGGGACACATCGACCCAACATCCTCTTACGAAAAAGAAAAGAGGAAAAGCCGAGAAGTCTCGAAAAGCTCTTAAAGCCGAAACCCGGAGCGATCTGGTGTGAAGAGAGTGATGAGGAATATGCCAACCATTGTCGATGGCACAATCGGACTCGACTACGGATCGACTGATCGGACTCGGACACGGTGAATTTGAGGCAAGTGATTATAAAATCCCCTGTCAAAGTCTCTAAATATATTGATGAGTTATGTTTTAGTCTTAAGACTTCTCTTAAAAAGATTTCCGAACTTAAAAGGAAAACTCGGTTTTAAAACAAAAGGAAAACATTTTAGAAGAAAAGGTAAAAATTTAGACTTGAATGTTTCTACTCTTAAAGAGAGTGAAGACAATCTTTCAACAGAAAATGCTTTCTTAAAAACGGATTTATCAAATATTTCAAAGAAATTTTCAATAGGTCCGAAAAACTTGAAAAAGTCCTTTCAATCCAAAGACCTTACTTCAATAAGTCGGGTCTAGGTATGACAGCTGAAACAATCCCTTTGATTGATTTTCCGAAAGTAAAAAGAAAGAATTAAGAAAAGACCATCGAGAGAGGCTTATAAAAATCATTTCAAAAGAGTTTTTGTAAAGCTTTGTAGGTCGAAATGCTTTAAGGTGTTCTAAGTGTAACAGTCAGGATCATTTTGAAAAAGAGTGTCCTATGGTTTGGAAGCCTGTTAAGAGAGTATGGCCTAATAATACTCATCCTACTAACACCAAAGGACCCAAGAAAATTTGGGTACCAAAGAAAGCTTGAGACTCTTTTTTGAATGCAGGTCTTTGTCAAAAAGAAGGTAAAGTGGTATCTTGACAGCGGATGCTCAAGACACATGACAGGAGACTCAAATTGTTTCATAAAGCTTATTCAAGTAAATGGTGGAAAAGTTTCATTCGGAGGAAATAGCAAAGGAAGTATTGTGGGATTCGGAACTGTGAAAATTGGAAATCTCACAATAAGCAATGTCTCTCTAGTGGAAGGACTCAACTACAATCTACTCAAAGATTAGCCAACCGTGTGATACTGGTTACAAGATCTCCTTTCAAGAAGGCATATGTTTTGGAATTAGCAAAGATTCGACTCGAGTCTTTCATGGGTCGAAGGCATGGAAACATCTACCTCCTTGATGTAAAGCCAAATGAAGAACAATGCTTAATCTCAATTCAAGATGAAGCGGTTCTATGGCACGAAAACTTGGCCATATCAACAAGAAGCAATTAGCCAAAATCTCTTCAAAGCAGCTTGTTCGAGGTCTACCTAAATTGCCTTACCAAAAGTCTGACTTATGCACTCCATGCATTCTGGAAAGGTAAGAAATTCATTTAAGCAAATAAATCATGTATCTACTAATCATGTACTGCAGTTGCTTCATATGGATCTCTTCGGACCAACAAGAACCCGAGCATTGGAGGTAAGAAATATTGTCTAGTAATTGTAGATGATTACTCTCGTTTACCTGGGTATATTTTCTTGCAAATAAATCGAAACCTTTTCGTACTTTGAAAAGTTTGCTAAAAAGGTTCAAAATGAAAAAGGATGTGCTATTTCTAGTATAAGAACAGATCATGGAAGTGAATTTGAAAATCAAGATTTTACAAGATTCTGTGATAAATCGTGTTAATCACATGTTTTCCTCTCCGTATACCCGAGCAAAATGGAGTTGTGGAAAGAAAGAATTGATCTCTTCAAGAAATGGCTAGAACACTTTTAATTGAAAGTAAAATTTCTTCACGATTTTGGGCTGAAGCTATTTCAATTGCTTGCTATATTATAAATAGAGTCTTTCTAAGACCTATTCTTGAGAAAACCCCTATGAATTGTTCAAAGGTAAGAAGCCTATTGTTTCATACTTTCATGTATTTGGTTGCAAATGCTTTATTTTGAAAAATGCAAATGATCGAGTTGGTAAGTTTGAAGAAAGATCGGATGAAGGCATCTTCCTTGGATATTCTACATCAAGCAAAGCCTACAGAGTCTACAACAAGAAAAGCCGATGCTGTGGAAGAATCAATGAATGTCAAATTCCAAGACTCGGTGCAAGATGAATCCAGCCGACTCGGTGAAGAGATCGAACCCGCTCTAGACCTTCAAATGTCTACATCTCAAGAAGCATCTCGTAGTCTGGAAGTCCATCATCAAGACGCTCATGGAGAATCAAATAAAGAAAGAGATCATCAACTTTGGCAAATCAACTAGTAACCGGAAGCACAAATCCAGGTCATCCCAAAGATCTTATTATTGGCGAACTTAATGAAGGAATCCGCACCAGATTAAAAAGGCATGAAGAATCTAGTGCTGTGGCTCTCATCTTTGAAATTGAACCAAAAAGCATAGAAGAAGCTTTATCCGATGAAAGCTGGATCGAAGCTATGCAAGAAGAGCTCAGACAGTTCAACATCAATGATGTCTGGGAATTGACATCCAAACCAAAAGGTAAAACCGTTATTGGAGCCAAATGGGTATTCAGGAACAAGATGAACGAAGAAGGAAAAGTCGTACGAAACAAAGCAAGACTCGTGGCCAAAGGATATACGCAAGAAGAAGGAATAGACTATGATGAGACTTACGCACCGGTTGCAAGGTTAGAAGCTATTCGTCTATTACTTGCGTTTGCTTGTTACAAAATTTCAGGTTATTCCAAATGGACGTCAAAAGTGCTTTCCTAAATGGATTTATCCATGAGGAAGTTTATGTGGAACAACCGCCTGGATTTGAAGACCCAAAGAAGCCGGGCTCGCCTTGAAAAAAGGCTCGTATGGTCTAAAGCAAGCACCTCGAGCTTGGTACGACAGACTAAGTAAGTTTTTATTACAGAATGGTTTTGTCAAAGGTAAAGTAGATACTATTTTGTTTATCAAAAAGGAAAACAAAAACTTTTTACTTGTTCAAATATATGTTGATGACATTATTTTTGGATCCTCTAATGAAAGTCTTTGCAAGAAATTTTCTAAGTCTATGCAGGATGAATTTGAAATGAGTATGATGGGAGAGTTAACATTCTTTCTTGGACTCCAAGTGAAACAAATGAAGGAAGGAACTTTCATTCATCAAGAAAAATATGCGAATGATCTTGTCAAAAGGTTTGGATTGGAAAAGTGCAAAAAGACCGACATACCAATGTCATGTTCTCGAAGATAGACAAGGATGAAGAAGGGAAGAAAGTAGATCAAAAGCTGTGCAGGAGCATGATCGGTTCACTTCTTTATCTTACGCTTCTAGACCTGATATTTTTGTTTAGTGTTTGTATCTCGTGCTAGGTTTCAATCGGATCCTAGAGAATCACATCTCATTGCCGTGAAACGTATTATCAAATACGTTGCTTCATCTTCAAGCATCGGTCTTTGGTATCCAAAGAGGGGAGACTTTAATCTTCTAGGATACTCAGATGCAGATCTGGCCGGTTGCAGAGTCGATAGAAAGAGCACTTCTGGAACTTGTCAACTGCTTGGAAACAGGACAGTGTCTTGGTTTTCAAGGAAGCAAAGCACCGTAGTTCTCTCAACGACAGGCGAGTATGTAGCTCTTGGAAGCTCTGTTCGCAAATTCTATGGATAAAACAACAGCTACAAGACTTTGGCATTGAAGACTCATGCACGTAAATCAGATGTGACAACACCAGCGATCAATCTTACCAAAAATCCAATCCTTCATTCAAGAGCAAAGCATATTGAGATTCGTCATCACTTCATTAGAGATCATATTCAAAATGGAGAAATCTCGATTCAATTTGTTGATTCAAAAAGTCAACTAGCGGACATATTCACAAAGCCTTTGGAGAAGAATCAATTCGACTTCATCCGCTCAAGACTCAACATTTTGAAGCTTGAAGAAGTTAAAGTCTAGAGACTCACCAACTCTAAGACTCGATCTCTTAGACTTTAAATCCCGAGACTCAATCATTCATCGCTAAAGACCGTAAGTTGCTATTCTATCTAAAAGGTACGAATTCTCGTTTATCTTATCTCAAAAGGTACGTTCTTTTATTCAGATATAATTCGTGTGAAGTTTGAAAACTTGTTGTTTTTTTAAAGGAAGTTAATTTTGGCAGTTATTGATTTTGAAAAGAAGTGTTCGTACACTTTCCTTGTACCGTTTAAACTTCTCTTTCCAAATCCGAGGCATATATAAATACACAGTCATTCTACCCCCAATTTTCAAAACCCTAAAAGGCACTCTCCTCCCGATATCTGTTTCTACACTTTGTTCATCGTCGAGAAAGTGGTCATTTTTCTTGGGAAAAGCAAGTGAAGGAATCCTCCAATAGACAAAGAAAGATGTCGTCTTCGAGGAAATCATCAAGAATCGCAAGCGGGGACCACAAAGAATGGAGAAGGGACCGACTCACTTCGATCTTACTGAGGAAGAAGACTTACCAAGTCAGCGACAAAGTCCGATTCGCTCTCCTCCACGTCATTCAGCATCTCCTGACCCACAAGGTGCAAGTCAAAATTTAGAAGAAGAGATAATCGAGGATGCTGACCCAGTAAGAGTCCAAAAACCCTCTGTTATCTATAAGCTTTATCGTGCGTTGAAAAGCACCGGTTCTTCGTTAAAATATATAGATGACTTCCTTAAGGACAAAAATTATGGGAATGAGTATCTTTTCTGCGGAAAATGGAAGAGTTGGGAATTGCTCCGAAAGGAAGAGCGAGAAGAGGCTCTTGCGAACATTCCAAGTGATCCTCGTATGCCAGGACAAAATCTGATTGACGGGAACGATGATGACAAAATGTTCCTTGAATTTAAACCTAGAATGGGTGTGGCAGCAAAGGTGAAAGGAAATCGGATGGATTTGTTTAAATCCAAGGATCGGGAAAAAGTATATTTCAGGCTGTTGAAAAGAGGGGGTAATCAACCCTAGAAGTGTCGATTTTGACTTCCCGGATTCCATCAACTTGAACTTAAGAGAGAAGTTGAATTTGCTTCAACTTGAGACTTTTTGCTCGACTCTGAGACGGGTATGATCAATCGACCGCTTATTTCTATTCAAATCTTAGCTTTTTGGATGCGAATAGAATTTCATTCAAAGTGTTCGAGACCAAGTCTATGTGGTAGATGTAAATATGTTGGCGGACATAATTGGAGTTGAACGGGACGCTATCTCCCAATCAAAGTCTCACCTGCTCATACTACTGGATCTTGTCAAAGATAGGGACGTAGATAAGAAAATTATCTATTCCAGGATGAATGCCATCAACATTGTGCTTCATAAGATTGTGATCAATTGTCTTAGACCGAAGTCTACGTCAAAGACTTCTGTGTCTTTTTCTGAAGCAAAGTTGATGTATGCGATCAACTCAGGACGGAAGTTTTCTCTCCCGCACACTATTCTTTTCCATATGTACGAGCGTGTCGAAAGACAAAGGACAATTGCCTTATCCTCGTGCAGTGACCAAGATCTTTAGACATCTGAATATTGAACGCCACATACTTTTTGTGTTCGACCGTGTGATAAGATGGTGGTAGGGTTGAAAATGTTAATGAAGATGCATCTCCGCAAGAACTCTCCAAGGCAATGGAGAAATTCAAAGTGAAATCTCCAGTCCCGATGCCGCTTCAAAAGGAAAGGAAAGGAGGCCATTGGTGCCTCGTCGAAAAGAGGAAAAGAACTCTTATCCCGGAAGATGAAGATGAAGATGAAGATGATGAAGATCCCACTATCCCAAAGACGACAAGAACAAGACGTTCGTGTCTTATCCGACGTAACTTCAGCGGAAAGCGCGAAGAAGAAGAATAGAGAGAGAAGGAGAAAGAAGTTGAGGAAGAAGGAGAAGAAGAAAAAGACCAGGTCTGTGATAAACTGGAGAGAAGGGAAATCAAGAGCATGATCATCACTCTTCCCCTTTCGATGTCCTAGAGACAGGGGAGTTAGCGTGCAAGAGAGGTCTACACCTCATGCTGCCGAAGATCTAAGACAATCTCCGGAAGACCCGAAGAAGTTCAGGTCTCTCAATTGCCCGAAGAAGGTGATACGTCGATTCCAAATCTGCCGGGCCGTACAGAAGCGCCATCGTCGCATACACACCATCCGAGAAAGCCAATGCCGGTACAGACGGATGATTCTCGCGGATCTTCGTAGCATCATGAATATTCTTCGGAAATGCGTAACCGAGATATATGTTACGACTCGTGAAATCCAAGCTTTGAAGCATGCTTGGACAAGCATCTTCGGTCTCTCCGGAAGATTAATTCAAAGACCTCGCTCTGCAACTTCAAGCCAATGCCAAGGGAGAAGAGGTAGCTCGTCCGCGAGAAGACCCGAAGAAGCTTGAAGGAGTAGTCCGAGTCCATTGGGGATTTCCGGATCGTGCGCATTCCCAAGCAGACATGACTCCTTCCTCACCCTTTTCAATGCTGACAAAAAGGGGGAGAACCAATTTGAACTTTCATTCATTTTTTAAACTTTGACCTTTGTGGTTATGTTTATTTTTGAGTATGACTTGAGAACTTGAACTTGGGTGTGAATTTGACTGAATTGGTCAGTGGATTATGAACTTGACTGGTTGCATTTATTCAAGTGTTGTTATATAGTGTTTCTCATGAAAGACTAACCAATTTTCTGTGGATGCGAGTCTGGTTGTTTCATTAATTTTTATGAGTTAGCCATATTGCTTGAGAAATGTTTTGCAGGTCAAAGTTGTTCAAATCTTCAAGAAAGTTTTGTCACCATCAAAAAGGGGAGATTGTTGGAGAAATCTTTCCAGAATATTTTGAAACCGACAAAACGTTTCTTTCGATCCTAAAGTCTGGATGTTCGGAGACCGTCGCCTTTAAAGTCCGAAGACTTTGTTCTCCCAAGACTCAAGACCCAAGACTCAAGACTTAAGACTTAGGACTCAAGACTTAAGACTCAGGACTCAAGACTTAAGTCTATTCTCACCGATGTCTTTCTAATCCGGTGTCGAAGGAAATCCAAAGCCGAGGTTTATGGTTGAGGATTCGATCCTATCCTCCTCGGAATAGATTCTTTGGTTGGATAATCGTTTCGGATTCTTTAATTCTTATCTAAGATCGATTGAAGATCCGATAGTCGACGAAATAATCTTGGAATATTCTATTCTTGGAAACCGAGATCCCGATTGTATGGGCGAACAGATTGATGGGCTATCATCGATTCCTTAAATAGCTCGGATGATCTTCTTGATTGATTCCGTCCAACGGGTAGATTGGAGGAATTCCTTTGGTAAGTGCCAACGGCTATGATGGCATGAAGGAGTATAAAAGGAAGACGTCTAGTTGTTTTAAGTGAGTGATCGATAGAAAAATTCCAGTCTCGAAGATCCTTGATTGTTAGTTGAGACGAGCGAAATTGTATACGAGAGTGTTTATACTTGGTGACGCCTTGAGTGAGTGTGGTAGATCATCTACACCTAGAAATCAAGGAAGATCAACACTTTGTAACATCTCTTTGATCATAGTGGAATCCAGCCAATCGGCTGTCGGTGTAGAAGAGTGGACGTAGGCTTGAATCAAGCCGAACCACTATAAACCGAGTGTTCAATTCTCTCTTTCCCTTACTCGGTCTTGCGATTGAATTTTTAACTGTTGCAAATTCACTAATTGTTTAAATATCGTGCAAGCTTCGAGAAATTTTTTGTATACCTATTCACCCCCCCTCTAGGTACTCGTACTATATATTTCAGAATGACCGGTGAGGGAAGCTAGGGCTTCGAACGGCAGCTCACGATGACGGACGGCGGCGACAGGGCTTCGGCGATGACGAACGGCACGCGGCTTGAAGCTACGACGGTCGAGGCTTCGCGGCGGAGACGGAGGCAAGGCGGCTCGGCGCACGGAACGGCGAGCGGTCGCGCACGGACGAGCGGCGACGGCGGACTCCGGTGGCGAGCGACGAATGACGACGACGTGCGGGCGACGGGGGCGGACGAAGCTCGGCGGATCCACTGGTTCTTCTCCTCCTCTCCCTCTTCTCTCTCCTCCAAATTCAAAAGGTAGAAGATGATGTTGATGGGTGCCTTTCAAGAGGCAATATCCACCCTCCACTTGTCCAAATCTCCTTCTCTTGGCCCAACTACCATGACATCATCCCATGTCATCTTCCACTAACTCATTTCCTCTACAACTTATTTCAATGGGTCCAATTTCATTTTCCGCCGGGGTCCAAGTCCTTGCACATTCCCTCACTTCAATTTCCATCAATCCTCATCCAATTGAGTCCAAATTAAAGTCCGCAAATTAATCCAACGTTCCTAATAAGCTTTGTGATGTACCATGACTTCCAATTTCAGAATTCGATCACAAATTCACGGTTAATTTCACTTTGGCACAATACTAGCACATTCTAATCTACCGAGCAATGTTTACAAATTTTTGTGCATTCGACTTGCGGTTGATCATTTCAAGCCACAACTTTCGGTTGTCGAGGGAAATCTCAAGGTTTCAAATACGGGCACAGGGTACCCAATCGTTAGAAAAGTCGGCCCAGTGTCGGTCGGTAAGAATTGTGCGATCCGGTGGAATCACCCACACCTGATCGCATGCCTCTGTCGAGCCAACCTATTTCCGATCTCTAATCGATTTTTATTTGTGCCGTAATGACCCTTGCAGATTATCTCGGTCGAAAGGTCGCTTATTAATCAAATTCTCGAGTCTTATGCATTAGAATTTCTTAACGGCTTCACCGGATAGACTAGATTTCACATGAGTGGCCGACTCAAGGAAATGGACTATATGCGTGCCAACGAAATGCCCGTCTAAATTTATTGAAATTAAAATTGGAAAATCGGGCTGTCACATGCAGTAAACTTTGCATACCATTATCGAGAAGCCTATTTGAGTCCATAGAGGTATTTGCGGAGATGACATACTCGAGACTCCCCTTGTCTACGTAACCCTGATGGAAGTTCCATGTAAATTTCTTCATCTAGGTCTCCATGAAGAAAGACATTGTTCACATCCATTTGATGTAAGTTCCAATTACGCATTGTAGCAACAGATAGAAAAGAACGAACAGTCACTTCTTTAGCAACAGGAGAAAAGGTCTCATGATAATCAAAACCTTCACGTTGCGTAAATCCTTTAGCGACTAGTCGAGCTTTGTACCGCTCAATCGAACCACCTGCCTTATATTTTATTTTGTAGACCCATTTGCAGCCGATGGGTTTTCTGTGAGAAGGCAAGGGAACAACATCCCAAGTGTCATTTGCTGTAAGAGCAGCTAATTCTTCCTTCATAGCTTTTTCCATTGAATATCACGTGCCGCTTCCTCATAGGAAGATGGTTCTTGTTCTTCGATATTCTACGATGCAACATGTGTGCTTTGGCGATAATTTACTGAAGGAAACATAATAGGACACTTGGATATTGCATACCTGGTGTTTTCAAGGTTGGACAAATATAGTCTTTTGTCCATGTTGGAGGTCACACCTCTCGTCTCGTACACCCGGGCATTGGAACGGGTGTTTGTTCAGCAATTGGTGATGAGAAGGACTGAAGATCCGAAGATCCGGTAGGTAAAACAGGGGATTCGACGAGTGCCACTACGGGGCATGATCAAGAGCATGATTGATTCGGGGCTACCCAAAAATACCGTGGCTACATAGATATATCTTCCACTGATAAGAATTTTCGATGATTCAATGTTGATATTGGCGACTCATGTGCAGATGCCATCTTCTAGAAAGGGAATACATCTTCATGGAAGACAACATCTCAGCTAACAAAGAAGCGACCTGTAGATATCTCCATAACGCGATAACCTTTGCTGGATATCCCATAAAGATGCATTGAAGAGCACAAGGATCCATTTTATGATGACGTCTCATATTTGTCACATAGCAAAGACAGCCAAATACCTGAAGATGATCAATCGTCGGTTCTTTGCCAAAAAACATTCCAAAAGGGGTGCATCCTTTTAATATTCTAGTTGGCATGCGATTAATTAAATAGGCTGCCGTGACCACACAATCTCCCCAAAAACATAAGGGAATGGAAGCTTGATATTTTAGTTCTTAGGCAACTTCTAAAAGATGTCGATGTTTACGTTTGACAACACCATTTTGTTGGGGAGTGTATGCACAAGAACTCTTATGGAGTATTCCTTGAGATGATAGAAAAGATTGACATTCATGGGAGAAAAATTCACTGCCATTATCTGTTCGAATCCTTTGAACTCCTTTATTGAACTGGTTTTTGATCATGGACAAGAATTTCGACAAATGTGAAAAGGTTTGACTCTTGGATTGCATGAGGAATATCCAAGTAGCACGAGTAATCATCAACTATGGTGAGAAAAAAAGGGGATCCATCACGGTGTGGTGTATGGTAAGGACCCAAATGTCCATATGAATTAATGAGAAGGCATTGATGGCATGAGAGGTGCTATTTTGAAATGGTGCTCGTGTTTGTTTTGCCAAAGGGCATATCTTACAACCAGGACAAGGAAAACGAGCACTATGACCAAGATGCTTATGAGAAAGGGAAATTTTATTTCTAGTGATAGCATTACAAGACATAGATAAATCAGAATTTCCCAAAAAATTGACCCAAAAGTAGAGCCCTTGTTCCATTCTACTCAAGCCCATCAGTTTTCCAGTCTAAAGGTCTTGAAAGGAACAATTTTTAGAATTGAAATTGGCTTGACAATGATTGTCCTCACAAACTTTGGAAACTGATATGAGATTAAATTTGAACTCAGGAATGTACAACACATTTTTTAGGACAATATTTTTGCTAAGGTATATAGTCCCAATTTTTCTGACATCAATGACAGTTCCGTTTGGAAGACGAATAGATATAGAGGATTTAGGCTGTGTGGACATCATAAAATGGACATTAATTGCAAACTATGTGGTCACCGGTGCCTATATAGCACCGACACGCGACACGACACGAGTGTCGATACGACACGACACGTCGACACGTCATTTCTAAAAATAGAGAATTCCGACACGTTACGACACGTTGTATATTAAATAAATATTTTTATTTTTAATTAATTTAATTCAAATTCATAAATAAATAAATAATTAAAAAAGAGTCTATAATAAATTTATACTAATAATATTAACAAATCAATTCATTTGAAATTCGAAAGATATATTCATAATTAATATGAAACATTTTTTTTTAATTTTAACAAAAGTTATTGATGAAACTAAAAATTAATAAGAAATTAGAATCAATTTATTTAAATAAATCCATGATTTTCTACAATAACCAAAATTTATCATTATTCAAAATCTAATATTTTTATTTTTCAAAATCATTTTTTAATTTTCTGGTTAAAAAAATCCCCAAAATTCACTCTTTCTTTCGTTCATCCTTTTCCTCCACCCCCAAAGTGATAGGTGAGCTGTCACTTCCCCCCCTCTCTCACGCCATCGACCTTCTTTCTTATTTTTTTGGGATTTCTTTATGAAAAACCCTAGCGAGCCGCCGAGCCCCCCTTTTCCTATCCTCCTTGCCGCGCCGCACGACCCCCTTCCCTCCTCTCCTCTTCCTCTCGTCGCCGATCCATCGTAACAGTGGCGGCCCTCACCTCTCTTTGGCTGTCTCTGCCGCCGTCGCGGTGGTCCGTTCCGTAGTTTCGTCTTGCCGGTGGGAGTTTGCCTTCTCTCTTCTTTCTCTCTGTTCGGCTCTTTCTCTAGCCGTCTCTTCCCGTCGCGGTGGTCCGTCTATGGCTTCGTCTCGCTGGTGCTCACGGCCTCTACTCCATCTCGCCGGTGCTCGCAACCTCTGCCCCCTTGCCCTCCCTCGCCTCCACCCTCCATCAGTCTTCCGTACACGCGTCGACACGCGTGTCAATAAAAGTTGACCGCGTGTCTGACTGTGTCCGAGCGTGTTGACGTGTCCGACACGCTCCGACACGTGTCGGACACGACACAGAAGCATGGACAACGTGTCCGTGCTTCATAGATTGGCGCCTATGTAGTATTGATACGGATACGCGACACGCGACGCGACACGACACGCCGACATGTCATTTCTTAAAATTAGAAAATTTTGACATGTTTCGACATATTTTTTTATATACAAATACATAAATAAATAATTTAAAAATAGCCTATAACTAAATTACACGAAAAATATTAATTTAACATTTGTTAATATCATTCATTATTTTAATTTGTTACAATAATACATAAAACTTAAAGGAAAAAACATTGTTTAAAGAAAATGTTGAAATGATATTTTTAAATTTATTTATTTATCAACATTTTTTATTACTTCTTTCATAGTAAAAGACTTTTGAAAAAGTAAAACAATTCTTAAAAAAAAAAAAAACTGAAAGAAAAAATTGACCCCATGTGTGTATATTTCTAGCATTGTTTATTACTTCTTTTTTGTATATTTATATTTTGACCCCTCAAATATTAGAAATTTTTAAAATTGACCCTGTACGTGTTGGAGTCGCGTATCGGAATTCCAAACTTGCGTGTCAGAGAGAGTTGATGTGACACCCCCATAATGGCCCCCACCCGTTTAGATCACCACAATTCGCTTACCTCTCTCTTACTTGATCTAAAGGTCTATTAATCCTGGGGGTTTATAACTTTTAGATCGGTCTCTGCGCAGTTTATAAATATATAGCGAAAGTGAAATCACATCTCCCTATCCCAAAATTAGAAACGATGCACAGCTATTAGACATTTTTATAAGTCAAAGTCGGACACTTTTATTTACATAGACTTGATAGACAACATCGGTCGTTACATCAAAATTTACCGTGGTTTTCTATACCCGGCTTCATAACAAAAGATAACCTGACCTCCCTTTTTACTTTACTTTCCATGTAGTCCTATACAAAGGTCTATTAGTTAGTGTTAGTAGTCCAAAAAGCTTCATCTGCTACCCATCACACACGATCACACCTAGCCCGGTCCATCGGCTGGCGGCGGCGGCAACATCCCTAGCATGATCCCATCACGACGAACGTGCACCGACAAAAACTCCTAAGCCATGGGACCATCAAGCGATCCGACGTCATACATGACTAGAACCTGTACTTGGATGAAAACCAATCCTCGAATCCCGACATGAGCGTGCTTTGAACACATGCACTCAACGTTGACTGGGACACCGTAAAAAGTACCGCGAGTGACAAGCAGCGGAGGCATCTTTTACTTTGAAATGTTAGTCTCCAAACGGGATGAGTACAACCACTTAGCAGTAAAAGATTCATCAAACTATATCAAGCAGTACTATCAATATCTAGACTCATGCAGGATAGACAAAATCAGGTAGTCAAGGGATAAATATGCATCAAATTCATGATATTCTTTAATGCAATGACCAAATGCAATTTCAAAAGAATCAAAATGCATCATGTCTGGTTACACAAGTCCCGATCATAGGGTCAAATTGTAGTAACACATCCCATTCCATGCCATACAATTTAGTCCTATAACTAGACCACATGCACATAGCAGGATCATCCATTTCATCATTCAAAAAGTTTCATCTCCGGAGGACTAATGTTTGCGTCCCTCTGGGCATTCGCATCCACCCTGGCATCGCGAAAGCCTCCGGCATTCAGCCACTAGGGCCACCGGGCATTTGGAGCATATCACACCTCCAAGCGTCTCGTACCCCACCCGGCATCATGAGGAAATCCTTCGAGGCTCACCATGAGAATGGTTACCTCGGCCCTCCGGATTTACGTACCGACTAGCATACAACCGGGCATCTCAAAGCTCCCGAGGAAAAACCTTCGGCATTCAGCCATTAAGGCCATTGGGCATTCACAAGGCATTGACTCATTTGATCCTTTGGGCATCCCGATTCCTGGGGCATCATCAACCCGAGGGTCCAACGGTAACAATTAGCATTTTCATTTCCCAAAAACACTTTTCAAAGCAATGACTAAATGTCCCTTGGGTCTCATCAAATCTCAATATTTCATGATATGCTAAATGCCGATATCATCATGCCACATAACAACCCAAGATGCATTCACTTTTTGAAACAAGTTGAGTAAATTTGGAGTGAAGACAATTCGAAAATCAGGATGCGCAGTTTTAGTAAAGATTTTGGAATAATCCTTAAACGAACTCAGAAAATTCTAAAATTTTAATATTTTAAATTAGAGACATAGATTGAAATTTTCCATGAAGAAACCTAAGTCTATATCTCACTGTATTAAAGAGTAGTAAACGCCATAATCTTTACTAGCATCCTGTAATAGTTTTCAGATTCAACATCTAGAAGGAAAATTTGTCTCACTGACCAAACCTCGTCTATTTATTCTCAAATTTTGATATGTTATTCCTAAGGATGTGTCCTATAACTTTCATTGAGGATTTGAGGTCCAATTCTATCTAGATAAATACAGAAAATTCGAAGAATCATCAAAGGTCAGGCTGTTTTCTACAGAACAGTATTTCTGTTTTAAAAAGAATTGTTTCTATCTACACGTTATTGTATTCATATAGCTATAACTATGAGTTAAACTCAATCTACTAGATGTTATTTTAAATAACATGATTCTATTCCTCATCTTCATCTCTAGAGATCAAAAGCGACACAATATAAACGACTTTCTATCCATGTTCCTCTAGGACAGAAAACATCTAATGCCTTTCTCTTCATTGCCAGCTCAATCAAACCATTTGTTTCACTGCAAATTCATCATGTAGCATCTTGACACACTTGCACAGCGTCCATGAGTGGTCATAGTACATTTTCTCTCACCTAGAATCCTTCACAACTCGGTACAAAGCACATACTTGCATCTCGGCTCTTATGACTCAACATGCATCACCTTTTCTTCGCTCGGCACACACCATCACCCCTTACTCAACAATCACAGCTCACCCACACTTAAATTTCAAGACACACAAGCCTCAAATGCATCATGAAACATCAAATTCAGACCTTCTCCGGTCAACTTGCACTTCACTAGATAATCACAGCATGTATTTCATAGATTAATGAACTTCTACTTGCCTCAAGTCTTCCTACTCGGTTGCTAGCCAAAAACAGGGTTCGAGGTCTCGATTTGGCTCAATCGGCGACAGGGATTGGTGGCGTTGACGGTGGCAGCTTGGACACAGGCATGGGCGGAGGGCGGCCTTCCTTCTTTGCCCTCACTTGCTCGGACCGCTCGTTGGTCACTCTTGCTCAAACCCTCTCTCTCTCTCTCTCACTTGCTCGCCCGCTCACTCTCAGTCTCTCTCTCTCACTTGGTCCAACCAAATGCTTTTGCTTCCTTTGGTTAATTAATTTGCTAATTTTTTTGCATGCAGGTGACAAGTGGCTTCAAGGAAAGGACAAGTGGAAGAAGGGCTGAGTGACATTTCCCTTGTCCGGTTCTCTTCTCCCCCCCTTTCTTTCGGTCGACGGCTTGAAACTCCTTGGGCCTGCTTGGGCCCGAAAATTTGAGGCCAAAAATCCAAATGAAGTGGCCCGTAATCTTAAAAAAATAAGCCCATAATTTCCGTATAATTATTAGGCATTTGGTTTCCACAGAAATTAATTTGATATCCCCATAGCAAATTTGCATCATATACAAGGATATAAATCAAGTTCTTGCATGCAGTCGAACTCCTCAAAATTTTATTCTTAAATATCAGCATGCATGTTCCTCACACATGACCAAATTCCATCCCTTCGGATCTAAAATAAAATAATAATATTAGTTGATCAAAGTCCAAAGATTTTCTTTTGTTGCACAATTGATCGGTTTGTTGCCAACATATCATATCAATCCAACAAATAAACAAATACGGATTACTGCCCGTAATTGCTACCAATGCCATAGTTCGATGATACTTCTATCGATTGGTCATGACCGTCACCTATTTGAGGGTTCGTTGAAATTCTTGGATGCCATAGTTGACCACGTGTCGGATTTTTCGACACTTGTTGATTACGTGTCGGACGTGTCGGAGCCTGTCGGACATGTGTTGGAGTGTCGGACATGACATGAAGGCTCCCCGAGAGTGTCGGTGCTACATAGATTGGCGCCAGTGTCAATAATCCATGTATCAACTAAAATATTTGTAGTTTCGCATAATGAAGTACCTGAAAAATGGGCACTCTTGTCAACCGTCCTCAATTGATTTAGTGCCTTCATAATTTGCTCATACCGATCCCGGGTAAGTGGCTGATGAGCTGGATTATTTCCATGTGCACCGATAAGCAGAAAATTCTTTTCCTTTCTTTTCTTTGTCAGTAGGCTTACCATGTAATTTTCAACATGTTTCAATAGTATGATGTGGACAGTGGCAATATTCACAATACTTACCCTTGAATTAAAATTTTTTTCCTCCCCCTCTATATAATTCAGCACCATAGGGAAGTGAATTGGGGCCGTCTGATCCGTGTGAGTGGTGCTGATCTGGACCGTCGAATCGCACAACATAAGAGCCATCGGATCCATGAGCGCAGCACTGATCATGGCCGTCGGATTGCGCAGCATATGGCCGTCGGATGCTCATCTACGCCTGTAATCCCAACCGTCAATTTGGAAAGCATGGGTACCGGGCCGATCCCCCGTTCGATCTTGACCGTTGGATCGGTAAGTTCTAGGGTTCCCAAAGAAGTCTTATTCTTCCTCTCCTCCTTCTATTAGTCGGGCGTTTCCTCCCGAGCATGACCTAGAGCTACTTCCTCATAGTGACGTGCGAAAAATGCCATGGGAGCGGCCTAAGTTCTTCTCGGGCGCTGCAAGAATGATGCTCTCTCCTCCCCTCTCTTGTCTAGTGGTCGCAAGGCGTTGGTTTTCTTTTAAGGAAAGGGAGAAAGTAACTCGCTTTCTATTAGCCCTAAATGATAATTGGATACCTTTCCGCTCGCAGATCCTTGCCATGGAGCTGGTGCCGTCGCTGGGTCGCATTTGTCAACTTGCTGTCCAAGAAGAAAACGAGTGCCTTGCGACCACCGGACAAGAGGGGGAGGAGAGAGCATCATGCTTGCAATGCTCGGGAAGAACTGGGCACTCCCATGGCATTTTTCGATCGTCGCGTAAGGAAGCAGCTCTGGGTCGCGTTCGGGAGGAAACGCCCGACTAACAAAAGGAGCAAAGGAAGAAGAAGACTCTTTGGGAACCTTAGAACTTATCGATCCAATGGTCAAGATCAGTATGGATCCATGGTACGTGCTTTTCAAATTGATAGTTGGGATTATAGGCGTGGAAGAGCATCCGACGGCACTTATGTTGCGTGATTCGACAGCCATGACAGCGTCGCCCACATGGATCCGATGGCTCTTATGCTATGTGATTTGACGGTCCAAATTAGCGTCGCTCACATGGATCGGACGGCCCCTATTCGCTTCCCTATGGTGCTGAATTCTATAGAGGGGGAGACAAAATTCTAAATTCAAGGGTAAGTATTGTGAATATTGCCGTCATCATACTATTGAAACATGTTGTGAAATTACATGGTAAGCTTGCCGACAAAGAAAATAAAGGGAAAATTTTTTCTGCTTATTAGGTATCTGCACATGGAAATAATCCAGCTCATCAGCCACTTACCATGGATCAGTGAGAGCAAATTATGAAGGCACTAAATCAATTGAGGATAGTTGACAAGAGGGCCAATTTTTCAGGTACCTCATTATGCGAAAACTAAGAATATTTTAGTTGATGCATGGATTATTGATACTGGCACCAGTGATCACATAGTTTGCAATGAATGTCTATTTTATGATGTCCACACAAAGCCTAAATCCTCTATATTTGTTCGTCTTCCAAACGGAATTGTCACTAATGTTAGAAAAATTGGGACTGTATACCTTAGTAAAAATATTGTCTAAAAATGTGCCGTACATTCTGAGTTCGAATTTAATCTCATATTAGTTTCCAAAGTTTGTGAGGACAATCATTGTCAAGCCAATTTCAATTATGAAAATTGTTCCTTTCGGGACCTTTCGACTAGGAAATTGATGGACTTGGGTAGAATAAAACAAGGGCTCTACTTTTGGGTCAATTTTTTGGGAATTTCTGATTTATCTATGTCTTGTAATGCTATTGCTAGAAATAAAATTTCCTTTTCTCATAAGCTTCACGTGGTCATAGTGCTCATTTTCCTTGTCTTGATTGTAAGATATGCCCTTTGGCAAAACAAACATGAGCACCATATGAAAATAGCACCTCTTGTGCCATCAGTGCCTTATCATTAATTCATATGGACATTTGGGGTCCTTACCATACACCACACAGTAATGGATCCCCTATTTTTCTCACCATAGTTGATGATTACTCTCAGCTACTTGGATATTTCTCATGCAATCCAAGAGTCGAACTTTTTCACATTTGTCGAAATTCTTGTCCATGATCAAAAATCAATTCAATAAAGGAGTTCAAAGGATTCGAATAGATAATGGTAGTGAATTTTTCTCTCATGAATGTCAATCTTTTATCATCTCAAGGGAATACTCCATGAGAGTTCTTGTGCATACACTCCCTACAGAATGGTGTTGTCGAATGTAAACATCGACATTAAGGATTTGGGACCTCCAAAATATTTTCTTAGTATTGAGATAGCTCGATCCAATAAGGGAATTTGTCTCAGTTAGAGAAAATTTGTCTTGGAAATCATATCGATGCGGATTATCGGGATGCAAGCCAGCTGCTACACCTATTGAGGAGAATGTCAAATTGACAACATATGAATATGATGCGAACCCTCCTTCTCCAAATAAAAATCCATTGCTCAAAGATCCATCAAGTTATCAGTGACTTGTTGTGAAATTGATTTATCTCACCATGATTGGGCCTGATATATGTTATGCAGTACAAATACTCAATCAGTTTATGCACAATCCAAAACAATCATATATGGACGCGGCACTGAAGTTTGTGAAGTATTTGAAAGGATGTCTAGGACTTGGAATTTTGTTATCTTGCAGCTGCAACATGAAGATGATGTTCTATTGTGGCACAGATTATGCCACTTGTCCAATGACAAGAAGATCCGTTACTGGTTTTTGTATTAAGCTGGGAAAGTCTTTAATTTCATGGAAGACAAAGAAGCAATAGACAATTTCATTGTCATCAGCTGAATCAGAATATCGAGCCATGGTGAAA
>CM024626.1:4848129-5059603 GCA_014182585.1 Eucalyptus coolabah | reverse complement strand
TCCTTAGGACACAACTTAATTATAAGTGGTAATCACGGCCCCACCGAGCAATTTTCTTAGATTTAGTGGCATCACGGCCCCACTCGGCATTATTATATGTAGTGGTATTACGGCCCCACTCGGCAATGCTATATGTAGTGGCATCACGGCCCCACTGGCATGTAGTGGCATCACGGCCCCACTCGGGCAATGCTATATGTAGTGGCATCACGGCCCCACTCGGCATGTAGTGGCATCACGGCCCCACTCGGCAATGCTATATGTAGTGGTATCACGGCCCCACTCGGCATGTAGTGGCATCACGGCCCCACTCGGCAATGTTATATGTAGTGGTATCACGGCCCCACTCGGAATGCTATATGTAGTGGCATCACGGCCCCACTCGGCATGTAGTGGCATCACGGCCCCACTCGGCAATGTTATATGTAGTGGTATCACGGCCCCACTCGGCAACTTTTTCAATATATTGGCATTATCAACCGATGCCCGGTTATTCTTCAAGTAATAACCTAAAGATTATTCAATTTAGGAATAAATCCTAAAATCACTAATAAATCAATTTCTCACAAATTAAGCCTCGAATAAATAAACGAACCACACCATGACAATCAGCATGAAATTCGGTCATCAGCCATCTCAAACTTAATTTCCGAAAATAATTAATTAATTAATCAATTTCGAAAATTAATTATTTAATATTAAAAATTCTGTTTAGCTCAAAATAAGGTCCAATTAAGTAAACGGACTTCACCACGGTCATCAGCATAATTTTCCGGTCACGGGCCATCCCAATTGAATTTTCAGGAAATAAATAATTATTTAATTAATTTCGAAAATTAATTAATATTAAAAATTCAATTTAGCTTAAAATAAAGTCCGATTAAATAAACGGACTTCACCACGATCATCAGCATAATATTCCGGTTCCAGACCATCTCCCTTGAATTTTCGGAAAATAAATAATTATTTAATTTAATTCCGAAAATTAATATTTAAATGCCCAAAAATCTCACTTAGGCCCGAATCATCAAATTGAAGCCTGATTAGGCGTCGGAAAATTCCCGAGATGCTTCCAATAAATAGTAGACCACGTTTACTTGTTAATTGCACAATCAATTTATTTAAATCGCATCACAATTGACTAATAATTGCTAATTACTTCTAATCTAACAACCTAAACATAATTAATTAAAACTAAACCAATCTAAAGCATAATTAGCCAACTAATCCAGGATTAGTGAGATTACTCACCAAATCGCGCGCAAATCGGATCAATCCGACGGCGGCGACGCGAGGAACGATTCTTCCCAAAGCACGGCTCGGATTCGGGGCCGGGAAACGCCCAAAACGGCCTTGAACAGTGCTGGAAACCCATTTTCCAGCCACTGTTCTTGGCTGGACGGAGCTCGTCCGGCGGCTAGGGCGGCGAGGGGAGGCCGGCGGAGGGTGAGGGGGAAGCCGAGAAGCTCGGTGGTGACCGGTCGGAGCTGGGCGGAGGTCCGGCGGTGGCTGAATCGAGCTGAACAGAGGGCGGCACGGGAGCTGGACGGTGCACGGCGAGGACAGCGAGCGCGAAGGGGCGGTGGCCGAGCACACGGCAAGCGGCGGACACGCGGGTGCGGGCGCGGGCGGCGACGACGGCGAGCGGATCTCGTCTTCGTGCGGCTTCCATTTCTGTCTTGGTTCGCTGGTTTTCACGAACAAGAGAGGAAGAAGAAAGGAGGGCCTTCGGTCACGTGGGGGAAAATGTGGGAGAGAAGAGAGAGGAGAGAGAGGGAAGAGATAAGGGAGAAGGAAAATAAGTGGGTGACAGCCCACTATTCGGTGGAAAAGGGGGCCAATTCGCACGAAGGGGAGAGGGGGAGAGGAGAGAAAAAGAGAGAGAAAAAGGAGAGAGAAAAGAAAAAGGAAAAGAAGAGAGAGAGAAAGGGGAGAGAAAAAATAATATCCTTGCTCTTATTTTATTTTTCTTTTCTTTCCCTTTCTTATTTCTTTCGGTCTTCAATTTTTCCTCCGATAATTTCTTTATTGAAATTTCGGACCCGTCAATAAATTGACGAGCGATTAGACAGGATCCTATTTATCCAGTCAAATTGAAACCCGAAAATCTGGATGTCACAAATCGAGTTGATCCGGCAAGCCTCGAGCTCGGCTGGCGTCGGCGAGCTCAAACTGCTCGCCAATTAGGCGAGCCTCGAGCTCCCGGCGTCGAGGAGCTCGAGGCTCGCCGACGCCGGGCTCGAGGCTCGCCGTGGCCGGCCGCCGGCCGTTGTCGTGGCCGGCGAATGCCAAAGAAGAAGAAGAAGGAGAAGAAAAAAAGAGAAAAAGAAAAAGAAAATTATATTTAAAAAATAATAATTAAATTTCTGATTTTTTAAATAATTATTTTAAAATTTATAAAAATTTTGCATTAAATTTATATGGTATAAAACTATTTTAGCAATACAATTTTTAAAAAAAATAATATATATATAAAAGCTTGGAAGTATTTTAATAATATAATCTTAAAAAAATAGGAATAAGTTTTTCTAAATTTGTTAAATATGAAAATATTTTCTTAATATGAGTTGGGTCGGGTTGGGTTTGGGTCGAAAAATTTACATTAAACATAAATGGGTCTTAAATGGGTTAATGGTTCAATTTGGATCGGACTATTAATGACACGACCCAAACCCGACCCGACCCACCCATTTAATGGCTCTAGTTGTATATTGACTGGTTTTATGAATTTCGTGCACCAGAGCATTTCTTCTTTGCTTTTTTGTGCTTGTCTCATATCTGCATCAGCAGTAAGTAGCACGTGATTCTCATTTAGTCCTCAACCGTTATAGATAGAGCTTAGACTTAAAGCTTTGATTACGACTTTCTTATGCTTATTCCCCTGCTTATATACATCTAAGCACAAATTTGATCAAACAAGAATTTCATGGGTTTAATGATTTGGTTGCACTCATCAAATAAAAACTACAAAATTAATTCCACAAAATATCTGATAACGATATATTTGTGCCACATTTACCTAAAGCCAATTTTTATGTCACAAAAAATTCCAAATTAGTATACACGTGCTGCATTTATAACAAACCGGTGTGCTCGTGTTACATTTATGGCTAAAAATATCAAAGATTTGCCACAATTTGAGGTAAATAGGACACAAAAATATCAAGGGTATTATGTGGCACAGCCTGGAATGTTCTCTAAAATTTGTTTGGAGCAAGTGTAGTATGTTTGTATCAGTTTGGGGTTTTTGGTGTTATTAAGCCAAATTTCAATAAAGCATTATCAAGGTCGAATAAAAATAAAGTGCAGAATAATTGAAAAATAAAAAATCACAACAAAACCACGCTAAGCAGTTGAGCCCTCGTTGGAGAGATGAGCCAAATTTGGATAGTTACCCAATCGTGGTCAATCACTTGATCCTTGCCGTAGGGATATAATCCATATGTCTTGAAGTGAGAGCTAGAAAGCACAAGGATGATCTTTTTTTTGTAAAGATTAATACAACGGAAAACCTTACAAGGATATCGGTTTTGTGATTTTTCGTGATATTAATACAATTTCATAAAAACTAATTGAAAGCAAATTTATCTCAAATGTATCGGGTTGGGATTTTTTGCAGTCAAAAATTAGTTTGGAAAAACTTTCCATAGGAATACTAGTTTGGAATTATGGCGGTTAAAAAATTAGTTGAGAGAAATTTTTCATAGATGTACTTGTATGATAATTTTTGTGGCGTTAATCCTAAAAATTAGGGATGGACCCTAACCCTACATAAAAGGTATCGTTAACATAACGTGCATTTGCGAGAGTATATATGGTGAAATGTTTTAAGCATATTCAATTTTATAAAATTATTTTAAACTGAGGGTATGTCACTAGTTCATATTATATATTGAACGTGGGATTGAAAATCAAATTGGAAATAAGTATTTTCGTTTACAGATAATTCTGTTCAACCAAGCAACTCATTAATACTTTTTTTTTTTTTTAATGGCAAATGATTGAACTAGAAAAAGTCAGACGACAAGGCCCTCAATCATTGCATTTATTGCAAGAGAAATAATTTTACACGTTTCCTACACACATTCCTAAATCTTAACCGATGAATTGATTTCATTAATGCACTACTTCCCTCGAGCTATATAAGTTCCCATCTCTAGATCAACTGCATCATCAAACGATCAACAATCTCATAAAATTTTCCAATCCTCCTATCCCCAAAAGACCATAATGGCAACGCCAAAGAACTTGTCCGCGCTTATGATCTTGTTGGTCGTCCCTGTTGCATTGCTTCCTAAGGCTACCTTCGCCAAGGTCGGAAACCCTGATTGCGGAAAGGGAATAAGATCTGATTGTGGGTCTGGATTCTTTCAATACATATTCCTTGCCGACACTTTTACACCGACCAATGAATGTTGTCATGAGCTCTTGAAAGCTGGGAAGAACTGCCACAACCAATTTGTGGAGTTGAGCATCTCGAGCCACAAGCCGATTAAGGGGACAAAATCTGATGTCTATAAGAGGAGCAATGCGACATGGAACAATTGCGTTGCGGTTCTCAGTCCCGTATCCCCTACCGAGACGGCTCATTGAGAGCTATTCCTATTTTACAGTACAACAAACGTGTAATATAAAAAGAATGAAATAATTATAATTTTTGTATTGGATTCTCCTAAAATTTTTTATTTTATTTTTCGTGCCTGTTAAGCCTTATGGTTAACTATCACGGAAGAACAATTGTGGATGAATCAAATTTTCAGTGTTTAATGTGCTTATTAACCCTGTAATTTTTTAAAAATGATCTGCAAAATACAATCTGCCCCTAAGTTGTTACTAGCTTTCGAGTCTAAAAACATAGTCCCATACAAAACTATAAAGAAACTGTCACTTTATTTCTTATGCTCTTAACACAACCTTTTGAAACAAATACCTAAGTGATAAAAAGATTAATAGATGGTTTAATAATCATACATTCATCTCTAATAATCACATGAATACGTAGTGAAAGCTAGTCGATCTAGCATACTGTTGTATAAAGTAAGGTAAAGAGGATTTCTTACTTTAAAGGTTTTTCGACAAATTAAATCCTCGATAGTTGTTTTATATAACACTCTATCAATGGATAATTGTATACTTAATAATCTTATATGAATCATACTTTGAATCTTTTTAATCTTGGAAGCAATCATAATAAAAAAAAAGTTCAAATCTCGAAATATATTTCTCTATTATATATGTACGTATCAAATTGCTCCATTCGTAACTTCTTTTCTTTCCGTTAACTGATAATTCAAATAGCCTATACTAGACGATTCGGCGAAACCTTCAAATGTTAACTATATGTTCACTAGAGAATGCGCGTACACTTTTGCTACACATATACTATGTAAACTTGACTTTTGAACATTTAATGAGGTTTTGTTGGTACCAAGAATTTAGAACTATGCGTGGCCCAACATCTTATGTAAAATGAGTTCGTAATAAGTCGACCCTTTATTATGCAAGAGTAGGTTTAATTTAATCAACCCAAACGTAATGAATGTATGTTGCTTGGCGCGGAAGATGACGATGGAGATTATTATTATCAGGTTGGCCCTCTTCATTTAATGAAACCTATTAATTATCAAAAGTTTTAATAATTTTAATAAAGAAAAATAGTCCCGCCCCAATAACTAGTCCAAAGGTTAAATGATCAATTAATGAGTTCAAGTATATCCGGAAAACCAAAACCCAAATCTTGTTAAAGGATAATTACCTAATAAATAATTTAACCAAAAAAATTAAGCTTTTAAATAATCTCAATTAATCTAGAAAACCAAAGCCAATTTTGGTTTATAGATATAAAGGAAATACAAGACTAAAAACAAGACTGGTAAGCACTCGTACATATAAACTTGGCTCGTTTTCATTAATTAATGAGAATTATTGATTATTTAACTTTTTTTCCTCAAGTTGTTGAAAAATAATTTAATGAAGAACAAAATCACACTAAAATATCTCGGCAAATCATTAATTAATTAATTAATTAATTAATTAATAAGTTTGATAAATATGACAAACCAAGACCAAATTATCTCATCAATGGTTTAATTTATCAATTGTCGATACTTAAATTTTGGCTTCAACTGTAATCACTTGCATAAAAATTAGGGCTTATATAACGAAAACCCTAAATGAGTACACTTATGTCAACCTAAACCGGCATACTTATGACAAATTTATCTTTTACTAGTTTTCGTTAAATTTTTTTATCAAATTCCTGAGTTGGATGGATGATATGTGGTAGTTGATGGGTATTTGGTTTATCCTCCATTTGTTATGAGGATATTGGTTTTGTGATTTTTCGTGATGTTAATAAAATTTCATCGAAACTAATTGAGAGCAAATTTATCTCAAATGTATTGGGTTGGGATTTTTTGCAGTCAAAAAATTAGTTTGCGAAAACTTGCCATAGGTATACTAGTATGGAATTATGGCGGTTAAAAAATTAATCTGAGAGAAATTTGTCATAGATGTACTTGTTTGATAATTTTTGTGGCGTTAATCCTAAAAATTAGGGATGGACCCTAACCCTAAATAAAAGGTATCGTTAACATAACGTGCATTTGCGAGAGTATATATGGTGAAACGTGTTAAGCTAATTTAATTTTATAAAATTATTTTAAACTGAGGGCATGTCACTAGTTGATATCATATATCAAACGTGGGATTGAAAATCGAATTGGAAATAAGTATTTTCGTTCACATATAATTCTCTTCAACCAAGCAACTCATTAATACATTTGTTATTTAATGGCAAATGATTGAACTGGAAAAAAAGTCAGATGACAAGGCCCTCAATCATTGCATTTATTGCAAGAGAAATAATTTTACACGTTTCCCACATAAATTTCTAAATCTTAACCGATGAATTGATTTCATTAATGCACTACTTCCCTCGAGCTATATAAGTTCTCATCTCTAGATCAATTGCATCATCAAACAATCAACAATCTCATAAAATTTTCCAACCCTCCTATCCCCAAAAGACTATAATGGCAACGCCGAAGAACTTGTCCTCTCTTATGATCTTGTTGGTCGTCCCTGTTGCATTGCTTCCTAAGGCTACCTTCGCCAAGGTCGGAAACCCTGATTGCGGAAAGGGAATAAGATCTGATTGTGGGTTTGGATTCTTTCAATACATATTTCTTGCCGACACCTTTACACCCACCAATGAATGTTGTCATGAGCTCTTGAAAGCCGGGAAGAACTGCCACAACCAATTTGTGGAGTTGAGCATCTCGAGCCACAAGCCGATCAAGGGGACAAAATCTGATGTCTATGGGAGGAGCAATGAGACATGGAACAACTGCGTTGCGGCTCTCAGTCCCATATCCCCTCCCGAGCCGGCTCATTGAGAGCTATTCCTATTTTACAGTACAATAAACGTGTAATATAAAAAGAACGAAAGAATTATAATTTTGTATTGGATTCTCCTCAAATTTTTATTTTATTTTCCGTGCCTCTTAAGCCTTATGGTTAACAATCACGGAAGAACAATTGTGGATGAATCAAATTTTCAGTGTTTAATGTGCTTATTAACCCTGTAATTTTTAAAAATGATCTGCAAAATACAATCCGCCCCTAAAGTTGTTACTAGCTTTTGAGTCTAAAAACATAGTCCCAAGAAAACTATAAAGAAACTGTCACTTTATTTCTTATGCTTTTAACATAACATTTTGATACAAATACCTAAGCGATAAAATGATTAATAGATGGTTTAATAATCATACATTCATCTCTAATAATCACATGGATACGTAGTTAAAGCTAGTCGATCTAGCATACTGTTGCATAAAGTAACGTAAAGAGGATTTCTTACTTTAAAGGTTTTCTGACAAATTAAATCCCCGATAGTTGTTTTACATAACACTCTATCAATGGATAAATGTATACTTAATAATCTTATATAAATCATACTTTGAATCTTTTAATCTTGGAAGCAATCATAATAAAACAAAAAAAAAAAAAAAGTTCAAATCTCGAAATATATTTCTCTATTATATATGTACGTATCAAATTTCTCCATTCGTAACTTCTTTCTTTCCGTTAACTGATAATTCAAATAGCCTATACTAGACGATTCGGCGAAACCTTCAAATGTTAACTATATGTTCACTCGAGAATGCGCGTACACTTTTGCTACTCATATACTATGTAAACTTGACTTTTGAACATTTAATGAGGTTTTGTTGGTACCAAGAATTTAGAACAATGCATGGCCCAACATCTTATGTAAAATGAGTTCGTAATAAGTCTGACCCTGTTATTATGCAAGAGTAGGTTTAATTTAATCAACCCAAACGTAACGAATGTTTGTTGCTTGGCACAGAAGATGACGATGGAGATTATTATTATCAGCTTGGCCCCTCTTCATTTAACGAAACCTATTAATTATCACAAGTTTTTAATAATTTTTAGTAAAGAAAAAAATAGTCCCGCCCCAATAACTAGTCCAAAGGTTAAATGATCAATTAATGAGTTCAGTAAATCCGGAAAACCAAAACCCAAATCTTGTTAAAGGATAATTACCTAATAAATAATTTGACCAAAAAAATTCAGCTTTTAAATAATCTCATTAATCTAGAAAACCAAAGCCAATTTTGGTTTATAGATATAAAGGAAATACAAGACTAAAAACAAGACTCGGTAAGCACTCTATACATATAAACTTGGCTCGTTTTCATTAATTAATGAGACCTATTGATTATTTAACTTTTTTTTCCTCAAGTTGTTGAAAAATAATTTAATGAAGAACAAAATCACACTAAAATATCTCTTCAAATCATTAATTAATTAATTAATATGTTCGATAAATATGACAAACCAAGACCGAATTATCTGATCAATGGTTTAATTTATCAATTGTCGATACTTAAATTTTGTCTTCAACTGTAATCACTTGCATAAAAATCAGGGCTTATATCACGAAAGACCCTAAATGAGTACACTTGTGTAAACCTAAACTGGCATACTTATGACAAATTTATCTTTTACTAATTTTCGTTAAATTTTTATATCAAATTCCTGAGTTGGATGGATGATATGTGGTAGTTGATGGGTATTTGGTTTATCCTCCATTTGTTACGAGGATATCGGTTTTGTGATTTTCGTGATGTTAATACAATTTCATCGAAACTAATTGAGAGCAAATTTATCTCAAATGTATCGGGTTGGGATTTTTGCAGTCAAAAATTAGTTTGGAAAAACTTGCCATAGGAATACTAGTTTGGAATTATGGCGGTTAAAAAATTAGTTTGAGAGAAATTTGTCATAGATGTACTTGTTTGATAATTTTTGTGGCGTTAATCCTAAAAATTAGGGATGGACCCTAACCCTAAATAAAAGGCATCGTTAACATAACGTGCATTTGCAAGAGTATATATGGTGAAACGTGTTAAGCTAATTTAATTTTATAAAATTATTTTAAACTGGGGGCATATCACTAGTTGATATTATATATCAAACGTGGGATTGAAAATCAAATTGGAAATAAGAATTTTCGTTTACATATAATTCTCTTCAACCAAGCAACTCATTAATACATTTGTTTTTTAATGGCTAATGATTGAACTCGAAAAGAAGTCAGATGAGAAGGCCCTCAATCATTGCATTTATTGCAAGAGAAATAATTTTACACGTTTCCTACAAACATTCCTAAATCTTAACCGATGAATTGATTTCATTAATGCACTACTTCCCTCGAGCTATATAAGTTCTCATCTCTAGATCAACTGCATCATCAAATGATCAACAATCTCATAAAATTTTTCAACCCTCCTATCCCCAAAAGACTATAATGGCAACGCCGAAGAACTTGTCCACTCTTATGATCTTGTTGGTCGTCCCTGTTGCATTGCTTCCTAAGGCTACCTTCGCCAAGGTCGGAAACCCTGATTGTGGAAAGGGAATAAGATCTGATTGTGGGTCTGGATTCTTTCAATACATATTCCTTGCTGACACCTTTACACCCACCAATGAATGTTGTCATGAGCTCTTGAAAGCCGGGAAGAACTGCCACAACCAATTTGTGGAGTTGAGCATCTCGAGCCACAAGCCGATTAAGGGGACAAAATCTGATGTCTATAGGAGGAGCAATGAGACATGGAACAACCGTGTTGCGGCTCTCAGTCCCGTATCCCCTCCCGAGCTGGCTCATTGAGAGCTATTCCTATTTTATAGTACAATAAACGTGTAATATAAAAAGAACGAAAGAATTATAATTTTTGTATTGGATTCTCCTCAAATTTTTTATTTTATTTTCCGTGCCTGTTAAGCCTTATGGTTAACTATCACGGAAGAACAATTGTGGATGAATCAAATTTTCAGTATTTAATGTGCTTATTAACCCTGTAATTTTTTTAAAATGATCTACAAAATACAATCCGCCCCTAAAGTTGTTACTAGCTTTCGAGTCTAAAAACATAGTCCCAAGAAAACTATAAAGAAACTGTCACTTTATTTCTTATGCTTTTAACACAACCTTTTGATACAAATACCTAAGCGATACAAATACATTCATCTCTAATAATCACATGGATACATAGTTAAAGCTAGTCAATCTAGCATACTGTTGTATAAAGTAAGGTAAAGAGGATTTCTTACTTTAAAGGTTTTCTGACAAATTAAATCCTCGATAGTTGTTTTATATAACACTCTATCAATGGATAATTGTATACTTAATAATCATATATGAATCATACTTTGAATCTTTTTAATCTTGGAAGCAATCATAATAAAACAAAAAAAAAAGTTCAAATCTCGAAATATATTTCTCTATTATATATGTACGTATCAAATTGCTCCATTCGTAACTTCTTTCTTTCCGTTAACGATAATTCAAATAGCCTATCTTGGACGATTCGGCGAAACCTTCAAATGTTAACTATATGTTCACTCGAAAATGTGCGTACACTTTTGCTACTCATGTACTATGTAAACTTGACTTTTGAACATTTAATGAGGTTTTGTTGGTACCAAGAATTTAGAACTATGCATGGCTCAACATCTTATGTAAAATGAGTTCGTAATAAGTCGACCTGTTATTATGCATGAGTAGGTTTAATTTAATCAACCCAAACGTAATGAATGTATGTTGCTTGGCGCGGAAGATGACGATGGAGATTATTATTATCAGCTTGGCCCCTCTTCATTTAACGAAACCTATTAATTATCAAATTTTTTAATAATTTTTAATAAAGAAAAAATAGTCCCACCCCAATAACTAGTCCAAAGGTTAAATGATCAATTAATTTGTTCGGTAAATCCAAAAAACCAAAAAATTAATTTGGGGTAAATTTATCATATGTGTATCGGTTTAAAGTTTTTCTTAGTTTTAATCCTTATTTAATGTCAAAAAAGTGATTGTCTATGGACAAGCAAAAGGAACCTCAATTGTTTATATTAGCAAACAATTTATAGCCATCACTATTCGCTGCTTGGGCCGGATAATCTATTATCAGATCACCTAATCTGTCATGCCATTGATTGATTAATGTGTATTGCGTATGATCACCTCTTGCTTGAAGTCGAAGGTATTGTTTTGGGATAGCCCGGTCCATTCCGACTTCTTTGCAAGTACCTGGGGTCAAGTTCGGCGTCGCTAATTATTTGTTTCGGGTGCACGGTTGACATTAGAGTGTGATCTTCCGATTGTTGGGTCCGTGTGCAAAAACGTTCTTCCAATCTTGTTGTTCCTTCGATCTTTGTTGCAACTTTTCGAGCGCCCAAGGAGTTAGACATGCCTGTGACTGCCTAAAACTAGGCAGCGCGTCACGACCGTGCGATAGTTTCACGTTGAAGGGTAAGAGGAGATCTACAAGGAAAGAAGCCAAAAGGGAATACCTTCATGGGGACCATGTACGGGCCAGATTAGGCCTCGGGTCGTTTTACTAATCGCATTAGCCCCGTGATAATAACACCATACAAAGAAACGAGTCGACTTTAAAGCATAAGAAGCTCTCAAAAATTTAGCAACGAAATCGATCCAGATGCATGTCACGAGCAAATCTTAATTGTCGTACATCGATTGTTTAATTTTTCCCTCAAAACAACTTTATAGTTCCTTTAACGTGCCTCACACACCGTACTAATCCGCCCTGTCCAAAAGCTCAGATCGCGGCACCCTCGATGTCCCAACACGTACCCCTCCACCAACAGTGGCGGCAACTTGGCGACTCCGGAACCTTTTTCTGCAGAAAGTAAGGAGCCAACAAATTCTCCCTTAAAAAACCACGGTTATTTCTACGAATGCGGATGCCGCAGAGGTAATGGGAAAAAGAATGTACTTTAATTAGATTTTACTCAGCCTCTCGAGTAGAAGGGTTTCGACGACGGTCTTTACGTAGGCATTGAAGCACTCTCTGCAGGAATTAGGCATGACATAAGACTCATGGAGCCTCCGAACGTCATCGGTGCGGCGACACACGGAGCTGGAGATGACAACTTGGGCAGCTCCAAGCTACACGCGGCCAGTATGGTGTGGGTCGCCGCTCTAGCGATTTCTTTTAATGCATTAACTCTCGCAGGAGCGGCAACGAATGAGAAACTACAATTAAAAGACAAGAATGAAGAGAGTACAGTATTCAGTCTTCAAAAATTGAAAGGATAAGATGGTCGGAGTAAGTGAAGATGGTTAGATCCGTGCAATTAAATGACAACAAAATGATACTCATGACAGTTAAGAGGATTTACTCCTATCGTATTACACATGCTGTTTTCTTATACATTTAGTTAAAGTAAGATATACCAACTGAAACAGAACGTAATTGATCATTATTGACACTTGAATTTTGTCGACCTTTTAGGTATTTGCATATTTTGCAAAAATATAAAAATTTATAAAAAGATTAAAAAAATGAATCATAAAAAGATAAAAATAAAAATAATAAGTAAAGTAATAGTGATAAAAGATGCATGAAAGAAAGAGAAAAAGAATAATGAAAATAAAAAAAAAATGAAATGAAAGATGAACAAGAAAATTAGACAGAAAATATAATCAAGCCCCAAAGTAGCAACCCCATGAGCTATAATCAAATTGAATCTAGTTCTTGTCTAAAATAGCAATGTACCAAAACGAAATTGAATCTTTGCATGTGTCCCCCAAATAACCTTTTCAAAACTTCATAATCTGGATCCTGGACTCAAAAATCAAATAAGTTATAGATTGAAAAGGAATCAAAGAAACATAAGAGCAACAGCATAATGTTAGATGCACCTATAACACATTGTTTAATGCTTTAGACCATCGGTAGTAGCACTGGTCTTTGCATGTCCATGTAATAAATAAACTTCACAAGTAGGCTGTAGATGAAGATAGGGGAGGAGATGAGTGACCAGGTGATAAACCTTTTCTGCTCTCGAAGTCAGATACCAATGCTGCGCTTCACGGTTGGCTATAATTTGAGATGCATCAGTCTCCCTTATTCCTAGGTCCTTCAAAACAAGCCAAGCCTGAGAAGAAATCCAAGGTCAGAGGAAATTAAATAGAGAAATATTCTAGCCTAAAAGAAACAATGCAATCCCTTGAAGAGACAATTTATTGAGCGAGGTACCTTGAGATAATCCACGAATGCAGGGTATCAAACCGCATGCATGTGTTGACTAGAATTAAACCTGGTCCATATGACTATTGGTGAGAAGAATCTCAATGATTCGCCCGTTAAATTTCCACCCCATGGTAAAAGCGGCATAAAGTGGTGTTCAGCTGAAACGTCCAAAAAGGACAGGAAAAACTAAAAACTCTTTGAATGTTACTATATAACACAACAAACAATTGACATCAGCATACTTGAGACCTAAAGACATCAGGCCTTCGTAGCACTTATCTTTGTATTCTTTGTGCTTGCAACGTCATATAGAAGGTTAAGGTCCCTGCAAACAATATATTAGGGCAGTCCAGGAAGCCTTATATACAGAAATCAAACTTAATATAGGATTTAAGGGCGATGGGCAGCATTCAGCACCAAGGAGCATTACATATCTCAAGCCATATCTCAAGCCGGAAGTTCACTATTGCACATCTAGCTTGACAAACACTGTCCAGTATACTACGCCATGCCAGTAGGTACTAGATAGTTAGGCGTCAAATGCGTGACTGTTCAAAGCTTCTACAAAAAGTCAGCTCGTGACACTCAAGCAGAACAGCTACACCGCAACCCATTTCAACTGTTCAACACTTTCTTTTATCAGAAAGGTGCTAGCAGGTAATTTCAGCAGAAAAGCACGCATGGCCACTTATTGGGTTCCTGCACATGGATATCACATGCACATGCACATACAAATTTGCTCGAGACATACAGTTGACCATAGAGCACATGCAAAGTTGCTGAGCACATATAGTTGACCATAGAGCAAGCAACTGCTGTCATTTTCATCAACTCGCGTTGTTTCTTACAACAAGGAATAAGTTAAACAACAAGAACAAAGAATTGTTGTTACAGAACAACTATAATTGTCTCGGCAGCAGTGAAAAAGTTGGCACAGAATATAGTCAGATCATGTTCTGGTTCTGGAAACACAGCAAAATGCAAAACCTGCATAGAGTATCTTCAGAAGAACAAAACGAGGCAGCTAAACATCATAGCAAAATAATGTGTTCAAGTAAACTTTACTTGAACAACCAATTCCTCCATCAGCACAAGTGGCAAATCTAATTAGAGGAAAAGCTTTACACAGAAAATACTATCTTACAAAAACATGAAAGTTTCCATCGGCGAAAAGTCAGAGGATCAATTATTCTACACTTAATTCAAAAACTATCAAATTCGTACACCCATATGGCACCAACATACCTAAAGTTCTAACAGCAAAAGAAGTGAAGCCATGGTACCGATTAAGCACAACCGTCCTCGCTCTCGAGGAATTTCCTCCGACCATCATGGTCAACTTACAGGGGCTTTTTGGAGCTACAGGCTGGAACTAGCAGCTAGTTTTGCTTAAAAACATAAATTTAAGCTGTCTGTCTAGATTCTGTAGACTGATTCCTCATAATTTATTTTCTTTTGCTGTAACTTCTGTTTGGAGAAGCTTAGAGAAACTAAATATCGAGTGGCAAAGATATTTGACGATCATAACTGCAGTCCCTTGCTCCCTTGAATGCTTAAACTTCGAAGCAACCTTATTTTCGGCACTTCATATAACAACAACTCGATCTCTGTTTTATTATCCAGTGCCTGCATGGAGCCGAACCTTCCCTGAGGACACGAAGAAGGACAAGCCTTGATTAACCAACCAAACGGCAAATAAAACGACCACACCTGCAAAGGAGAAGGAGCCACGCGAGTATGGAGCCACAGCGAATATTGTTGTAAGATGAATGTGTCACATAAGTATATCTTCACTAGCCTACACATCCTCTTCTTGCTGGTCAACTAGTCCCAATCCATCTCCCCCATTCTCTCCTTCTCCTTCATTGAACGTCCGCAATAAAAAAGCCTGATAGCGATCATCCATTCCATGGCTCTTCATCTCTTTTATTGAACATCATCAACAAGAATGCCTAGTAGCTATCATCTATTCCAAATGGCTCTTCACATGACACCAAAAGTTGCTCAGAGTCTATGGCAGCTGATATATGGAAAATCAAAGTCAAGATAACAAATTAGTATGGACATAGGATATGGATAATTGTACATAATACACATGAAAATAAATGAACAGATAGTTTTAAGAATTGACATTTCTCAAATAAAGCCATTCAAGGTAAAATCAGGCAAGATTAAAACCAAAGGATGAGCATAGCGCCCCGAAACTAAATGTTGATCTTGCAAACAAAACAAGGCTCTATTTTCAAGAATCAACACTTGTCAAATAAAGCTAGTGCCAAATACGGCTTGATTCCTTGTGGAAGGGACGACATCTCAAATCCCAAATTGGTGAATGCATGTGAAGTTCATTTCTTGTTCGAATGTTTGGTGCGGCATCTCTCTACTTAAATCTAGGTTTCTTCTCTCTTCACCATCACCAATGATCAGAACATTGTAACAATTCTTGACATTTAGAGTATTGATTTTGGATTTATCGCATATGGATGCTATTACAAAAAGAGATCAAGAACAGAAAAGCCCAACCATTGTCTGGAACAAATACAAGAATCCCATCAAAATTCCAACACTTCAATCTTCCAGGCGATGGTTGGGCTTTTCTGTTTTTGGTTTTTAGGGGCTTAGTTACGTTTGCTTATGAATGATTAAAGGATTGGTAGGTAAGTGAGAGAATGATGAATAGTAGGATAAGTCAAGAGAATAAAAGATTTTTGGGGGAAGAGGGGCGATGGAACCTGACTTGATGAATTTTGCATTATTTCATGGTCATTATCATTAGCTTATCCTCTTAGAAGAGGCTATCCAAAGAGGCTGTCAATCTTTCTATGGGATGTGTAGACTTTTTAGTATATATGAGCATCTCTTCCAAGATTGATTGCGTCAGAGATTGATTGTGTTAGTACTCTTGTTTATTTACCTTGACTCTTTGGCAGCATGTTTGTCACGCCCCAATCCTCGGGCACGCACACATCCTTCTCACTTGGTCGATTTTATAATGCGATATCCCAGGACAAAGTATCGCCGACCCTTTCATTTATTAAGCACATGCGGAAGCAGTTAAAATTTCTAGACAATAAAACGATGGGATAGAAAAGCAGGGCCATATTTTTCTTATTGAAATTTATAACCAAATTTTTATACAAAACACAAACCAATTCATAACTATTCACTTCAAAAGAAATTCTCAAAAGAAGATAGACTCTCAGTCCATTCATGCCATACTTAAGGCCCCTCTCAGGATTATCTTCTTCTTCCAAAAATCCTTCTCTTTAAGTTTCACCTCTGAGTTCTCTTTCTTAGACTCCTCCTCAGCTCCTCATCGGGGTCCTGAAATGTTTTTCCCTAAACTGGGATGAGACTACATCTCAGCGAGTTCTACCCCACTAAGCCCAATTAGTAAACCATTATACTATAGGCTGCCTATACACGCACAGGGCGAAGACGTACCTTGGCATCGGATCCCACTTGCAAGTCAGCACAATTTATAATAGGCACCCAAGCAATCATATCATTAATCGAAGCATCGATCAAATCGACCTAGTCGATTAAATGCCAACAAGACCAGTCACGGTCATTTCTAATCAGTCAATCAATCCACGACATCAAATCAAATCAATGATCAATCGACCTCGTCGATTACATGTCAACGACCATTTCCCGGTCATTCAAGCTATTGTTATTCAAAGTCCCACTCGACAACATTCAATATTTAATGGCTTTACGGTACGTGACATCCAGATTTTTGAATTTCAATTTTTGGATAATTAGGATCTGTCTCATCGCTCGTCAATTTATTGACGAGTCCGAATTTCAATAAAGAAATTATCGGAAGAAAATTGAAGACCAAAAGAAATTAGAAAGGAAAAGATAAAAGAAAAGAGAAAAAAAGGGATGATATTATTATTTCTTTTCTCTCTCCCCATTTTCTCTCTTTTCCCTCTCTCTTTCTCTCTTCCCTTTCCCTTCGTGCGAATCCCCCTCCCCTCCACCGAATGCTTGGCTGTCTTCCTCTTTCTTTCTTTTTTTCTTTGACTTTTCAAACCCTTCTTCTCTCACTTATCTCTTCTTCTCTCTCCTCTTTCTTTTTCCCCCACTCCCTCGTGACCGAACCAGCTTCCTCTTCTTCTCCTTTCTTCTTCTTGTGGAGCCGGCGGACAGAAGCGGAAGAGCTCGCCCAGCTGTCGCCACCGCGCCGAGCTCGACCGCCGCCCGCACCGCATGCCCGCGCACGACGCGCGCTCCGCCCGCGTCCGTCGCTCGCGGCCGTCTCTCCCGCGTGACCCAGCCCCGTTCGGCCTCTGTCCGGCACAATCCGGCCACCGTCCAACCCCGTCCGGTCACCGCCGAGCCTCCCGACGTCCCCTCGCCCTCCGCCGGCCTTCCCTCGCCGTTTTGGCCGCCGGAGCAACCTCGGCCAGCCCTATCCAGCAACCCACGAAATGGGTATCCAGCGACTTCGGGCCGCTTTGGGCCGTTTCCGGCCCCGAACCCGAGGCCCGCTTTGGGAAGAATCGTTCCTCGCGTCGCCGCCGTCGGATTGATCCGATTTGCGCGCGATTTGGTGAGTAATCTCACTAATCCAGGATTAGTGGCTAATTATGCTTTAAGCTGGATTAGATTTAATTAATTATGTTTAGGTTGTTAGATTAGATTTACTTAGCAATTATTAGTCAATTGTGATGTGATTTAAATAAATTGATTGCGCAATTAGCAAGTAGACGTGGTCTACTATTTATTGGAAGCATCTCGGGAATTTTCCGACCCTAATTGAGCTTCAATTTGGCGATTCGGGCCTAAGTGAGATTTTTGGCATTTAAATATGAATTTTCGGAATTAAATTAAATAATTATTTATTTTTCGAAAATTCGAGGGAGATGGTCTGGAACCGGAAAATTATGCTGATGACCGTGGTGAAGTCCGTTTATTTAATCGGACTTTATTTTAAGCTAAATTGAATTTTTAATATTAATTAATTTTCGAAATTAATTAATTAATTATTTATTTCCTGAAAATTTAACTGGATGGCCCGTGATCGGAAATTTATGCTGATGACCGTGGTGAAGTTCGTTTATTCAATTGAGCCTTATTTTGAGCTAAATGGAATTTATAATGTTTAATAATTAATTTTTGAAATTAATTAATAATTAATTATTTTTCGGAAATTAAGATTGAGATGGCCGATGACCGAAATCTCGTGCTGATTGTCATGGCGCCGTTCAATTATTTAATTGAGCTTTATTTTGTGCCGAATTGAATTAATTGTGAAATTGGGAATTATTCTTTAATGGAATAATCTTTGATTAATAATTGGAAAATAACTTAGGGTGTCGGTTGACAGCACCAAAAGTGTTTTGGTGGACTACAGAAAATGTGGGAGTTATGGAAAGGATAGTATTATATTTTGGCTAATGCCAGTCGTGTACCCACGCACGTTATTTTATCGAATATTTTTTATGCGAAGAAATGAGGCCAAGACAGTGCGAGGCACAATGTCATTGGGCCGTGAGGGATTAATAGTATGTTGACTTACAGTTATAGAAAGAGGATTATCGGAAGTGATGTGATGTGATGTGTGTTGTGTTGAGGGAAACCAATGGATCATGAGCAGGTAAAGGACTAAGTATTACATGGCGACCTGAGTCGCATGGGAATTACCTCTAGCGCCTTGAGCCTATATTTGAGCGGGTTGTTGAGCCGGACTTGCCCCTATATGGGATGCCCACGCGGTGGATGCGGGTCGCAGTAGATCTGGGCCCATGCTCCTTCGGGAATGCCGTCGACGTAGTGACGAAGCCGTGCTCCAAGGGGGAGACGATGCTCCTTCGGGAATGCCGTCAACGTAATGACGAAGCCGCGCTCCATGGGGGAGGCGTGCTGGCAATGCGAAGACCGCCGAACTGAGAGTAGGCCGTGTTATATGCCGAGATCAAATCTAAGAATGCATGATTAATTGAGTGTGAGAATCGGGGGTATACTATATCAGCCTACGGGCGATATATCGGTTTAGAGTGAGCAGTCCTGGACTATGGTCGGACTTATAAATAGCATTGAATGTGCCGACCAAGCATGGGTCGTGATGACATGTAATCGACTAGGTCGATTTGATCGATGCTGCGATTAGTGATCTGATTGCTTGGGTGTCTATTATGAATTGTACTAACTTGCAGGTGAGATATGAGGCCAAGGTACGTCTTCTGCCCTATGCATGTTTAGGCAGCCTATAGTATAATAGTTTACTAATCGGGCTTAGTGGGGTAGAACTCGCTGAGACGTAGTCTCATCCCAGTTTGGGGAAAAACATTTCAGGACCTGAATGAGGAGCCTAAGGAGGAGAAATCTGACGAGGAGATTCCTGTTAAGGAACCTGAGGAGGAGTACGTGAAGGAGAACCCCGAGGATGATCCAGAGTAGGATCCTGATGACGATTGTTATAGAATCAATTTGAATAGAAACCAGTTGTTTTAGTATAGCTTGTATATGATCATAAAGATGTGGGTTCAGGTTCAGGTTTCTAGTCCTACTTGTATATCCCATTGTTTTATTGTCTGGGGATTTATAATTGCTTCCGCATGTGCTTAACAAAATAATTGAAAGGGTCGGCGATATATAGTCCTGGGATATCGCATATTAAAATCGACCAATAGAAGAATGTGCGCGTGCTCGAGGATCGGGGCGTGACACGGTCCCACTCGACCACTTCCAATATTCAATGGCTTTACGGTCCCACTCGACCACTTTCAAAATTCAATGGCTTTACGGTCCCACTCGACCACTTTCGATATTCAATGGCTTTGCGGTCCCACTCGACCACTTTAGATATTCAATGGCTTTACGGTCCCACTCGACCACATGCTCTTTAAAATGTCATTTTGAATCAGCGAGCCCACGTGCATTCTCCGAGGCGATGCATCAAGTCACCGAGCCCACGTGTTTCTTCAAGATGCCAAATGTACTCATTGAGACCACGTGCATTCTCCGAGGTAATGCATCAAATTACCGAGCCCACGTGTCCTTTTAGATGCCAAATGTACTCATTGGGACCACGTGCATTCTCCGAGATAATGCATCAAATTACCGAGCCCATGTGTCCTTTTAGATGCCACACTTAATCACCGAGCCACATGCATTCTCCAAGGCGACATACTTCGTCACCGAGCCATGTGCATTCTCCGAGGTGACATATCTAATCGTCGAGAGCCTCGTGCCTTTCATGATGATTCATCCCATTTGTAAAGTAATTATCCACAACATTTATTCGTACTCAATTTACCCAAATAATCAATTTAGGAACATATCCTAAATATCCACAATTAAATCAATTTGGCAAAATTCAAAGCTTAATTAAATAAACAGACTGCGTCACGACGATCAGCACGAGATTTCGGTCGTCGGCCATCTCAAACATAATTTCCGAAAAATAAATAAATAATTAATTAATTTCAAAAATTAATTATTAAATATTAAAAATTCCGATTAGTTCAAAATAAGGTTCAATTAAATAAACAGACTTCACCACGGTCATCAACATAATTTTCCGGTCACGGGCCATCCCAGTTGAATTTTCAAGAAATAAATAATTAATTAATTAATTTTGAAAATTAAATAATTAATATTAAAAATTCAATTTAGCTCAAAATAAAGCCCGATTAAAAAACGGACTTCACCACAGTCATCCGCATAATATTCCGGTTCCGAACCATCTCCCTTGAATTTTCGGAAAATAAATAATTATTTAATTTAATTCCGAAAATTAATATTTAAATGCCCAAAAATCTCACCTAGGCCCGAATCGCCAAATTGAAGCCCAATTTGGGGTTGGAAAATTCCCGAGATGCTTCCAATAAATAGTAGATCACGTCTACTTGCTAATTGTACAATCAATTTATCTAAATCGCATTACAATTGACTAATAATTGCTAATTTATTCTAATCTAACAACCTAAACACAATTAATTAAAACTAAACCAACCTTAAAGCATAATTAGTCAACTAATCCGGGATTAGTGAGATTACTCATCAAATCGCGTGCATATCGGATCAATCCGACGGCGGCGACGCGAGGAACGATTCTTCCCAAAGCACAGCTCAGGTTCGGGGCCCGGAAACGGCCCAAAACAGCCCACGAACCGGCTGGATACCCACTCTATGGGTTGCTGGTTCGGCTGCGAAACAGGGGAAAACAGAGATGGTTAGGGGCGAAGAAGGGTCGGGAAGGTAGACGGCGGTCCGGCAAGGCTGCACGGCGGCTCCGGCGGCTTGCTCGGCCACTCACGGTGGCTGGACGAGGCGGAACAGAAGCTGGGTCGCACGGCAGGGACGGCAGCAGGTGGTGGACGCGGGGATGCGCGCGGACGGCGGAACGGCGGCGAGCGGCGGGTGCGCGGGCACGGGCGCGGGACGAGCGGCGGCGGCTTCGTCGAGCTGGAACATCTGCTCTTCTTCTGTCTTCGTTCGCTGGAATGCGCGGAAGGGAGGAGAGCGTGCGAAGGAGAGAGAGAGAGAAGAGAGAGAAGAAGGTAAGAGAGAAAAGATGGGTTTGAATGGTCAAAGGGAGAGGGAAAAACAAGTGGGTGACAGCCCACTATTCGGTGGAAAAAGGGGCCAATTCGCACGAAGGGGAGAGGGAAGAGGAGAGAGAAGAGAGAGAGAGAGAGAAAAGAGAGAAAAGAAAGAAAAGAAAAGAAAGAGAGGGAGAGAGGAAAAGAATTTAAATAATGATTTTATTCTTTTTTTCTCTTTTCCTTTTTTTCTATTTTCTTTTGGTCTTCAATTTTTCCTCTGATAATTTCTTTCTTGAAATTTCAGGCTCGTCAATAAATTGACGAACGATGAGACAAGGTCCTAAAAATAATAATTATGACGCGCTTAAAATTCGATTCCCGAAATCGAGTTTAATTTCGTGGTTAAAAATCGATCAGACATGATTTTAGTCCAATCCAACAAATTGAGTAGCTTTTAGGGATTTTACTACAGATACGTCCCTTAACGGCTTCACCCAATAGGTTTGTTAACTCGTGAGTGATTAGCTAAGAGAAAAAGGACTGTAAACACGTCGATGAAATGCCCATTTCACTTTATCGAAACGGGGTCGAATTTCAGGATGTCACAATGTCCATGTCATAATGTCGTTACAACTACTCATAATGAGTGAAAAGCGATAAGATTTTTCACTTTCTGTAATAGCATCACTATGTGATAAATCCAAAATCAATACTCTAAATGTCAGGAATCGTTGCAATGTTCGATCATTGATGAGGAGAAGAGAGAAGAAACCTAGATTTAAGAGGAGAGATGCTGCACCAAACATTCAGACAAGAAATGAACTTCACATACATTCACCAATTTGGGATTTGAGATGTCATCCCTTCCACAAGGAATCAAGTCGTATTTGGCACTAGTCATGCTTAGCCAGAGAGGAATTCTTTACAAAAGGGAAATGTAAAGCCATTTTACCTTCAATAGCTTTATTTGACAAGTGTTGATTCTTGAAAACAGAGACTTCTTTTGTTTGCAAGATCTACTTTTAGTTTTGGGGTGCCGTGCTCATCCTTTGGTTTTAATCTTGCAGGATCTTACCTTGAATAGCTTTATTTGAGAAATGTCAATTCTTAAAACTATTTGTTCATTTATTTTCATGTGTATTATGTACAATTATCCATATCCTATGTCCATACTAATTTGTTATCTTGACTTTGATTTTCCATATAGCAGCCGCCATAGACTCTAAGCAACATTTGTTGTCATATGAAGAGCCATTTGGAATAGATGATAGCTACCAAGCATTCTTATTGATGATGTTCAATAAAAGAGATGAAGAGCCATTTGGAATGGATGATAGCTATCAAGCTTTTTTATTGCAGATGTTCAATGAAGGAGAAGGAGAGAATAGGGGAGATGGATTGAGACTAGTTGACCAACAAGAAGAGGATGTGTAGGCTAGTGAAGATGTGTTGGGAGCACATGAGATAGAGCTAGAAGATGATGGGAAAGATGCATTGGCTCCTACTCTAGTTGAAGAAGTACCAAGTGGAGACTCTTCAAGCACGTTTGAGATTGAGGCTGATGGCAGTGAGATCGACAATGATCTTCCCTACCTGTTCGTTTTGATATCTCACCTTTTATTTCTTAAAAAACAAGTACCAATTGAGTATCGGTATAGTGGACATTGATTTCTGATACAGTGGATAGTGGAAGGAGTAAGAGCATAGTACAATATATATTCGAAGGGATTAAACAAATCAATTGCAAAAGCAACAATAGATTAGAGGGAGGGTATTGAGGGCTATTATCCTTTAATTGTTCATTGCCTAGTTTAATTTTTATCCATCAAATATCATAACTTATTAAATTTTATATAATATTCTTTTATCATGCCTCTCTTTTGAAGCTTGTGTTTTATGAGTCACTACTAGACAAATAACAATATCTTAGTTGATCTTTATTCATTTTGTCATTGCTAGACAAGGAAGGATTGAGGACTTTGATCCTCCGGTGAGGCCACTCCCAAATATGTATGCCACAACCTATGCCTTAGCTGCCTCTTTGACCACCCTTTCGCTAGCTTATGGTTAGTCTCTCTTGTTTGATATTGTGAAGCAAAGACTATTGGTCTAGTAATTTTGGTGTAGTTATTTGCAAATAGATTTTCTCATTATTTTGTTTTTGAATTTTAGTAGTCCAAGCACTAATCAACAAGCTTGCGCTATATATCAAGATAGACTTGATTTTAGGCTACTTGTATCTTGAGCTCATGACAGCCATCCTCAGCGTGTTCACATTGTTGAGGTTGGTGCTAGCGAGATTGATTTCTAATCAGTTCGGTCGCCATTGGACAATTGTGATGGAAGGCGCCATATTTTTCATCAGGCCCTTCATTATGGGTTTCACCCCCAAGTTATGTCGTCTCCTTGGTCAATCACTCCATGGCTAACCACAGCACCTGCTTTGCCTTGACGATTGCCCTAATCTTCACCACCAAGATCTCTACTACCTTCTCCCATGACATCTTGATCTCCTCACCTAAGGTAGTAATTTATTTTCATTTATTTTTTTTCCTAACTTTGTGGCATCTTTTTCGTTTTTTTATTTCCCTGGTTTAGGTGCGTATCAACATTGGCACCCTATTCGGCAATCTATCCAATTATACTCTCCTCATTGAGACCTTTAAATCTAATGGGGAGGCTGCACTTCGACTTGCCCAAATCAAAAAAATAAATGCTAGCATACCCCAAGGAGTGCGACAATGACATTGTGAACACAATCTAGAACATCGGCACGTGGTGGGACATCTTTCACCCAAGTCAGTGCATCCGTCACATGCTACGTACCTTGCACTGTTGTGATCTAGTTTGTCCAACAGGCATGTAGCATAAACACCATGATGCTCTTCACCCCTCACTTTTCGAGAAGCATAGATACGGTGACTTTTCCAATGTAGACCTCCGATTTAGATTGTGCATTAGGTGGGTCTATCTGTTCAAGCATTTGATTTTGACATCTCTTTGCTCTTTTCCCACCCATTTTATTAACTACTCGAGCACATCTTCCCCATCATTTTCTTCTAGGAAGTATATCGCACGTACATTGCATGTGTATTGCACGTACATTGCACATGTATTCAATTTGATTTTTAAAAGTCTGCTATCCCCAACATTTCTTTTGAAAATCGAAACTACTAATGTGTAAGGCTAGGCCGCTCCCGAACATGTATGCCACGATCTATACTAGTTTGGGATTTTACTCTCTATTTGTTATAGTTGTACCGGTTTTATGATTTTTGGTTTGTATTAATCCAATTTAATGAAAGGCATTTTTGTCGAATGTACCAATTTGAAGTTTTTGCTTACCCACCTCATAAAGTTGCTTAAATCTAAGTCCGAGCTCCCTCCTTTGATTGCTCTCCAAACCACACTTCTCATCTCCTTGTCTCAAATCTCTTGGGCCAAATCCCTGCTCAATGACTCGGCCAAAACCTGAGCCAACTCTGCTGCCTCCGGTGTCTTCTCCGACCCGTGCCTACTCCAATTCCCATGCCCTATTCGTCCACCAGCAGTTTAGCTTTCACGAACTGCTTTGCGCCCTTCGGCCACTTCGGCATAACCATCCCAATTCTGAGCCCCTCCAATGTCATGTTCCACCCGCAATGAGTTAGGAACGCAGGGCCCAACCCTTGTTCACGAGGCCTCTCCCGGTTTGTGAAATCCCTTTGGCTGAACGTCCCCTCTCTCTTTTAAAGAACACTTGCAGGCGTGCATGGCTGTTGCCATCGCCGGTTGCCGTGGCTGGCTGATCCCCGACCCTAGGATTGTGCCGCGGCCTGCTCTACCTCTGTTCCTACTAATTTGCTTCTGTATGTCACGTGTTGCAGAGGTCTGCACGACGTGAGGGAAGAAGAAGACCAACGCACGAGCTGGGCTAGAGGGTACGGGAGATGGGCCGGCCTGCACGGGGAAAGAAAGAGAAAAAGGGGTGGGCCGGGTCTAGCCGAGAAAAGAAATAAGGGGCCGGGTCGACCAGGCCCGAATGCGGCTCTGTCTTTTCTTAATTTTTAAATTTTTTTATTTTTATAACTATGAATTTTTTTAAATAATTTATCTATTTTTTATATTTACTATAAATTCTAGTTCTATTAATGCAAATGCTCCAAATGCCTATGTGCTATGCAATTTTAATGATTTCAATTGTTTTAGGAATTAAAAATTAATCCCTAAACTTTTTATGCAATTAAACCCTAAAGTGATAGCTATAACTTATGTGCCAACAAACGATTATTTTTAAAAATAATTTTCAAATAATTAATTTTATGCGAAACAAATGAACTATTAATATTGTGTACAATATGATAACTAGTGGCAACACGTGATATGTTTGTTTTGCATTATATATAGAGGTGTAATGGGTCTTAAACTAATATATGACCCATTTAAATCATAAATGTATTATACATGGGTCATTTATATTTTTATGAGACTATTTAAATGGGTTTAAAATTTGAAAATTTAAGATAAATGGGTCTTAAATGGGTGGGACTTAGAAGCTAGAACCCATTTCCAATCCAAGCCTTGCACTCTCTCTTTCTCTCTTTAACTTTATAAAAATATTTTTACAAAAACTGAAATTATAATTATTTATATATATATATATATATATATATATATATATTTTTGCTTTCTTCTTCCTCCTTAGTCCCTCCTTAGTCGGTGGTTGGCAAGGTGACGACCCGTGACTTGCTAGGTGAGGCTCGAGCTTGCCGGCCTCGGTGAGCTTGAGGTCACCTATGACTGGCGAGGCTTGAGTCTCACTAATTTAGCAAGACTCGAGCTAGGGAGGCGAAGGGCTCATCGACAAGCTGGTGAGGCTTGAGCGAGGCTTGAGCAAGACTTGAGCCTTGAGTTCGCTTATGGCTAGTTGATGGTTGTTTGTTAGCGGTCGGCCAAAATGAAGAAAAAGAAAAAAAGAAAAAGTAAAAATTCGATTAAAAAAAACTAACAATTAGATTTTTAAAAATAAAATAATTTCTATTTCTATTTTTAAAAAATAAAAATATTAAAAAGGAATCAAGGAAAATTTATCATATTTTTCCTATTAAATGACAAGAAATATTTTCTAGTTTATTTTCAAATTTTAGGCAAAAACCAAAAATATTGTAATTTTCCTAAAATATTCTTCTTGGAAAATATTTAAGAAACAAACCTTCTTTTTTTTTTTTTTTTTAATAAAAATAGATTGTCCACTAAATTTGTATGGCATGAAAGTGTTTTAACAATACCTTTTAAGAAAAAGAAAAAGAAAAAGAAAAAGAAAAAGAAATATCATAAAAAAAAAATAAGCTTTCTTATGTTTAGTTAAATGAGTTGGGTTGGGTAGGGATAGGTTGGGTAAAAAATTTTACATTAGGATAAATGAATCATAAACGTGTTAAATAGATCGATTTGGGTTGGACCATTTGTAACCAACCCAAACCCAACCGACTCAACTAGCTTGACAGATCTAGTTATGTACAAAAGCAAGCATGCTACTGAGTCTATTAGACCTTAAGGAACCATATCCCAAAAGATTTAAATCTCAATTATTCATCTAAAACTTTCAAAATTTCTACATGTGAGTGATATCATCACCCATAAAATTGAGTTAAGGGCATTTCAATAATTACTTTAGGTTAAAGGGAGCAAATAGTCAATTTCTAAGTCTTGAGAGTATTTTGGTTACTTTTTGAGCCTACGGTTAGTTTGGTTACTGTCATAAGATTGGCCTGAGGTGGTCTAAGCCGGCCTTGGCGAGGACATAATACAATATTTCCTATGTTAAAGATAATTATGATATTCTTTTTGGTCATCTAAATCTCTCGAGATTGTACACATATTACATGTGTATTGTATGTAAATTGCCATTTGATTGTGCATAATCTTGATTGAGATATTATCTTAAAATGGTTATCTAACAAAACAAAAAAGATGGTGTATATACATCAAAATATATAAAAATTTCATATTTCTTTTTTCTACTATTATTATTTTTAACTTGTTACGGATGTTTAACACTTTCTATAAGATATTTAAATGTACTAAAGATAATTATGATATTTCATATAAATTATTCGTGTCTTTTAAGATTGTATGTATATTGCACATATATTGCCATTTGATTATGCATAATCTTAATTGACATATTATCGTAAAATATTTATCTAATAAAGTCTATAAATATATTGTTTTTTCATCAATGTATACATTGAAATATATACAAATTTCATTTGCCATCCTTCTTCACGTGGACATCGAGGTTTCTCATTTCCTTGGTAAAAATCTCATCCATGGGCTTAGCACCTCCACAAGCGTTAGCTGAGCTCTTAGGATGGTGATAGCAACATGAGGATCGTGAGGAAAGGGTGAGCACAAACTTGATCCCCACCATCGAGATCACGAAGATTGCCTTCTTGATTGAATTGAGTGGAAGGCGATTTATTTTGTAGGAGAAAATTTGGAGAGGTTTTCCTTTGGATGGTGACGTTGCACGTATGTTTAAAGACCGATGTTAGATGAAGAAGAAGTGGTTGGGGAATTCTCTGTGCAATTGATTTCAGTTCAACAAAAAATTGTCTTTCCCTAATTCAATCAAGAAGCGATCTCCACAATGTCGAGGGCTGGGATCAAGTCTGCCCTCGCCCTTTCCCCTCGCAATTCTCATGTTGCTGTCTTGATGTCTAGAGAGCTTGGCTAGCGCTCGTGGAAGTGGTGAGCCCCTTGATGAGATCTTTAGTCGGGAAACGAGAAAGCTCGATGTCCACATGAGGAAGGGTGGCGATGGGGTTGGTGGTGGGAGTGGCGATGGCCGTGGTGGCAGCACTAGTGACCTTTGGTAGCGTATCATCTATTTGATACCTGAAGGCGCTAGTTGGAATAAGCCTAGCAAGGGGATTCAAAGAACCTCAACTATCAGACCTCACTCATCGTCACTTTCCTCGATCATTTTTGTTCCTCTCAAATCCTCAATCTACCATTTGCTTCAACCCTAGTTTGCATGAAACACAACTGAGGAGATGATGAATCAAGGATTATCGTTCATGGCAATCAAACTAGGGTTGAAGCAAATGGTAGACCGAGGATTAGAGGAACAAAAATGACTGAGGCAAGTGATGATGGGCGAGGTTTGATGGTTAAGGACCTTTGACTCCGATTGCTAGGCTTATATCCACTGGCACCCACAGGTACTATATAGATGATACCGCCACCTGTGTAACTAGAGCCACCACCATTGCCATCGCCATTGCCATCGCTACCCCCATCGCCACCCCTCTTCACATAAATGTCTAGCTTTCTCATTTCCTAGCTAAAGGTCTCATCTACAGGTTCAATACTTCCAAGAGTGCCAACTGAGCTCTCAAGAGATGAAGACAGCAACAGGAGAATCGAGAGGGAAAAGGCAAGCATGGACCTGATCCCTGCCATCGAAACCACGAAGATCATCTTCTTGATCGAATCGGGCGGAAGGCGATTTTTCTCATATCGGAGGGTTTTTGTCTTTGGATGGTGTGATGGTGCACGTATATTTAAAGACCAGCATTAAATGAGGAAGAAGCAATTGGGGAATTCTTCGATGCAATTGACTTTAGTGGGACAAACGTTAAACAAAATTCTCCAATGCATGTGTATTTGGCCAAGGTTGGCGATCGAGGTCCGGGCACATTGGTTAATAAAGGAAGCCCTTCAATCATGACCTTGCTTCCTAGCTCTCGCTCCCTCTCACTCTCTCGATTTCTCTCCCTAGTCCCTAAACCTCCCAAAAATCACCACTTTTAAGCTCGCATAGCAAGCATGCATGGCCCTGCCATTACCAGCTTGTTGTGCCAACCTAACCCTGGTTGGACATCCTACTCAACGGTCTCTATTGCTCTACCTATCCTTTGCGTCCTTCCTTTAGCAAGCATGAGGGGAGAGAGGAAGAAAGGGGAAAGGAAGGAGACTAGGCCGGGGGAAGAAGGAAAATAGAGGAAGTAGGGCCAAACCTAGGTGAAAAGAAAAGGAGGAAATATGAAAAATTATAAATTATTGATAGCCTTTGATAACCTTATAGGATGGTGAGTACCTCACAAATGCCTTACACTTGATGTCCACGTCTCAATGCCTAATGATGGTTTTAGGATTCGAAATGATGAAGAAGTTGTTGACAAGAAAACCCAAGAATTTTTTTCAAATTAAGACCCCAAAATGCAACCTAACTATTCAACAAAAGCAAACAAATCAGAATTTAGGAAAGCAATATAAAAGAATCACAATAAATTGATCCAAGAAAGTAATGAAGAATGAGTAAAAAAAGTATATTACGGTAATGTAGCCCGATATGAGTTGGATAAAGAGTATGACATGGCTCTATTATCAAGCCTTGAGATAGCAACCCCATGAGCTATAATCAAATTGAATCCAATTATTGTCTAAAAAAGTAATCTACCAAAACTAAACTATAATGAAGGGCTCACTAACATCTCCAAGCTACATAAATGTCAATTAAGAGACAGTAAGTTAAATATAATACTAAGATCTAATTATCCAAACGAGGCCTATTTTCTAAACATTTTCAATGTTTTAATTTTCTGATTTTTTAAAATTTTTTATTACTAAAAATTGGGAGACATTGGGCTGGGCTGTTGAGCCCAATCCGAATATGGTCCAACATGTTTTCACAAATCTGGGCCAAAAAACACAATTGGGCTTTCATACAAAGCCCCTTTTAGTTCTAAACCTTCAAAGCCCATTTTCTTCATTATTTCTTATTTCTTATTTCCTCTCTTATTTTTTTTGGAACCGTGCATTTTATTCTTAAACCGAGAATTGAGCTCACCATTCCTAGAGGTTTGTTTCTTATCAAGCCCACAAACTAAAGCTTTCAAATTATCAGCAAAATGGAACTCTCTGAAAGCAGTTCAAGTTCGAGAATTGAACCAAATTCCACTATTGAAACAATCCTAAATATCCAGAATCCACTATTCCTATTTTTTTTTATTCTCCTTCTTATATCTATTATCTATGCTCATTGTCTTCCTCTTAATAGATTGATAACACAAAAAACCATAACCAGATTAGAACACCAACAATCAAATTTCCCTTCACCAAAATGTCAACACGTTACTTCACCATCAATCACCTATTGTCTATCACGAGATCTCCATTATCAAGCGTTGCATTCGCCTATCAATATCAACCACCAACAAATGCCATCCCTGCTTCTCCTCCATCAATCTCTACCGTGCACCATTGTCATTCACTTTTACTGAACAGCTCCCGTCATTGAACAACTCCTCTAAGATAGTTTTGTTCAAAGCTTAAGCAATCAGCAAAACTCGTCTATATCTAAATTCAGGCATATACTTAACCCACCCTGTTGCATTTCACATAAAACACAGTATGTGCATTTAACGATGTCAAGCAAAGAATCAATGAAAGGAATTCAATGATAGAAGAAATTTGAATGCATTCTATATTGTTCGAAATGATATCAATCACATATGGCACAATGGAGTCGTTCCTGCACACGAAAAGTGTATAGGGTGCAGATGGTATAGGTTCTTCATATTATTTTTGTTTTTTGTTATAAATGATGCATAAGATTTAGATATTCATGCAGAGTGTTACTACTTTTGGGTAAGTTAACATAGAACAAGGAAGAAAATAAGGGGTAAGTATGAGAATGAGAAAATTATCAAATAAGTCTTATCTGTACTACAATTGTGTTAATTCAGTCTTTTTTTTTTTATTGGCTAATTTAGGCTTAAATTTTTTGCATTTGTGTTAGTTGTTTTTATTACTAGCTGTTCACATTCATAGCGACAAACCAAGGATATAGTTGAATGACACACCTTGATGGATGAACTCTTAAAAATAGGCTCGCCTCCACACTGTTTGTCATGGGCAATCACCAAGGAACCATCCAGCGCAGCAGGAATAGCAGAAGCCCAGAAGCCTGAGAGAGGAAAGAAAATGAAATGTTCTGATTTCGATTTCAACCACGACAACATAAGAAAACTTCACATATACTCAACGACCACTGAATTAAATGAGGCCTCAAGTTGCTACTCAAATCAATAGGCAATAGAAAGTTGCTTACAGGAAAGATAAGCGCATTTAAGTACGTGTAGCTGCATTTTCAAACTCTTGCACCATATTTACAGATCAAGGTCTTATCCTATTGCTACAAGAATAAGCAAAATTTCAAATGACTAAAATAACAATTTTGTCAATGTGAGGGATAAATAACAAAACCTGAAAGGAAGTTGCTAGCCTGAAGTGAGAAAAACTCAGTTATGATGCACTAGTTAAGTGCAGTAGCAAAATGAAACGGACCTGGAAAAGGTGGCAACAGAAGTGCAATGAACGGGGCAAGTTAGTCATTACAGTTTCCTATAAGATCTCCTTTCCCGAGTATGCTTCTCTTCTAATTGACTCTGCCTTCTTGACATGGATATCTGGAAAGTAATCCAAAAATGTTTTGCCGCCTAGTGAATAAACTCTGTCGAATAGGAAGCTCTGGACTTGATTCTATGTTTCATGACAAGAGATAAGGAACTGCAATTCTAATATGCAATGGGGATGTAGATGTACGAATAACTGTAAATGACATTTCTATCTTTGCATGTGTCTCCCCTAATAACCTTTTCAAAACTTCATAACCCTGATCTTCGACTCAAAAATCAAATAAGTTATAGATTGAAAAGGAATCAAAGAAACATAAGAGCAACAACATAATTTTTGATGCACCTATAACACTTCGCTTAATACTTTAGACCATCAGTGGTAGCACTAGTCTCTGCATGTGCATGTAATAAATAAACTTCGCAAGTAGGCTGTAGATGAAGATAGGGGAGGAGATGAGTGACCAGGTGATTAACCTTTTCTGCTCTCAAAGTCGGATACCGATGCTGTGCTTCACGGTTGGCTATAATTTGAGATGCATCAGTCTCCCTTATTCCTAGGTCCATCAAAACAAGCCAAGCCTGAGAAGAAAACAAAGGTCAGAGGAAATTAAATAAAGAAATATTCTAGCCTAAAAGAAACAATGCAATCCCTTGAAGAGACAATTTATTGAGCAACGTACCTTGAGATAATCCATGAATGCAGGGTATCAAACGTCATGCATGTGTTGACTAGACTTAAACCTTGTCCATATGACTATTGGTGAGAAGAATCTCAACGATTCGCCCGTTAAATTTCCACCCCATGGTAAAAGCTGCATAAAGTGGTGTTCAGCTGAAACGTCCAAAAAGGACAGGAAAAAAACTAAAAACTTTTTGAATGTTACTATAAAACACATCAAACAACTGACCTCAGCATACTTGAGACATCAGGCCTTCGTAGCACTTATGTTTGTATTCTTTGTGCTTGATGACGTCATATAGAGGGTCAAAGTCCCTGCAAACAATATATCAGGGCAGATCAGGAAGCCTTATGTATAGCAATCAAAGTTAATATAGGATTCAAGGGCGATGGGCAGCATTCAGCACCTGCTGACCCTGACTTGATGATAATTCTTTACACCAACCAAGAAGGATATCATTTATTATTTTCTTCCTATATTCAACTATTATAAAAGAAAATTGAAATGCATCACTCCTGTTTTGAGAAATTTAACATTGTTGAAATACTTATTGCGCATCTTAACAACAAAACTATACACTCCAACAAGATGCTAAGCTCATCAAGGAGCATTACATATCTCAAGCCATATCTCAAGCCGGAAGTTCACTATTGCACATCTAGCTTGACAAACACTGTCCAGCATACTACACATGGATATCACATGCACATGCACATGCACATGCACATTTGCTCAAGACATACAGTTGACCATAGAGCACATGCAAAGTTGCTGAGTACATATAGTTGACCATAGAGCAAGCAACTGCTGTCATTTTCATCAACTCGCGTTGTTTCTCACAACAAGGAATAAGTTAAAAAACAAGAAGAAAGAATTATTCTTACAGAACAACTATAGTTGTCTCGGCAGCAGCGAAAAAGTTGGCACAGAATATAGGCAGATCATATTCTGGTTCTGGAAACATAGCAAAATGCAAAACCTGCATAGAGTATCTTCAGAAGAACAAAATGAGGTCGCTAAACATCATAGCAAAATAATGTGTTCAAGGACACTTACTTGAACAACCAATTCCTCCATCAGCACAAGTGGCAAATCTAATTAGAGGAAAAGCTTTACACGGAAAATACTATCTTCCAAAAGCATGAAAGTTTCCATCGGTGAAAAGTCAGATCAATTAATTCTACACTTAATTCAAAAACTATCAAATTCGTACACCCATATGGCACCAAACTTCCTAAAGTTCCAATAACAAAAGAAGTGAAGCCATAGTTCAGATTAAGCACAACCGTCCTCTCTCTCGAAGAAATTTCCTCTGACCATCATGTTCAACTTACAGGGGCTTTTCTGGAGCTACAGACTGGAACTACTAGCTACTTTTGCTTAAAAACCATGTCTAGATTCTGTAGACTGATTCCTCATAATTTATATATCAAGTGGCAATGATATTAGACAATCATAACTGCGGTCCCTTGCTCCCTTGAATGCTCAAACTCTGAAGCAATCTTATTTTTGGCACTTCACACGACAACAACTAGATCTCTGTTTTATCATCCAGTGGCATCATGGAGCCGAACCTTTCCTAAGGACACGAAGGAGGACAAGCCTTGATTAACCAAACAAACGGCAAATAGAGCAGATGCCCAGAGAGCAAACCAAAAACCCGGCGACAGACATTCACAGTCAAGCATCTCTTACACTTGATTCGGTAGTTGACTTGGTAAAATAGGAATTAGAACCATTATATAATTAATGTATATTTTCGTTTATTTCTTTTCTCTTACACTTTAGTATAATAAATAGAGTAGTGAACATGTACAAATCGATATACAGAAATACAAAATTGCAATCTTCCTCTCCATTCTATTTCAATTTCGTTTGTGTAATCAATGTATACCTCCGTTCGTTTGTCACGTTTTTCACCAAAGAACCATCCAGCACAGCGGGAATAGCAGAAGCCCAGAAATCTGAGAGAAGAAAAAAAGTAGAAATGTTCAGATTTCGATTTCAACCACGACAACATAAGAATGAAATCGAGTCTGTGTTTATTCCTTGAATTCCTCCTTTTTCTTTGGCTATTCCTTTTCATCTTCTTCCCACGGATTCCAGGAATTCCAAGACGGAAAAGCTGTTGGTTATCTTTCGCACAAAAGAACCAAAGAAAAAGGAGAGGAGGGGGGAAGTAGTGGGGTGGCCAAAACGGTTAACAAGAGAGGTAGTGGGGTGGCCAAAACGGTTAACAAGAAGACACGATCGAAGCAAAAGACCAATTATCCGGACGCACGATGCTTGTAAAAACGACATGAGCATTCGAAAAATCAACCTTGAAAACAGATCGAGGTTTCCTCCGTAGGGGAAGGGCAAAACAAGGAATTCGCGGTGCCATGTGGCTTTGCTTGCGTCGCTTGATAGGGAGTGATCTTCCCCTATTTCACCCTTCTTAGGAAACTCATCCTTTAAGAATGTGACATCTCGTGATTCAAATTCAGTTATACTCCCACTTTCCTGCTCACCAATGAACACATACCCTTTCGAGTGTTCCGAGTATCTTATGAAAATACTCTTATTTCCTCTGGGACCCAATTTCCCAAACTTGTGAGAGGACTCATGTGTATAGGCAGCACAACCCCATGACTTAAGAAAACTCAAGTCCGGTTTTCTACCTATCCATAACTCATATGGAGTGGAAGTAACTGATTTGGAAGGCACCCGGTTAAGTATATAGGCAGCAGTTAACAATGCTTCACTCCAAAAAGTAATTGGTAAGTTAGCATGCGCCATCATGGACCTAACCATTTCCAGTAGGGTTCTGTTTCTTCTTTCCGCAACACCATTTTGTTGAGGAGTAGACGGAATAGACAACTGTCTTTCTATTCCTTTTTCATCACATAATTTTCTGAACTCATCAGATAAATATTCTCGACCTCGATCAAATCTTAATGCTTTTATTTTCTTATCTAATTGATTCTCTACCAGGTTCATAAACCTTTTGAAACAACTTATTGCTTCAGATTTATGAGAAATTAAATAGACATATCCGAATCGAGTATAATCATCAATAAATGTGATGAAATAAACAGCCCCATGCCTTCCTCTCATATTCATTGGACCACAGACATCAGAATGGATTAAATGCAGAGGAAATTCAGCTCTTTTACCTTTCCCAAATGGTTTCCTTGTCGTTTTCCCTTCTAGGCAATGCTTACATATGGGCAGATCGACTTTTCAATATTGCCCAACAAGCCCTCTTTGGCTAGTCTATTCATACACCATTGGCCAATGTGACCAAGTCTAGCATGCCACATATTTACATCATTATCATATTTATTAGAAGACGTGAGAAGGGAATAACAAACATTAGCATTAACATAATCAATATCTAATACAATAAAACCATCCAGAAAATAACCACAACCATAGTAATTTGTATCCAAAAACAAATTCACACATCTACTATAGAAGTTCATATTAAAACCTAATTTAACCAACATTAATACAGACACTAAATTCCGACGAATCTCCGGAGCATACAACACATCATGAAGGAACAAAGTGCGTCCACCACGCATATTCAGTTGGCATGTGCCAATTCCTTTCACTTCAGCTCGGAGTTGTTTCCCACATAGATCCACTTAGTTCCAGTTGGTACTCGTCGGAATTCCACGAAGGATCCTCTATCTTTCGCTACATGGTCCGTCGCTCCTGAATCCACAGTCCACAAAGGATTAGACTCAGTTAAGAACACAGAACTCGACACAAAAGCAAAGTTCTGAAAAGTACAAGGGGTGCATACCTTTTTTGGCTCACGACAGTCATGAGTATAGTGATCTTTCTTGTCACAGTTGTAGTATTTCACCCTTGCAAGCTTTTTCATGCGAGGACGCTTCCCTCTTCCATGTTGGTTAAATTTGGGTTTCTTCCTCGAAGGACTTGCTTCTTCCTTGCCTTTCCCCTTATCAAACCAGTTAGGGCGCTTGAGCTTGGAGCTCGAAGCTCCATTTGAGCTAGAAGTAGCATGATAGAGTTCATCATCCGGCTTAGCCGCCAACAGGCGGTCCTCTTACAGCTCAAGATGATGCATTGCATCCTCAAAGGTTTTGACATTTTTATTATGAGTCAAGTGCACCTTCATATGCTCCCAACTCTGAGGCAAGGAACGAATCACTACTTGCACTTGCTGCTCATCTGTGAGGACATGGCCAGCATCTTTTAGCTCAGTTATCATGTTTGACATCTTTCTAAGATGTTGCTTCATGGTCTGACCATGAGGCTTCTTATAAGAGTCAAACCTGATAGTGAGCTGTCTCAGTCTAGTTACCGAAGTATGACCAAATCTAGCTGCCAATGCCTCCACATTTCCTTGGCATTGTCAAAACACAGAAACTCTCACATGACGTCATTTTCCATGCTGCTCAGCAACGTGATGCGAGCTAGAGAGTTCTTTCTTTTCCATGCAGAAAAAGCTTCTTTGTCTCTTTTGTGCTATGCAGTGGTTCCCTCTTCAGGTTCTACCATGGTCAGGATAAGAGCCTTAAGTGCTTCTTCCTCTTCCAGCACATCTTTGGATTTTCATTTGTCAAATTTCATAGTTGTCTCCATTGAGCTTTTCACCTTTGTTCAGCTCGGCAACTATGCTCTTTGTGGCTGAAGCCATTGATTTGAACAAATCAGACAAATATGCACGAATTATTAATGCCTATCATTTATGCATCCCTATTTACATAGACCCATCATATCATTGAATAATTTCAAGTAAGGCTTGAGAATCAAAATGTTACTATCTTTCAAATCATCCTCCAAAAACCTAACTTAAAACTATCATCAATATAATTGTCTTATGCAAAATCAATTTTATGAAGTTACAAAAACTTCTAAAACTACCCACACTAATTAACTAAAGCAACCAGCAATAACAGAAAGCAACATATAATAGACATCCAATAAAACAATAATGCTTTCAATTAACACAATTAGGTAGTAATCATTACATAATATGTCCACAAATCACACTTAACATATATCAGCCAATAGAACTAACACGGGTCGGCACACGGCTGGGAAAGATCCTCTTTTGTTCAATTTCTTGATCTTTTCCCTTGAAACAATACAGTAATATTCATTTACAAAATCCATCACAATTTTCTTATAGGAAGTAGCTCCATTGATATCCCATATGCGATTCAACACATCTTGCCATTTAGGTGGAAGAGTGTTTATGAAAAATCACACCATCTCTAACTGTGACATAGGACAACCATTCCATATGACCTGTTGAATTTTCCCGTTGACTTCAAGGACATGATCAATTAACTCACCTCTCTCCCATCGATGATCAGTCAATTCAGCTATCAACTTAGACAGCCTATCCTTTTGTTCATCAGTAACTGCGCGAATAGGTGTGCGCAACCTTAGGGGAGGCATAGTTCCTACAACAAATGCAGAACAAATGAGGGATCACATTATAATCCACATAGACTTAATTGAAAAGGAAACACATTCTTTTCCCTTTTTTTTTTGGTCAATGGTCAACGGTCAACGGTCAACGGTCGTCGGACGTCGGACCAGTCGAGCCGATCGGGCCGGTCAGGCCGGCTCGGGCAAACTGACGCACGTGCCGCGCGCGTGTGCGGGATGACGTCACGCAGACGGGTTGAGTCGGATCGCCGATCGAGTCGTTGGCCGGTGACCGCCCGGCGAAACGTCGTCGGTGAGGACATCATCGGTGACGTCATCCAAGCGGTTACCAACCGTTGGATGACGTCACGATGATGTCATCACGTGACGTCAGCACGCGTCGGTCCGCGGACTGGCGCGTGCCGGTTCGCCCGCCGGCGGCGTGCACGCGCCGGTTCGCCGACCAGCGCGTGTGCCGCACGCGCTTGGTGATCCAGCACTTCCGGGCGCGTTGCGCCCACGCATGCGCCTTCCGGCCGCACGTGTGGGCGCGTGCGGCGTCGCCCGGCGGCGCTCGACGTATCGCCAGACTCATCTCGACGTCGCCTTTCTTCTTATGCCATCACATTTTGATTTCGACTTACGAAAACTCGGAAAAATGGCTGAACAACGCTCGAGTGTCGGGGTTTCTCGCCCCGATCCGTACGGCCGAATTACTTTTGCGAAAAATCAATCAAAAATCATCAAATTGATCGGGAAAAAACGTGAACTAGGGCTCTGATACCAATGTTGGGAATAGCGGATCCCCGAAAACCGGATTCGACATTGAATTGAACCCCTAAATCAATGCGGAAGATGAAGCCCGGGAAAACACGTATCATCGATCGTAAAGCACACCACGGATTCGAGCGTACCTTGTTAGCCACAGATTAGACACCGATGCCGATAGAGGAAGAGAAACTGGCCCTGTTCGATCCGACGACGACAATTCGGTTGGAAGAGAGGAGAAAATTCGCATTGTGCGTTACTATTTCCTTTTCTTTTTGGAGGAGAGAGAGCGCACAAGAGAAAGCGTACGTACATTATTTCCAACTAGTATCATCTCTCTCTCTCTCTCTCTCTCCTCCCTTTTATACCTTCCCCCATCCACGGGCCCTATTCCCGTGGGCCGGGCTTTTTGGGCCCAGCATGGGCGGACGGGCCTTAAGCCCATCACCAATTAAAACCATCAGTAAAGGTGACCGACTCTATATTTTATTGTGGCACTTGTTGGATTATACACCTATCGGCAATCTTGCTCCTCAATACTATTTACTATACAAAGCCTTTCGTATGTCTATGAAATTTTGTACAAGCCTTTCTCAAGCCTCCTAATCATGTTAACGGGTCGTTGCATTTGTTCCATGAACAGCCGGCCGAGGGGTATTTTTCCTACTCGCTAGCTTCATCGGTTCATTAATCTGTCTACTTTTTTTTCCCCGACCATCCACTTACTCATGTGAATATAATTAATGGTCGATATATTTTTGTATGACGAGAAGAGCACCTTCAAATCAAGTACAATCCCAATACGTGGAGTATCTTAATCAGGTTGAGCACAAGCTAAAATCACACTTACCGAGTGCTTAATAAAGGACTAGTAACAATATTTTTTGTTGGTTGGTTTAATAATAAGGTTAATTTACATTTAGACTACATTCCTTATTTTAACATGTCAGCACCCGCACACCTCATATCCCTCGTTTGTAGTTAAGTATTTTTTCCCCCACTAACTAAGGAATATGAGAGGCGAAGGTTGCTGCATATTGAGTGGTTTTATGACTTTCGTGCACCCAAGCATTTCTTCTTTGCTTTTTTTGTACTTGTCTCGTATCCAGGTCAGCACTAAATAACACATCATTCTCATTTAGTCCTCAACCTTTCTAGTTAGAGGTTAGAATTATAGCTTTTATTACAATTTTCTTGTCCTTATTCCACTGCATTTAAGCACAAATTTGATCAAACAAGAATTTAACAAGTTTGATGATTTGGTTGCACTTATATATAATAATAAGAAAAATACTCACGGCTTTCCCGTCAAATAGAAAATACAAAATTAATACCACAAAAAGTCTCAAATTAGTATATTCATGTCACATTTACCTCAAGCTAATTTTTATGTCTCAAGACATCCCAAATTAGTATACACATGCAGCATGTATGACAAACTGGTGTGCTCATGCTACATTTGTCCCTAAAAAAATGAAAGAATTGCCACAATTTGAGGTAAATGGGGCACAAAAAAAATCAGTTTGGGATATTATGTGGCACACCTAGAATGTTCTATAAAGTTTTTTGGAGATAATGTAGTATGTTTGTACCCGTCTTGAGTTTTTGGTGTTATTAGGTGAAATTTAAATAAAGCATGTTCAAGATCGAATGAAAAATAAATTGCATAACAATTAGAAAAAACCAAAAATTACATTAAAACCACGCTAGGTATTTGAGCCCTTGTTGGAGAAATGAGCCAAATTTGGATAGTTATACAATCGTGGCCAATCACTTGATCTTTGTCGTAGGGACATAATCCACATATCTTGAAGTTAGAGCTAGAAAATAGAAGGACGATTTTTTTCAAAACCTTAAACTGGTATATATGTAATAAATTTACCAAAAATTAATATTTTGACTACAAAAAACTCTAAATTAGTATACGTATGATAAATTTATCTCAAACAACTAAAAATAAAAACAAAAACAAAAACTAGCATACTTGGAATAAATTTACCCCAAACAAATTTTTAAACCCCTAAAAATCTTAAACTGGTATATTTGTGACAAATATGTCATTCATTAAATTAGATTAATACAAAAAAAAAAAAAAAAAAAAACCACAAATTGGTATAACTTTGACAAATGGAAAGGAAAATCCCAAATTGCTATATTAGTCAACTGTTATGTGTCATTTAACTCAGTAATTTAATGGTAAAATTTAACGGAAACTATCAGAGAATAAATTTGTCTTAAGCATACCAATTCAAGTTAAAATTGTCAAAGATATACCAATTTGAGATTTTTGGTAGTAAAAAAATTAGTTCCGGATAAATTTATCATATGTATACTAGTTTGGGGTTTTTATTTATTTATTTATGATATTAACCCTTATTTAATGTTGGAAAAGTGATTGTCTATGGACAAGCAAAAAGAACCTCGGTTGTTTATATTAATAAATAGCTTATAGCCATCACTATTCCTGCTTGGGCCGGATAATCTACTAGTAGATCACCTTATCTGTCACACCATTGATTGATTAATGTGTATTGCATACGATCACCTCTTGCTTGAAGTCAAAGGTATTGTTTTGGTGTAGCCCAGTCTGTCTCAAGCGTCGCTAATGATCTGCTTTGGGTTAAAAGTTGACATCGAGCGTGATCTTCCGACCGTTGGGTTTATGTCCGAAAACATTCTTCCAATCTTGTTGTTCCTTCTTATTACGAAATCGCCCCTTAAGTTTGCCTAGTTTTCACACCATCTTAACCGGTGATGGATTTTTTTATCCCCCACTCTCTCTTCGGAAATTACAAAAACAATTGTTGGATAACCATGCATAATTTGTATCCTCCTCAAGTTGGACAACTAATAGTAGTATACCACCTTCTTAATAAATTATTTTCTATGACTTCACCGTAACATTGTTTCAATCGGTGGGGTTGCTTTTATAAATTAAATTCCTTCAAATGAAAGATCAGGATAAAACCGATAATGAAAAACTAAGAAGATATATTTAGTTGTAAATATAGCTTACCCAGTGCTTATTTTATATATAGATTATGGAATAACAGTATATCTCATCGCATCACTTACTCGCAAGTTACAAATTATGGATATAACTTGCATACCAACTTAATTAAAAATAAAATGCAATGATCAACAAGCTCTAGGATTTAGACGGGGAAACGTGAGACCCTTCTGGTTCCCGCATTACTGTTCATCCGACTGGTGAGTTGCTCCCTCCCGAGTTCTAGCCACCCGATTGAGCTGAAATTTGGAGGGTGGGTTCCTCTCTATTGCCTCTTCCTTCCCTCCGAACAGATTTGGCTGGGTCAACCTATATCTCCATATTTTGCCAACCCTAGGAGCTTCGCATTTGCTACTCGTCTGGTCTGATTCCCGCGTGCTGCGGGGAGTCTCGGCTGGTCGTTCGTTCGGTGCTGCTTCATCGGCGACATCCCTGGTGTACGGGGAAGGACGAGCTTGGTTGTTCGGAGTTCCCCTATTTTCAAGCGGCTTCATTGTTCACCTTCGACGGACTCCTCCGGTTCGGCTTTCCATCGGCTTTCCATCCCAAGCGGTGCGGCTGCCCCCCTCTCTCGGTGCACGGTAAGTCTCCTTCCCGAATCGTTTATGGTGAATTGCGGGTAGGGTTTATTAGGCTACTCGGTTGTTTCGTTTTGCTGGGATTGATGGACTTGGGGTCGAATCGAGTCTTCGCGGAGGGCGGGGAGACCTCTGCTCGAAGCTTATCTCCTCCCGTTCTTGAGATTTCGTTATTGGCTGGTGCTCGGTGAATGACCATAATCTTAGGACCTTGAATCCATCCGTTGTGTCTGGTAATGGCGATGTGCAACCCCCTCGAGCTCCTGCTGCTAGAACTTGTAGTAGGGGTAGGTCACGCTCGTAACGTCCTCCCTGAGAAGAGAGGCTAGTAAGGCGAACCCTCGCACTTGGGTTGCAGTTGCGAAGACCGTGGCTAAAGGGTACGAGCTGGAATATACCCCTCCGACTTTCAGGAACAACAAACCAGTCATTGTTATGACAGAGCAAGACTTACAAGCGGCAGATCCTAAACTACATGATTGCTTATTGGGTTACTTTCTTGGGCGACGCTTCCCATTTAAAGTTGTGGAGGAGGCACTTAAAAAAGCTTGGGGACCAAACCTATTCGAGATCATGTCCAATGGACAAGGATCCTTCCTTTTCCATATCCTGGACAGGGACTTTAGGCGGAAACTTCTTGAAGGCGACCATATAACCATTGCTAGAATTCCTCTAGCTTTGCAGCAGTGGACCCCTGGTTTGGAGCTTAGGAAAGCCGCTCAGCTTTCAGTGTCGGTATGGGTGAAGCTAACGAAGCTGCCCTACTTTTTTCTCGGTCAGCACAATCCATTGGTAAAGTGGCTAGTGCTTTGGGGAAACCATTATATGTGGATCACCGAACTGAACAATTGAAGGCAATGTCGTTTGCATGGGTCTGCATTGAGATAACTGCTGATCAACCTTCGTGTGACTCAATTGAGCTTGAACATGAAGGAGAAACCATTGAGGTTGGAGTTGAATATGAATGGAGGCCAGTCGCCTGCTCGAGTTGCGGAATTTTTTGTCACAAGTGCCCTCCATCTGCTGAAAAACCTTCTGCTCGTGCCTTAGAAGCACAACTTTTGGTCTTTACATCCGGAGTTCGTCCTGCTCCTGCTGCTACAGATACGGTTCTTCCCTCTCCGATGGATACTGCCCCTACTCAGCAAGTGATAATTGAGGCCTCTTTGGCCCCTGTTTTACCTTCGGCTACACCTCAGATGTCGCTGCCTGTATTCCCTGATCCCACTAGAATCCTTCTTGTTGGACCGTCTGGTTCGGGTGAAGATAAGATTCCAGCCCAGCGACTTTGCCTCGGGATTCTTCGATCCTATTCTTGCTGATTTGGGTTGGAAGAAGGTCAAGAATAAGAAGAAAAAAAGTCTCCAGCCAAGGATGAAGCTTCCTTCCGTCTTGCCCCGCCCAATGAAGGGGGCAGCTCTTGAAACTAAAGTCCCCTTTACCGCCGAATCTAGCTACTATGGCGAGCTCCAAGCCTCCAAAAGCTCCTCTAAGGTTACTATCAGAGCTAATCAAGGGCGATCCCAGCAGAAGTCGAGTCTCGCGTCCCTTGTTGACTCTCACCATAATTCGGATGTAGATGAGATTTGTAGTGTGAGTAGTTTGGTTGCTCCGAGTGATGATGATTTGCTCTCAGATAAACCCTTGTCCTCAAAAGGCCCGAGTTCTCCTAAGGCGGTTATGAGCGTTCAGAACCAACTTTTGTTACTTCCACCGAACCCTCCTACACCGCCCCCTTCGGCTGTTCCTAAGGCGACTTCTACTAGTCGCAAGGCCTCCAAGAGGAGGTAAGTCCCTGTTTTTCCCCTCCTAATGTTTTTTGGCTTCTAGAATATTAGAGGCATGATGAATCCCATCAGACGTGCGGAAATTAGAAAGTTTGTTTCTTCAAACAAGTTGTGCATGGTGGAGCTTTTTTAGACTAAGGTTCCTGAATCTCTTTTTGATTCCATTTCTTTTACCTTGCTGAGAGGATGGAAGTGGGTTGCCAACTATGATTGTGCCCCGTGTGGTAGAATTTGGCTCGGGTGGAACTCGGATTGCAAATTTTGATCTTATCTCTACTAGTGCTCAGGCTATTCATGGACGCTTCAAGCTTAATGTCATCAATACCTCCTGCTGCATTTCGGCGGTGTATGGAGAGCACACTTTTGTCAAACGCAGGTCTCTGTGGGAGGATCTCGTCTATTACAATGATCTTTTTCAGGATTCGGCTTGGCTTGTGGCGGGCGATTTCAACGCTATAAAAGACCCTTATGACTGTCTTGGTGGTTCTAATACATGGTTGCCATGTTTCGATGATTTCCGGCTTTGTCTTGACCAAACAGAATTAGTGGACCTCAGGTATGTTGGTCTCCGGTATACTTGGTCAACTTCGGCTAGTTCCTCAAGGAAGCAAAGGAAGATTGATAGGGTCTTAGTTAACATTAAATGGAACATCGACTTCTCCTTTTCGGAAGCGGCTTTTTTGAACCCCAGAATATTTGATCACTCTCCGATGTTTGTCAGGGTTATTAATTCGCCGTCCAAGAAGAAGCCTTTTAAATTCTTCGACTTCTGGACTGAGCATCCAAACTTTCTAACTATTGTCCAGCAAGCATGGAACTCTCCAGTGATTGGTTATCCCATGTTCAGGCTTGTCTCTAAATTGAAATTTCTAAAGGCTCGCCTCAAATCGCTAAACCAAGAAGCTTTCTCGGACATCTCTATTAGAACTACTGAAGCTAGAGAAGCTCTTCGGTCTACTCAAGTTGGTCTCCAATCTGACCCTAATAATGTTGATCTTGCAGAACTTGAAAGATGCCAGCGGCGTATTTTCATAGACCTTCATGGTCAAGAAGAATCCTTTTATCGCCAAAAATCAAGAGTTAAATGGCTTAAGGAGGGAGAACGAAACACAAAGTTTTTCCACAATTACGTGAAGGCGAGACACCTCACCAATCGAATCCTCTCGTTAAGGACTCCTCTAGCTCTCTTATCACCGATCCAACTTGAGTACCACAGGTTTTTGTCTCTTGTTTCTCGGATCTATTATCCCCCCATGCTACCCTTGTCAAGCCGTCCCTGGAAGACTTGCGGCAAGTTATTCGCAGCCCACTCTCGGATGCCCAGGTTTGCTCCATAGTTGCACCTATCTCGGACTCTGAGATTAAAGAAACCCTTTTTTCTCTTCCAAGAAGTAAAGCTCCGGGCCCTAACGGCTTTACTGCTGAATTCTATAAAAATAATTGGAGAATTGTTGGACCTTTCGTGATTCGGGCTGTGAAGGATTTCTTTTCCTCAGGTCATCTCCTGAAAGAAGTTAATGCTACAATTCTAGCGTTAATACCTAAGGTACCTAATGCTTGCGAGGTCACTGATTTCAGACCTATTGCGTGCTGCAATACTATTTATAAAGTCATTACAAAAATCTTGGCAAATCGGATTTCTGTGGTTCTAAATAGTATTATTAGTCCTGCTCATAACGCCTTTGTCAGAGATAGGAGGATTAGAGACAACATTTTATTAGCACAAGAACTATTTGCAAGTTTTCACCGTGATCCTTATCTTCCGAAATGTGCCGTTAAAGTTGACTTCCGCAAAGCTTATGATACCGTGGATTGGGATTTCTTGGAGTTAACCCTTCTAGCCTTCCGATTTCCGGAGTGGTTTATTAAACTGGTCATCGTTTGCGTTTGCACACCTATGTTCTCTATCTCTATCAATGGGGAGCTTCACGGCTTCTTTGCTAGTGGTAGAGGCATCCGGCAAGGAGACCCGATGTCTCCTTATCTATTTACCCTTGTGATGGAAGTTTTTTCGGGCATCATCAATCTAAGGAACTCCGTTAAAAATTTCAAGTTCTTTTGGAGATGTAAATCTACGAGACTCTCCCATCTCTTTTTCACTGACGATGTCTTCCTGTTCTGCCGTGCGAATCGAAAGTCGGCGGTGGTTCTTAAAAGGAGCCTTGACAAGTTCTCCTCGGAGTGGTCTTGTACCAAACAAAAACAAACGTGATGTTTTCCTATCGGGAGGCTCCTCTTCCCTTCAGAGGAATATTCTATCTACATTTGATTTTCAAGAAGGCAAACTCCCTATTTGGTAGCTAGGGGTACCTATCATCTCTTCTAGATTGACCAAGACCGACTGCACTGAGTTGATCAACCGTATTACAGCAAGAGTCCAATCTTGGACTCATCGATTTCTCTCTTTTGTGGGGAGACTCTAACTTATAAGGTTCGTTCTCCATTCCATTCAGGCGTTTTGAGCTAGTGTCTTTTCTTTACCTGCTACTGTTTTTTTTTAATATTGAGCGCATCTTGAGACAATTTTTTTGGAAAGGTTCTGCCCTAGGAAAAGGTGGGGCCAAAGTCTCGTGGCTAGATATTTACATGCCAAAATCTAAGGGTGGCTTGGCTATTAGAAACCTTAAAGATTGCAATAGAGCTTCATTGCTCAAATACATTTGGTTCTTATTTTGATAAGGAGTCACTCTAGTGTCGTTGGATTCACTCGAAATTTCTTAAAGAGAGTGAGTTTTGGATTTCTCCTCAACCAACCTTATGCTCGTGGGCTTGGAAAAAATCTTACAGCTTAGGCCCTACTTTCGCCAGTCGTTTCGTTGGAAAATTGGCAATGGAATGCAGACATCTCTATGGCATGATAATTGGCTTCCATGTGGTCCTTTGGACGCAATTGTTTCTTCCACTATAATGGAGGACTCGGGTTTATCTAAGATGGCAGCTGTCTCTGAACTGTACACCTCCGCCCTAGCCTTTAAATCCCGCCTGGAAAGTTGGGGCTTCTCCTTGCTGCTGCTTTCTACCGGTTCCTTTGGTGCGGTGATTCTTCGGGCCTTTTTTCGGTTGCTTCGACCTGGAATTTAATCAGAGTTAAAAAAGATCGAGTTCCTTGGGCGACTCTGGTTTGGGATAATGCCTTGGCACTGCGTTATCAATTTGTATTATGGCTTATTGCCAAGAAGCGCTTACCGACTCAATCACTCCTACTTTCTTACGGTAGGATTGACTACTTGGTCTGTGCCTTTTGCTCAACTCAGCCGGACTCTATCGATCACCTTTTCTTTCACTGTCAAACCCCTGCTACCCTGGCTTATTTATGGGCTTCTAGGTGCAACCTACCTTGGAGAATTAGACCATGGACTGAGACCTCCACTTGGGCTCTAAAGTTTTTATCGGGTAAGGATTTCTTCCACAAAATTGCTAGGTGAAACTGTTTCCGTGTCGGCTCTCAAAAATCATTTGATCAAAGTTGTCAAACACAGAGTTCTCTCCTTCAAGAATGTGCCTCCTACCCCAAGAAATAGAAGACTTCAAAGGAATTGGGGCGTCGACCCCTCGGTCTTTTCTCGGTAGCTTTGCTTGTTGTTGTTGGTGCTTGTCTTTGTACCGTCCTAGTTCTCTCGTCCCGCTTTTAAGCATGTAGTAGAGATTTGCTAGGGTTGGTTTTGCCTCGGCCCGGGTTGTGGGCGTTTTTTCTTCTTTCTTTTGTTTTCCCTTCGACTCCCTTCCACTCTTCCTGTTGCGCGGTCAGAGTGTAAGTTGGCGCCGTTTCTTGTTTGTCCAAAGTTATCAATATATTTCTTACCTTTCACCAAAAAATAAAAAAAAATAAAAACTTAATTAAAAATAAATAATTATGAATTTCAGATTTGTTACTTCAACCAGTGATGACCCACCCGAAACATAACCCAATCAAACGTGGCGAGAACTGAATAAAATAAGAACCGAGAAGCCCTCCAGGTCTCATTCTACGGATGCGGTGTTCATGTTTCCAAACCGCTCATCAACCATTTTTTTCACCCGGAGATCTCATTCATATAACTAAATTTATGGCTTGCACCAAAAGAGACATTAATCTGGATAGTAGGATGAACAATGCCTACTTCTACTATTATAATGCTAGCTCTAACTGAAGAAGAGGGTAGAGTGGTACGCTAGAGACTAGCCTGTGATGGTACCATAGCCAAAAATTCATCTGCTTCTGGGAATTACGTAAAAGACGATTCTCAAGTACGAGAAATCCGCCTGATTCCGGTAAGTCAAAACTGATGGTCATAGTTCCTAGCTAAACCTTGATGCCACGGGGACATTCTCATGGTATCACACATGTAGCCAACACGAAAAAGTTCACATATACTCAACAATCACTGAATAAATTGAGGCCTCGGGTTGCTACTCAAATCAACAGGCAATAGAAAGTTGCTTACAGGAAAGATAGGCGCGTTTAAATACATGTAGCTGCATTTTCAAACTCTTGCACCATATTTATAGATCAAGGTCTTATCCTTTTGCTACAAGAATAAGAAAAATTTCAAATGACTAAGATAACAATTTTGTCAATTTGAGGGATAAATAACCAAACCTGAAAGGAAGTTGCTAGCCTGAAGACAGAAAAACTCACTTATGATGCACTAGTTAAGTGTAGTAGCACAATGAAACAGACCTGGAAAAGGTGGCAACAGAAGTGCAATGAACAAGGCAAGTTAGTCGTTACAGTTTCCCATAAATTCTCCTTTCCTATTCCATGGGTGAGTTGCAAAAGACTTCCCGAGCATGCTTCTCCTCTCATTTACTCTGCCTTCTTCACATGGATATTCTGGAAAGTAATCCAAATCTGTTTTGGAGCCTCGTGAATCAACTCCGTTGAATAGGAAGCTCTAGACTTCATTCTATGTTTCATGACAAGAGATAAGTAACAGCAATTCTAATATGCAATGCGGATGTAGATGTATGAATAGCTGTAAATGAAATTCTATCTTTGCATGTGTCTCCCCAAATAACCTTTTCAAAACTTCATAACCCAGATCCGAGACTCAAAAATCAAATAAGTTATAGATTGAAAATGAATCAAAGAAACATAAGAGCAATGGCATAATGTTAGATGCATCTATAACACTCTGCTTAATACTTTAGACCATCGGTAGTAGCGCTGGTCTCTGCATGTGCATGTAATAAATAAACTTGGCAAGTAGGTTGTAGATGAAGATAGGGGAGGAGATGAGTGACCAAGTGATAAACCTTTTTTGCTCTCGAAGTCAGATACCGATGCTACGCTTCATGGTTGGCTATAATTTGAGATGCATCGGTCTCCCTTATTCCTAGGTCCATCTAAACGAGCCAAGCCTGAGAAGAAATCAAAGATTACAGGAAATTAAATAGAGAAATATTCTAGCCTAAAAGAAACAATGCAATCTGTTGTACTTTAGCTAGCACGTCCATGATGGGGTGCGATTGGACCGCACCATTTGGACTTGATATGTCACGATGAAGGGGTATAATGGGGTCATATAAAAGACCCCTGAAGACAACCGTTGGAGTGGTTGGACAAACGTACGTTCAGAACATTTTCTTCATTTTCTCTCCCCTTTCCATCAAAGCATTCCATTTCATCTTTGCAAGAACAATAGGCATTTACGCTGTGGAAATCGAATGCTTTCCTCGTGATTGCATCCAGACTAACGTGAGGAAGTGTTGTTCATGATTTATTCACAATTCAATGTTCGTTCCAGGGCTATTTGCTGTTTGCACATCAGAATCAGGTAAGTCGTCTTCCGCCGACTTGAATTCCAACATTGGTATCGAGCCCGGTCGTGATTTTTTCCTTATTTTTCATTGAATTTTCTCGTTTACACTTTGATATTGAGATCAAGAGTATGAAATCTACACTTGTTTGGATATCGATAGTCGGAATTGCCATATGAAAAACTTGAATTGAACCGAAGCAAAGAACGAGTTCGGAGTCGCATTTACACGTACGATTTTGGCCATTTTTCGATATAATTTTTTGGTCAAAATTAATTTTTTTAATATACAGGGTGAAAGAGCTCATCGAGACGAGTTCGACGATGGGTCAAGCGCCACCGGGAGATGCCATACGTGCCCACACGATCGGAAAACCGGCAAGTGCGCAACGCGCGCTAGCCGGTGAACCAGCACACGCCGGTTGGCAAACCAGCGCGTGGTGACATCACCGTGACGTCATCCAATGACACTGCAGGTGATAGTTGGCCGGCCGGTCACGGCCGGCGACTTGACTCAACCCGACCGGCGACCCGACCTAGTTGACCCGATCCGACTCAACCGTTGACTAGTCAACCGGTTTAGCGGTCAAACCAATCGGACCGATCACCGGTTGGACTGGTCGGACTAGCCAGGAGCTATTTGGCTCGCTGGCACATGTGCCACACGCGCCGCACACTCAGGCGACACGTGGGGGCGCGTGCGGGCTCCAATTGGAGCGTGGTCAGCGACGTTTGGTTCGTATGAATGTTCTCTACACTGTGATATAATTATTTTATACTTTAGAATTTTATAAATGTATGAAAATAATTTAGAAACCCTATGTACGCGTATTTTTTTGGGTTTAATGCAGCTTATTCATTTGTAGCTTGTATTTTCTTGTGATTAAGGAAATACAGTAGCTAGCTTGTGTGCAAATGATGTTATATATGTTGTGTAGAGCTCGGTTCAATGACATGATATATATATATATATATATATATATATTAATATACTTACGATTTTCTAGTTGCTAGAAATTAGAACAATGGTAGCAAATCCATTACATGTTGAATTGCAATTTTGATTATAGTTGAAGCATAATTGTTGTTTATATGTTGGTTATTATTATGCTTTGTTTTCATGTTAAAGAAAAATGTAGAAATTACATAAGGTCATGTAATTATTTTTCATAGTGGGAGTTCGTAGGTTGGTAGTATTGAAAGGAGTTCTCACTTAGAACTTAAAATTTATGCAAATTAAACTAATTAATGATAATAGAACAATTGTACATAGAAGTTGATTGGGAACATTGTGAACTTTTGCTTTTGTGTCTTTTGTTGAATTATCATTAATTTAGTTTGTCTTTGCTACAAATTAAATATGTGTGTTACTTTGAAAAGTGTGCTAGTATTGATTATGCGTTTATTATGTCAATGTGTTATAGCAATTGATTATGGTTTCGGCATCCAAGACCATTGTGGCCGACCTCAATAAGGGTGAGAAGCTGAACGGTGACAAGCTTGGAAAAAGAAAAAATAGCATTGCTCGCATCACATTGCTGAGTTGTATGCAAGATGATATCATGTGTGAGTTTAAAAGTTATAATAAAGCTCAAGTTATGTGGGTTGCCTTGAATGATAAGTTTGGGGGTACATCTGCCACTAAGCTGAGGAGACTCACAATCAAATTTGACACATTCCGAAAGCGCCCAAATGTAACAATGATACAACATATTCGGGAGATGTCAAATATGATCTGTGAGCTAAAGTCGACAGGTCACTCCCTTATTGATAAATAGCAAGTTCATGCTATTATAAAGTCTCTTCCTGACAATTGGGAGTATATGAAAATCAATATGACGCATAATGAGAATATTGTCACTTTTGATGATATTGTGCGTCATTTGGAATTAGAGGATGAGCACCTAGAGGATGCGAGATCCTCTACCCATGCTTATGTTGCTGAATCGAGTTCGTGCAAAGTTTCGGGCTTCAAGCGTAAGAGGAATCTTCAATTCAACAATAAAGGGAAGATAACTGATCAGGCACCCAAGAGGGTTAAGACATTCCAATGCAAGAAACGTGGTGGGAGGAAGGACAAGGCCAAGATAGAATGCCATAATTGTGGCATGATGGGTCACTTTGCTCGTGAATGTACTGAGCCGAAAAAGGTACCCTATTACTCCATTACTTTTAGTAATGCTTTTGTTTCTAGTCTTGTAATGCTTGTTGAATCTCATACAATGTGGACTGTAGACTCAGGAGCAACAAACCATGTAACTAGAGACTGAGAAGCATTTGTGGAGTATCGTCGGATACCACCTAGAAGAAGATGGATATATGTTAAAAATAACTCAAGAGTTGAAGTGAAGGGTATTGGCACATATAAATTAATCTTACGTGGTGGTGGAAACATATTCCTGCATGATGTCCTTTATACTTTAGATATTTGACAAAACTTGTTCTCTATAGTTCTTCTTAACTTAGGTTATGTATTGAATTTCCATGGTGATTGTGTTGACATTTTATATGGAACGGTTTATTATGGTTTAGGTCATGTATCGAATGGTTTTATGGTGTTAAACGTTGACTATGATCAGTACAATGTTAATGTTGATGGTTGTTTTTCTTTAATTGCATCTTCTAATAATGTTGAGATTGATGCAAGTACTTAGCATGCTAGATTAGGTTACATTGGATATCAAAGAATGCAAAGATTAGCTAGAGAAAATATTTTAGGGTAACTCACTAATGTTAGTCTATCCATATGTGAACATTGTATGGTGGGAAAAACAACTATAAAACCATTCGGTAAAGGGACTAGAGCTGAATTTTTATTGCATCTCATACATTCTAACATTTGTGGTCCTTTGAATGTGAGGGCGACGCATGGAGCCTCATATTTCATTACTTTCATAGATAACTTCACACGTTTCGGTTATATCTTTCTAATCTCTCATAAGTCAGAAGTATTAGACTACTTTAGACGATATATAGTGATGGTAGAGAATCAGTTGAACAAAACAATAAAAGCATTAAGAACCGATCGTGGACGTGAGTATCTATCGAGCAATTCAAGGCTCTTTATGATGAAAATGGAATTGTACGACAATTGATTATTCCTGATACTCCACAATAAAATAGGGTAGCTGAGAGAAGGAATAGAATTCTATTGGAAATGGTTAGATCTATGATGACGCAAACAAATTTACCTATCTCCTATTGGAGAGATGCGTTATTAATTGCTGCCTATATACTTAACCGAGTGCACTCAAAATCAGTCACTTACATCCTTTATGAATTATGGACTAGTAGGAAACCAGACTTGAGTAGTTTACGTCCATGGAGATGCGCAGCTTATGTTCATGATTATTCCCATAAATATGGCAAATTAGGTCATAGAGGGAAAAAATGTATCTTTATAAGATATTCCGAACCCTCCAAATGGTACATGTTCATAGGTGAACAAGCTGATGGAAGTGTGACCGAAATGAAGTCACGAGATGTTACGTTCTTGGAGAACAATTTTCCTAGTAGAGTTGAAATTGATAAGGACTTCCAATTATATGAGATGGAAGATCTTGATAACACACCCACTGATGTTGTAGAGGAAAATGAAGATTTACCTCAACACACAAGACCAAGTGGGAGTGTTGCATTGCCTGAAGAATTGAATTTAAGAGAAATTCAATTACGTAAAAGTAATTGTAAAAGTATTCCTCGTCGTCATTTTGAGATTGAAGGGGAAACATTTATGATTGCTCAAAAAGAAGATGCCGAGCCTAAGACTGTTCAAGAGGCTCTCTCATCCTTTGATAAGGAAGAATGGAGAAAAGCTTTGGAAGATGAGATAGAGTCTATGAGGGCAAACCATGTTTGGGACTTGGTTGATCTACCACCCAATCATAAGGCCATTGTAAACAAATGGGTCTTCAAGATTAAGCGAAAGGCGGATGGATCCATTGAAAAATATAAGGCTCGCATTGTGGCAAAAGGTTATACTCAACAAGAGGGTATAAACTATAAAGAAATTTTTCACCAGTTGTAAGGTTTGCCTCAATATGCCTAATCCTAGCAATCGTTGCGCATTTGGACCTTGAATTATATCAAATGGATGTAAAGACAGCATTTCTCAATGGAGAACTAGATGATGAAATCTATATGAAACAACCAATAGGTTTCATAGCTAAAGGTCAATAGCATAAAGTTTGCAAGCTTCATCACTCAATATATGGCCTTAAGCAATCATCTAGACAGTGGTATCTTCGTTTTCATCGAGCAATAATAACTTTTGGTTTCACGATGATCAAAGAAGATCACTGTGTATATGTCAAGTGGTCCAAAGATAAATTTGTGATTTTATCACTTTATGTGGACGATATTTTATTGGCTGGAAATGACAAGGTTTTGGTTATCACCATAAAAGAATGGTTGTCCTCCAATTTTGAAATGAAGGACATAGGAGAAGCTGCTTATATATTAAGAGTTAAGATCGAAAGAGATCGATTAAGGAAACTCCTTACTTTATCACAAGAGTTTTATATTATGAAGATTCTTGAGCATTTTAATATGCGGCATTGTAATCCCATTGATACCCCTGTCATGCAAGGTGAAGGTCTAAGTACTAAGATGTGTCATAAGACTCCAGAAGAAATTAAAGTGATGGAAACTATTCCTTACTCTAATGCAGTCAGAAGTTTGATGTGTACTTGACTCGACATATGTTATGCTGTGGGATTGGTGATCCGATATCAATCAAATCCTGGTCAAGCACACTGGAAAGCAGTGAAGAGGATCCTAAGATACTTGAAGGGCACCGTGGACTATCGACGTTGTTACCAAGAGAATGATTTATGCTTATTAGGCTATTCAGATGCCGATTGGGATGGAGACCTAGATGAGTGTAAATCGACTTCTAGATATGCGTTTTTGCTCAATGGAGGTGCAATTTCTTGGAATAGCAATAAACAGACATGCACGGCCTTGTCTACGATGGAGGCAGAATTTATTGCATGTTTTGCTGTAGTGCAAGAAGTAATATGGCTAAAAAGTTTCTTGGAAAATTTAGCCACTATCACTTTGAAGTTCCAAGACTGGTGACAGTTTATTGCAATAGTCAAGCAACTATTGCCTATGTGAAAGATCCCAAGTATCATGGAAGGATAAAGCACATTGACATAAAGAATAACTTTATCATAGATATTATAGCACAGAAGGAAGTGATCCTACAATACATTTCAACAAATAGAATGGTTTCTGATCCATTTACGAAGACTATTCCTAGAGACATATTCTTGACCCAAAGGATGTTACTAGGATTACATAGAATGTGATATGTGTTATTGTAAAGGATCATTGGTTTATGTATTTGTGGACAGATGTATTGTACTTGTTTGTTTATTAGTGATTTGATGTTTTATCAATAAGTACAAATCTACTATGAGACTAGCACAAACACACATATATTATTGAAAAATATGTCTGCAGGCAATGATTGGCTCACTCATATGAGCAATCACCTCAAGTGCTTTAGAAAGCACGTTAAGATGAGACGTTATGTACAAATAAATGCTAAAGAATAAGTTTGGTACATAAAATATGTCGCATTGATTGGAGTCAAGATGAGGTCTATGATTTATTTATAATAAGATTGAACATGATAGTTCCATAATCATGTATGCCTGTAAGATGCCGGATGCGAATACTTAATTGGGCGTTATAAAAGCGAGCTGATAAAGCACTCGGGCTAAACATGAGTACGTGAGAAGCACGTGACTATATTTAGGCTAAAATCCGTATAATTGATATATTTAATAAATAACATACGCTCTTATAGAACGAGTAATCCACTATAGCATGTAATTCATACTACATGTGCATTATACGATCAACAAGGGAATGTGAGTAAAATTATCCCTATTTACTCATCGTGTGAACCCTTGAAGTAATTTATAATTTACCTCAATTTTGTGCCCTATGTTACGTTTGACTATGTTCTCGAAGTGAAATATCAATGTTGCTACTTTAGCATGTTACAAGCGGTCATGAATGGATATGGCCTATGGGACGTGTCTAGGAAAGCAGTTGTTCTGAAATTGAGAGAGACATGAGTGCGAAGGAAGATTATTGTTGTTTTACATATATCACATGTATTTACTGGTCAACCAATTATATCGCCCTATGCGGTTGCGGATGTAATAGTAAATACATGGTGTTTTTTGAGAATAATCAAGTATAGCTTTTAAGGGATAGGTATACTTGGATTGATATAACAAAATATGTCTAAGGCACTGTGAGACATCGATTGTTTATTTCTTTTCAAGGTTATAACCATTATATCATCCCTAACAGGTGCATAATTTGAGCTCCCAAGTGCAGGTGTACTCACTGGTCGCATGGCTTATTTGCCAGTATGAATTGTTTTGTAAAGTTGATGAATGTTGAATGTCTTATATTATTGATAAAGCGCTATCAATCCCATTATGTCTGAGTGGGGATGTTGTACTTTAGCTAGTACGTCCATGATGGGGTGCGATTGGACCGCACCATTTGGACTTGATATACCACGATGAAGGGGTGTGATGGGGTCATATAAAAGACCCCTGAAGACAACCGTTGGAGTGGTTGGACAAACGTACGTTCTGAATATTTTCTTCATTTTCTCTCCCCTTTCCATCAAAGCGTTCCATTTCATTTTTGCAAGAACAATAGGCATCTACGCTGTGGAAATTGGGTGCTTTCCTTGTGATTGCATCCAGACTAACGTGAGGAAGTGTTGTTTGTGATTTATTCGCAATTCAACGTTCGCTCCGGGGCTATTTGCTGTTTGCACATCGGAATCAAGAAAGTCGTCTTTCGCCGACTTGAATTCCAACACAATCCCTTGAAGAGACAATTTATTGAATGAGGTACCTTAAGATAATCCACGAATGCAGGGTATCAAACGGCATGCATGTGTCGACTAGACTTAAACCTGGTCCATATGACTATTGGTGAGAAGAATCTTAACAATTCGCCTGTTAGATTTCCACCCCATGGTAAAAGCTGCATAAAGTGGTGTTCAGCTGAAACGTCCAAAAGGGACAGGAAAAAAACTAAAAACTCTTTGAATGTTACTATAAAACACAACAAACAATTGACATCAGCATACTTGAGACCTAAAGACATCAGGCCTTCGCAGCACTTAACTTTGTATTCTTTGTGCTCGACAACGTCAGATAGAAGGTTAAGGTCCCTGCAAACAATATATCAAGGCAGATCCGGAAGCCTTATGTACAGAAATCAAAGTTAACATAGGATTTAAGAGCGATGGGCAGCATTCAGCACCAAGGATATTACATATCTCAAGCCAAGAAGGATATCATTTATTATTTTTTTTCTATATTCAACTATTATAAAAGAAAATTGAAATGCATCACTCCTGTTTTGAGAAATTTAATATCGTTGAAATACTTATTGCGCATCTTAACAACAAAACTATACACTCCAAGATGCTAACTGCTCATCAAGGAGCATTACATATCTCAAGCCGGAAGTTCACTATTGTACATCTAGCTTGACAAACACTGTGCAGTATACTACGCCATGCCAGTAGGTACTAGATAGTTAGACATCAAATGCGTGACTGTTCAAAGCTTCTGCAAAAGTCATCTCGTGACACTCAAGCAGAACAGCTACACGGCAACCCATTTCAACTGTTCAACACTTTCTTTTATCAGAAAGGTGCTAGCGGGTAATTTCAGCAGAAAAGCACGTATGGCCACTTATTGGCTTGCAACACATGGATATCACATGCACATGCACATGCAAATTTGCTCGAGACATACAGTTGACCATGCAAATTTTCTGGTTCTGGAAACATAGCAAAATCCAAAACCTGCAGAGTATCTTCAGAAGAACAAAATGAGGCAGCTAAACATCATAGCAAAATAATGTGTTCAAGTAAACTTACTTGAACAACCAATTCCTCCATCAGCACAAGTGGCAAATCTAATTAGAGGAAAAGCTTTACACGGAAAATACTATCTACCGAAAACATTAAAGTTTCCATCGGTGAAAAGTCAGAGGATTAATTAATTCTACACTTAATTAAAAGACTATCAAATTCGTACACCCATATGGCACCAACATACCTAAAGTTCTAATGGCCAAAGAAGTGAAGCCATAGTACTGATTAAGCACAACCGTCCTCGCTCTCCAGGAAATTTCCTCCGACCATCATGGTCAACTTACAGGGGCTTTTTTTGGAGCTACAGACTGGAATTAGCAGCTAGTCCTGCTTAAAAACCATAAATTTAAGCTGTCTGTCTTGATTCTGTAGACTGATTCCTCATAATTTATTTGCTTTTGCTGTAACTTCTGTTTGGAGAAGCTTAGAGAAACTAAATTTCAGTGGCAAAGATATTTGACAATCATAACTGCAGTCCCTTGCTCCCTTGAATACTTAAACTTGAAGCAACCTTATTTTCGGCACTTCATACGACAACAACTCGGTCTCTGTTTTGTCATCCAGTGGCTTCATGGAGCCGAACCTTTACTAAGGACACGAAGAAGGACAAGCCTTGATTAACCAACCAAACGGCAAATAAAACCACCACACCTGAAGAGGAGAAGGAGCCATGCGAGTGTGGAGCCAGAGAGAATTGGACGAACTGCCGGTACGACAGAGCGGAGACGCGAACGGACGGCCTCCCCGCCTGCCAAGCGAGGCTGGCGGCAGCATCGATGGCGGATGGGAGCGCCAGAGAGCGAAGGAGAAGGCGGTGGAGGAAGCTTACTCCATCTGGAGCTAGTGTGCCGTCCTCACCATAAACAGACTTGGAGTCGTCTCACTTTGGGTGCAGATGATAAAATTTTGAAATAGAAATTGATTTCTGGCCATTCCCTAGATAAGTTTTGAGCAAAGAAACTCGTTTGATAACGACTCAAAATTTCTATTTCTGAAACACAAATCCGTTTGATAATAGAATAAAATTTATATTTCTTGGAATAAAAATTGATTATATTACAACATAGGAAATCCGCAAATACAAAATAATAGTCAAAATAATAGTAATGCATTATAAAAGTTGAAAATACAATTTCATGGAATTTCCGGATTTGATAACGACTCAAAATTTCTATTTCTGAAACAGAAATCCATTTGATAACATAATAAAATTTCTATTTCTAGGAATATAAATTGATTAAATAGGAAATCCTTAAATACAAAATAATAGTCGAAATAATAGTAATACATTACAAAAGCTGAAAATACAATTTCATGGAAGTTTCGCCATATTATTATCCCTTGCCATTTAATTGGTAATGATTTTCCTAAGTGTATTTATTTGGTTTCCCTCCTCAGTCAATGTATCGTATAAATACCACACACCTTCAGATTATGCGGTGTAAGCATAATCGCTCGACTGTGACATAACTCCATAATTACCACCTGCGCTCAAACAGAAACACCAAATTTTCTCAAACTTCCTTAGTAATTGGAGGTAGTTTTGAAGCATGAACAATGCAATGTTGCCAAAACATTATCCATCCATCAATTAGCAAGAATAGAAAAACACTTGTGGTTTCAGGTAACTGATGACAGCTTCTACTTCTCTACATGATTCCTGCAACCAAACCCATATCAGTACATTTACAAGCGTTGCCCCAATAACATGAAACTGATACTAAACGAATTATGCATGGACAAATTAGGGTTCCATGAATTCAATTCTCTTTCAATGCCACATTTTCTCATCAACCAAACATATCATTAGCCCAACTGCAAGAAAACTCGATTTCCAGGTCTTATATCGATTTCCTCCCAATCCTCCCTCGAACAATCATCAGAATTCACTCTGAAGATACCGATTTCTCATTCCACTCTAGTCGATTCAAGAACGACATCAAAGTCATCATGCTAAAGATAAACAACCATAGATAATCATGACCCAAAATTCAGAGTCCGAAACTTCACACCACTCACCTCGGAGACATGGGCCGTCCCAACTAGGTACACGTCGCAGGTGCTGCCCTCGGCCGTGGACTCACAGTCGAGGACCACCACGCTCTTGGAGAGTTCCTCGATAAGCGTTCTCCTCCGCCGATCGGATCCCTCGCCGTCTCCGTCGCCGACGCTGCCACCGCTCCGTCGATTAGCCTCCTCGCTGTCGTCCTCCACCTCCCTCTTCAACAAGCAACGGGAAATCAAAATTGAATATGTGAGACGAAAGCTGAAACATGATAAGAGAGGTGAGATGGGAAGGATTGATTGAACCTCATGAGGAATCGTGGGGGGTAGTTCCAGAGAAGGCCGCGAACGAACACGGATGAGAGCGGATTGAATAACGACGGAGATGGGCGATGGCGACTGGAGTTGCGGAATCGAGAGCGGAAAGGGGACGCAGACGGAGGAGGCTGGTTCGATCGGACGACCGAAGCAAATTGGACGGTCTAAGGACTGCGATGGTGAGATGAGCGACGATTTGACCGGCAAGAGGATGGCAACGGCGTCGGAGTTGACGACGAGGATGGATAGCTTCGGAGTCGACGGCGCTAGGATTTTTGGTTGAAGTGAGGAGAAGGAATGCCCAAATAGAAAAGCATGGATAAGAAGTGAGGAGAAGGAGTCGACATCTCTGTTAAATGATGAAGGATGGAAAAAAGAAGAAATAATTTCTATATATATTTCAGAAACTGAGAAGCTACAATTTTTAACTTCTGATTTCTCCTCCAAGTCAATTTTTGGAATAGAAATCTGTTTCAGAAATAGAAAAATCAAATCGCGTTACCAAACGGATTTCTGTTCCAAACTTGTTCTGGAGATTAGAGAAATAGATAAATCGAGAAACAAAAATTTTATCATGTGCAGCCTCTCTCTCAAAATCTCTATTTTGTTTTTTGCATTTTTTGTTTTTGTTTTACTTTATTTATTTATTTATAGAAATGCTTCTTCTATCATCCTTTCGGGTAGGGCAGGACACTGGTCGGGAAATTCACAACAGCCTCTCTCTTTGTTTCTTCAATTAGCCATAATTTGAAAACAAACTAGTATGTTTTCAACTTATGGCTAATTGAAGAAATAATGAAAGAAACTATTATAGATTTTCACGTGAATTTACTAAATCAATTGAGTTATTGTCACGTGTCTTAGCACCTTCATTGTAAAATTTGATGGAAGCTAACGGAAATAAATGTGTCACGTGTGTATCGATTTAGAATTTTGGTGCACCATGGTAACCAAGATGCTGCTTGATATCTGAGATGACAAGAACCTTGAATAAAAAGAAGGTTCGATAAATTGAAATTAGCCCAAAAGTATGTAATATGAAAAGAAATTGGGTAAGTGAATTTCTGCGAGACAACTTCAGATACGACATACATTGCCTTCTGTGGCTTCAAGTCTGTCACATGTAGCTTTCATTGCTCGTAGATAATCCTTCACAACCACATTTTCTTTAGCATGATCTCCTGGCAAACATTCTTCACTCATGAAAATTTCGCTAGAATCCTCAAAAACCTCATTAGCGTGCTCTTCATCCTTGGTAATTTCAAACTTTTGTTGCAGTCCTAATTGCTTTGCGTATCTATACAAGCATAACGCATTAGTCGTCACACTTGAATTGTTTCTAGACTCTTCCTTAGCACCAGGTTCATTAGCTCATGCGAGAGCCGAATGCTTCATAAATAAGCCTTGAGACTCATGACTTTTTAGTATATAGAACATGTACTTCCGCCCATGCCGAATTGCTTACGAAGTTGACTCTGAGTCACTCCCTTCATCCTGAGCACAGCCATTGCAACGAGCAAAATCATCAACTGTCAATGACAAATAGGATAAGTGCATAAAAAAAAAAAAAAAACCTAACACTTATACTTAAGTACAATCAAGTCCTAAAAGATTTTCAATAGCATATTCATATCCTGAAGCTTGTGAAAATTGTGCAATAAAATCTCCCCGTTAACTGCATCTGTTTTTCTGAACCGGATGGCTTATTTTTAATCATTTTGCGGCTGTCAGAAATGATTGAGTAAGGCAAACTCGAGATTGCCTGAGGGAAAGCCTCTTGTTCGCTAAGGGTAACATCCGTGAAGATGACGTCATTTTCGAACTAATTGTTCAAAACGACCTCTTCCGTGAACTTCAATTCCGCCAAAAATTGGACCGCCAGATCTAAGTAATCTTCTTTTGCGGATAGTCTTATTCCTCATATCCAAGATCTGCTTTAGCATTTCAAAACTTATAAGGCTTTCTCATGTGTACGGAGAAGGAAATTCTTGTGCTGATTGGATAGCAAATTATGCAACATGACTAAATGATGTTTCCACCCACAGATTTGATTCCCATGCCATTTGGTGATTAAGTAGTGGAGTTTTTACACGGCGTAATATTATTTTGAGTTGATGTACGGCCTTCGGGCCTCCTCTTTCACCCAAAAGAGGGATACTGTGTACAAGCAACATAAGGCAAATAGTTGGCATAACTTCTAGTGAGGAGATCCAAATTCTGAGCTAATTTGCTTATGTCTGCCTTAAAAAAAAACAAAAACAAAAACAAAATTATCAGCGACAATCCAAACGGCAATTGGGTGGTTTCGGCCGGAGTAAGCAAGCAAATGTACTTGTCCTAACTATATCTCGGAAACGGCACCGTATTGGTGAGTCCTTGGAAGCCATAGTTCTAATAGGCTGATAGCCATGCGGGAGAGATAGACGATTAAACTAATTTTTTCCTTCAAGCAAGTTTTTCAATTTATAGGATTTGGTTTCACTGTTTAAAGAATCGAATGCAATTTGAGCACAAATTATGGAGCTTGGGTGGCCCTTTTCTTTGATTTAAACAAAAGATGCGCCATTTACACAATTACACACACATTTGCATACCATATACTGTTGTACTTAATCAGTATGTCCATAATGCAGTGCGATGAGAACGCATCGTTTCGTCTTGATACGTTACGATGGAAAGACACCATTTGAAGGGGTGTGATGGAGTCGTATAAAAGACTCCGAGAAGACAACCGTTGGCACGGGTTGGTAGAATGTATGCTTAGAATTCTCTCCTTGTCTTGTCCCCTTTTTATGAAAAGAAAAGGAAGAGTTACATTTCTCCTTTATAAGAACAATCGGCATTTACACTGTGGAAATCAGATGTTTTCCTTATGATTACATTCAGATCAACGTGAAGTAATATTGTTTGTGATTCATCCGCAATTCAACAATCGTCCTGGGGTTAATTGTTGTTTGTGCATTGGATAAAGGGAAGTTGTCTTCTACCGACTTGTATTCCAACATTGGTATTAGAGATAGGTCGTGATTTATGCCTTGTTTTTTATATCGAGATCAAGAGTATGAAATTGACATTGTTTGGATGTTTATTGCTCAGAATTGCACTCTGAATCGTTGAAATTGAATCAAAGTGAAGAACAGGTTCAGGGTTGCGTACACTCGTACGGTTTTGACCATTTTTTGAAATATTTTTTGGGCAAAAATCAATTTTTAAATATACAAATTGAAAGTACTCGTCGAGATGAGTCCGACGATGGGTAGAGCGCCGCCAGAGAACGACGGATGCGCCCATACGCGCAGCCAAAAGCCGCTGTGCGTGGGCGTCATGCGCCTAAAATGCTGGGAATGCCAGTGCGTGTGCAACACGCACTGGTTGGCAAACTAACTCGTGATGACGTCATTGTGACGTTATTTTAACAGTTGGTTGCCGGATGACATCACCGCCGGTGGCGATTGGCCGGCCGGTCACCGGTCGCGACCCGACCCAAGGCTGACCTATGACCCAACTCGAAACTGACTTGACCATTGACTAGTCAACGGGTCGGATTAGTTGACCAGTCCGAAGGTCAAACCGGTTGGATTAGTTGGACGGGCCAGGAGCTTCTAAGGCTACCTAGCGTGTGTGCCACACACACCGCACACTTAGGTGGCGCGTGTGAACGCGTGGGAGCTTCGATTGGAGCATGGTCGACGGCATTTAATTCATATGGATGTGCTCTACATTGTGATATATTTATTTTCTATTTTTTAGTTTTATAAATGTATAAAAATGTGTAGAAAACCCTAAGTGATTATTGGGGGTTTAATGTATAGTTTATTCATTTTTAGCTTGTATTTTCTTATGTTTTAGGAAATACAATAGCTAACCTATATGAAAATAATGTCAAATATGCCGTGTAAAGCTTAGTTTGATGGTAGCATGTATATAGTTTAATATACTTGCAGTTTTCTAGTTCCAAGAAAATTTGAACAACGGTAGGAAATCCTTATTTTTCTATTACATGTTAAATTGTGGTTTTGATTGTAGTTACAACATGATTATTTTTTGTATGTTGGTTCACATCATGCTATGTTTTGGTGTTAATGGAAAAATGTAGAAATTACATGAGGTCATGTAATTATTTTTTCTAGTGAGAGTTCATAGGGTTGGTAGAATTCAAATGAGTTCTTACCTAAAACTTAAAATTTACAAAAATTAAACTAATTAATGATAATAGAACAATCGAACATAGAAGTTGATTGGGAACATAGTAAACTTTTGTTTCTGTGTCTTTTGTTGAATTATCATTAATTTACTTTGTCTTTGCTGCAAATTAAATATGTGTGTTACTTTGAAAATTGTCCTAGTATTGATTATGTGTTTATTATGTCAATGTGTTATAGTAATTGATTATGGCTTTGGCATCCAAGACCATTGTGGTTGACCTTAATAAGAGTGAGAAGCTGAACAGTGACAATTATGATATTTGGCACCGAAAGATTCAGTACATCCTTGAAGAGCAAGAGGTTTTGGAAACCCCATCCACACCATGGATGAACTTGAGCATGGAACTTCAGCTCAATATAGGAGAGATCTAGAAACTTATCAAGCTTGGAAAAAGAAAAATAACATTGCTCGCATGACGTTGCTGAGCTGTATGCAAGATGATCTCATGTGTGAGTTTGAAAGTTATGATAAAATTCAAGTTATGTGGATTGCCTTGAAAGATAAGTTTGGGGGTACATCTACCACTAAGCTGAGGAGACTCATCATCAAGTTTGACACATACCGAAAGCGCTCAAATGTAACAATGAGACAGCATCTTCAAGAGATGTCAAACATGATTAATGAGCTGAAATTGGCAGGTCACTTCCTTACTGATGAACAGCAAGTTCAAGTTATTATAAGGTCTTTTCTCGATAATTGGGAGCATATGAAAATCAATATGACGCATAATGTAAATATTGTCACTTTTGATGATATAGCGCCTTATTTGGAATTAGAGGATGAGTGCCTAGAGGCTATGAGATCCTCTACCCATGCTTATATTGCTAAATCGAGTTTGCGCAAAGCTTCGGGCTTCAAGCGCAAAATAAATTCTCAATTCAATAACAAATGAAAGAAGACTGATCAGGCATATAAGAGGGCTAAGACTTTCCAACGCAAGAAACATGGTGGGAAGAAGGATAATGCCAAGATGAAGTGCTACAATTGTGATAAAATGGGTCACTTTGCTCGTGAGTGCACTAAGCCGAAAGAGATACCTTATTACTCAATTACTTTAAGTAATGCTTTTGTTTTTAACACTATAATGCTTGTTGAATTTCATCCAATGTGGATTGTAGACTCAAGAACAACAGACCATGTAGCTAGAGACCGAAAAGCATTTGTGGAGTATCGTCATATTCGGCCTGGAAGAAGATGGATATATGTTGGGAATAACTCAAGAATTGAAGTGAAGGGTATCGGGACATGTAATTTAATTTTACATAGTGGTCAAAACCTATTCCTATATAATGTCCTTTATGCTCCAGAATTTCGACGAAACTTGATCTTTGTAGTTGTTCTTCTTAGCTTAGGTTATGTATTGAATTTTCATGGTGATTGTGTTGACATTTTGTATGAAACAATTTATTTGTACGAACCTACGCAGGATGAGCTTGCAAATGATACATTGACCGAGAAGGGAAACCAAATAAATACGCTTAGGAAAACCATTGCCAATAAAATGGCAAGGGATAATAATATGCCGGAAGTTCCATGAAATTGTATTTTCAACTTTTGTAATGTATTAATATTATTTCGACTATTATTTTGTATTTGGGGATTTCCTATGTTATTATCTAATCAATTTCTATTTCTATTTCTAGAAATAGAAATTGTATCAAATGGATTTCTATTCTAGAAATAGAAATTTTGAGTTGTTATCAAACGGATTTCTTTGCTCGGGAACTTGTCCGGGGGAATAGAAATTGATAAATCAATTTCTGGCAGAAATCAATTTCTGGAATAGAAATTGTCATGTGCGCCCTCGGTGTCCTTCCGTGCCAAATTTTGACACTTGGGGTGTACTTTGTCTAAAACAAAAAACTCGTTTCATTTCAATATAGATTGAAGCATTTCCCATACAATTATGGAAGCCATGGGTTTTTTCATAACTAGAAATAGGATTACATTTCCATTGGGGTAATGTATTTGGGTTCAAAGTCCTACGCACTCTTGTTCAGAGGATTTGCAAATCTCTCCTTCCTATACAAAACTTTCAAAGCCCTGCCTCATGGTATCCAAGACGGGATGAGACAATAAATAACATGATAATTTGTCACACGAGGTAATATTTCACCCTCTTTGTTAGAAGATTCCATTTATTTATTTGATTTTATCGCAAATACCACTCCCCTATCATCACAATTCACACATCATATCAAAAATTTCATCCACATTTTCCTCTACGAGGTCAAACAATAAAATAAAATGATAGTTTGTCACACGAGGTAATATTTCACCTTCTTCGTTTAAAGATTTAATTTATTGATTTGATTCTCAATGCAAGTACTTCTCCCCCATCATCACAAATCGCAAAGGGGAAAGGAATCGGAGAGGGGATTTGTGTAGAGAAAATGAGATTGTGGTGGTCGTGTTCAGCACCAATATAGCAATCTAAATACCTATCTTGTTGAATTTCCATTTCCTACATTGTATCGCTCGCTTGTCAACCATTCAATAGATTTGTTAAGAGAGAGAGAGACAATGCATATGATGGGTATTGGGGATTGGAGCTGGGGGTATGTGGCTAAGGCAAGTCGGATATGCATTTACCCCATCGATGTCCCCTCCGTAAAGTATAACGAGTAGGGTAGCCTTTGATCGCTACTTTCAGGTTAAAGGATGGAGGGGTAGATGACATGATAGATGGAAACAAAAGCTTTCTAGGGTTTTGGTGATGTGCGAAAGGAAATGAGCCCGAGAGAAGATTTGTGCCGAGAAAATGAGGTTATGATGGTCATGCTCAATGCCAGTGTAGCGATCCAAATACTGATCTTGTTGAATTTCCATTCCCTACATTGCATCGCTTGCTTGTCAGTCATTCCATAGATCTATTTGGAGAGAGAGAGAGAGAGAGAGAGAGAGTGCATATGATGCATATTCACTGGGGATTGGAGTTGGGGGCATGTGGTTGAGGTAGGTATATTTGGATCGCTACATTGGCGTTGAACACAATCACCACAACCTTATATTCTTTGCACAAATCCTCTCTCCGGTTCCTTTCCCCTTCGCACATCACTGAAACCTAGAAAGCTTATGTTCCCACCAATCATGTCATCTACTCCTCCATCCTTTGACCTGAAAGCAACAGTCATCGACGACATAAATGCATATCCGACCTACCTCGGCCACATGCCCCCAACTCCAATCCCTGGTGAATATGCATCATATGATATGCACGCTCTCTCTCTCTCTCTCTCTCTCTCTCTCTCTCTCTCTCTCTCTCTCTCTCGCTCTCTCTCTCTCTCTCTCTCTCTCTCTCTCTCCCCTTCAACAGATCTATGGAATGGGGAGAGAGAGAGAGATTATTGAAAATAGATCCAAGCTTTTCGGCCTTTTCTTTTGTTATTCATTTTTATCATTTTATTATTCATTATTCATTTTCTCTACTACTATTTTCTTCTTCTTTTTAAATTTTTTTTATGAGAATGTGTTGTTTACTTTGTCCATTGAAATCCAGATGTTAACATAAGTCGAAGCTACTCCTACGCTCGTTATCAGCCACACAACCCGAATTCAATCAATTATCATTAATTTAGTGATTTGTCATCCTTACAAATCTATCACTTATTAAAATTGGCTTGAATGTAAAAATAGATAAAGAATTTTTTTTTCAAATGTATTTGATCAATAACATTGGCAAAGAAAAGATAAAATTTCTTCAAAAAATTTCCATAATCCTTCCCGACACTTATCTTTTTTGGATTTATCTCTTTGGTTTTAAATTTTAAAGCATCAAATAAAATCATATTAGGCGCTCAATTGATTTCCATAGATTTTGTCAAAATTAAATTTTAATTCAAAGCAAACAAGTGAAGGGAGAAATCATACTTATAATAGGTAGCGAGATTTTTTTTTTTTTCTAAATCACATAGACAAACGGTCGAAATGTCCTTACATGAAAGTTTTTTTGACTGATGTTGCGGAGATTAGTGACCAGACACACATAATTTCACCATTCTTTATCTCTTTTGACCGCTTTCGTGATCAATGGGACATGATCTAACAAATCTTCATGAGAAAGTTTTACATTGTACATTCCCCGATCCTCAGGCACGCACACATCCCTTACCTTGGTCGATTTTAAAATGCAATATGCCATGACTACATATCGCCGATCCTTTCCTTTTTATTTTATAGCATATGCGGAAGTAGTTATAAACAGTTATAAAAATCCCCAAACAATAAAGCAATGGTATATACTAGTAGGACTAGAAATTTAAACCTGAAAACGAACACCCTTACGTACATCTATAACAACTCAGTCACACATATACATAGATAAGCCATATTAAAAGGTTGGTTTCTACACATACAGGTTCTATAGCAAAGGTCATCAGATAAGAGTGGAGTCTGAGTTCTCATTAGGATCCTACTCTGGATCATCCTCGAGGTTCTCCTCCAAATACTCCTTTTCAGTTCTTTCTCCTTAGGTTCCTCATCAAGGTCCTGAAATGTTGTCACACAAGCGGGATGAGACTACGTCTCAGCAAGTTCTACCCCCTAAGACCCAACTAGTAAACTAATATACCTTAGGGCTGCCTATACACAACATGAGTCAAATAACTTATCTTGACCTCAAATTCCACTTGCATATTAGCATAGATCAAATAGGTATCAAAGCAATCACATCACTGATTGAAGCATCGATCAAATCGACCTAGTCGATTACACGCCAACAAAACCACTCACGATCATTTCCATTATTCCAACCAATTTACAACATCAATTCAGGGCAATGATTAATCGACCTAGTCGATTACGTCTCAATCAACCATTCACTGATCATTCTATTCAATCAATTAATTCACAACATCAAATCAAAGCAAAGGATCACATCAAATCACACTTAGATTGAATCATCGATCAATCGCCCTAGTAGATTACAAGTCAGTCGAATCATTCTTAGGTCATTCATTCCACCCCATATAACCTCCAATAGTAAACTTAGTCACAGAGTTCCATTAATACTCTCGGGCGTCGTTTTCGCCAATGTAACATAAGTAATAGACGGTTTACGTGCATTCTTTAATACACTGTTTTCGCACAGTGATATTCCTCATCACCGAACCATGCCCGTCATAGATCACAAAAAGTCTATGTGCGTTTTTTAAGGCGCTGTTTTCGCACAATGATGTCTTTCATCACCGAACCATGCCTATCACAAATCATAGGCAGTCTACATGCGTTATTTAAGGCGCCGTTTCGCACAATGATATCCTTAATTATCGAACCACGCTTGCCACAAGTCATAGACAGTCTATGTGCGTTTTTTAAGGTGCCGTTTTCGCACAATGATATTCTTAATTATCGAACCACGCCTGTCTATACTTCGTACCTGATTGGTCTCAGCCAATAGAGTTCTCAGTTCACTCTCACTATTATCTCCACTTTACAGCTCATCAAGGCATTATTAATGCTAAATAGCCATACTCGGCCACCTATCAAATCAATCATTCAATTCCACTTAATTTTCATCAATTAAGGAACAATTCTTCAAATTGCACAATCAATTCAATTCAACACAATGTGAAGCTTAAATAAATAAACACACTTTGCACCATGACAATTAGCACGAAATCCCGGTCACTGGCCATCCCGGTTGAATTTTCGGAAAATAAATAATTAAATAATTAATTTTGAAAATTGATAAATAAATACTAAAAATCCAATTTATGCCCATAATGCCTAATTGAAGCCCGATAAGGGTCGGAAAAAATCCCGAGAAGCATTCAATAAATACTACCACATGTTTATTCGCTAAATGCAAAATTCAATTGCCTAACATGTATCACAATTATCTAATAATCACTAATATATTCTAATCTAACCACCTAATTACACTTAGTTAAATCTAATCAACTTTTTAAGTATAATTAGCAAACTAAGAAGGAATTAGTGAGCAAAACTCACTTGGAAAAGTGAAGATTGGCACACTGTGATGGTAGCCGAATCCCAAAATTTCGACGGCGTCGATGGACCCTCGGGCCGGGCCCAAAGATCTTGTCTCACGAGCTTGGGCTTCAAAGGAACTTGCTGGACTTCACTGGACTATGGGCTGAATTTGCTGGGCCTCATTGAAATTGACAACTTGCTGGGCTTCAAAGTTGGACTGGACTGAAGATTTTCATTGGGCTGAACTGAACTAAACTAAACTGGGCTGAGTTGATTCCCACCAACTGTGGGCTGAGCTGCTGCTGTGAAGATGGGCTTCGCTGGACTTGATTTTGTGTGGGCTGCGACAGGAGATGGGCCGAATAGAGGAGCAGCAAGGAGCTGCTGGGCGACACACGGGCGAAGAAGAGGGAGTAACCTCGGTCGACGCTGGGCTTTGGACTCGCTGGCAGCTTCTTTGGTCGGCTGTAAGGACGTGCGAAGCAGTGGAGATGGCGCCGAAGAGGGTCAACGATGGGGGCTTCCTTAGCAAAAGATTGACCGAGCCAAACACGAGGAAGCAGCTGCTGGATGCTTGACCGAATGGAAGCATATTCGGACGCGTGGAGGAGTCAACAACTCGCTGAGATAATCGCCGAGTTGACCGAGGCGTGGGCTGTTGTGGCTTCACTGGTCTTCAACTGGCGTGGCAAGACCGAAGTGGAGTTGCAGCGTCGACGTGGAGATGGACGAAGGAAGCAGCTCGCTGGTGTTGGACTCGTTGAAGGTGCGAGGGACTTCGGTGGAACGGCATGAAGAGAGAGGGATGCTTCGGTGGTGAGCAGGGATTAGTGGGGCTGAAGCGTGAATGGGGAACAGCTGGTTTTCGGTGGGGGATTGAATGAAGATGGGGATAAATGCTTGTCCCCAATACTTTGGCACCAATTTTCCACCAATAAATCTAATATTGATGCCAAAATATGTTGCCCTCACCATAGATCCGAATTCTTCAATTTAAGCTTCAATTTATCCACCGAATCTCCAAATTGAAGTCCAATTTCGATGAAGATAAATCCCGTAGAATTTTTAGTAAGTACCCAACACCTAAAGGCTCGGCTTGAAAGTCCAAACTCGCTTAAATTCAGTCCAAACAAATTTCTATTAATTTTCCGCGACATCCGAACGATTTTCCATAAAAATCTCGGAATCTCCGAAAAATCTTCTGAGACTGAGTCGACGTTCCTAAAATAGCTCGTGACACCACAGAATCTTCAATTTCTAAAATCAGACTCGAATTCACGGTTAATTTCTATTCGATGCGTTTTTAGCGTGACCTAAGATATCGGGTAACTTTCAAGCATTTTTAGAGCAAATGACTCGTGCTCGATTTTTTCGAACCATAATGAACCCACTCGACTCATTGGCGACTGTCGATTGTCGTAAAAATCCCGAGGATCCAAATACGGACATAGGGTACCAAAACAATAAGAAAATCACTCTAGTGTCGGTCGATGAGAATTTTCTAATTTAGTGGTGTCACCCATGATTAGCCACACATCTTTGTCGAACTAGCCTATCTCTGAGTTCAAATCGATTTTATACTGTGCCGCAATGGCCTCTAAAGATAGACACCGTTGAGAAGCCGATTCCTAGTCGAATTCTCAAGTCTATTTGCCTTAAAATCCTTATTAGTTTCCCCTCAATAGTCTAGTTATCTCGAGAGTGATCAGTTCTGAGAACAGCTCTATAGGCGCATCAATGAAATGTCCGATTTATTCAGTAGAACACATAGTTGAAATCTGGGATGTCACAGTAAGGAATTGATAAAAAAAAAAAAATCAAGTAGAATAGGTGAACAGCTTTCACAACAAATGTATTGATAGGCATATAAACCTAAAAGCTTTAGGGTTTTGCAAATGACGTCACATAGATACATAAGATGCCTATGATGATTTCTTTGCACAATGAAGAAGGTAGATAGTAACCAAGATAGTGACAGTTTGGCAAAATGATTTCTTTGGACTATCGACCTATATCCACCCTCTATTATTGGAAAGGACATAGATCTTAGAGAGGTTATACTTCAATGTAGTCACCCCTTACATATGGGTCGAAGCCCATCATCTACCATCCGTCATAAGTGTACTTGAGTTTGCAAGCGAACGAAAATATCATCGTTCGACCAATGAAGCGGCAAAACAAAAAACGAAATGAGCTTACTCTCACAGTCATTAAGTTGGTGGTCTGTCACACGATAATATTTCATCCTCTTCATAAGAAGATTCCATCTGTTTATTTGATTCTTAGCACAAGTACTTTCCCCCCATCATCACAAGTCTCACACACCGTATCAAAAATCTCTTCCTCATTTTTCCTCTGCTTTGCCATTAATGGGAAGAAGCCTCATTTTTGTCAATAGCTTCTCAAATTCTTCATAAAGGAGAAAGTTCTAAGTTGGTGGCATTCATCAACAATGACTACTCATTTTGTTTGTGTCAGAATATTTATATCTTAACAATGGCCTTTAGAGGGCGTATAAGCACTTGAAATGCTATGGAAGCCCCTTCCTCAAAGAATTGCACGTTCCTATTATGTCCACGAGCATCTTCACTTCCATTATAAACTGCAACATCAATAGTCAGCGCCCGACGAAAAAAAACTCCAAATTCCATGAATAAACTAAGGTAGAACGTGAAATGATAAGAAAAGGAAGACAGCCATCACATTTGAATAATAAAACAAATGATGTGATCTTGGAAATGTGTTCTTGGTCATCTACTAGAAAAAAATGATGGCTCATCTTCCAATATTCGAACGGCTTATTAATGGGATATGCACAAATGTTCTTTGGGAAATAACATCCTAAAAGTTTGCTACGATGGATTGGCAACTGAATGGGACTCACATTTTTTTGACTTGACTTCGGAGATTTTTCTGCTTCAATGCACGGTCAAGTAGAGGGATTTCTAAAAATCAACCATCACGTATAAGCTGTGAAAGAAAGACATTGTCACTTAAGCAAATGAGAAGGGATCTCTCGGTGAGACCATCTCTTCTAATGAAAGCAAGGCAATGAGACTTTGCCCCAAAATCCCCACTTAAAAGGGTTAAGTGTTCATTTGTAAGAAAAAACATCATTGAGAGGTCCTTCCATGATTTATCAATCCAATGCCCTTTAGATTTTACAAACCAACTCTCTTCCAATCATCTAGTTTTGATAACTTTTTCTACAAAGTTGTGCTTTTAATTTTGAAAAGTTTATTCATTAAAATAAGATTCTACTTTCGGAAACTCTTCAATTTTGCAAAATTAATGCACACAATGTAATTTCAATTCAACATCTCAATATGTAAGATTAACTTTGAAAAATTAATTTAGAAAAATGATTTCTAACCCATAATTCAAAATTCTGACAATCCACTTTTACTACGGGGTCAAACAAGAAAATATTGGCCTATGCCACTTGTAGGAATTAACTGGGCGCTCAATTGATTTCCATAGATTTTGCGAAAATGAAATTTCAATTCAAAGTATAAAGGTAAAGAGAGAAATGATATTTACAATAGGTGATGAGATTTTTTTTTTTTTTTTAAATCATATAGACATGTGGATGTATTTGCGAGGTTTTGATGCCTAACGGGTAGGGTACAATAGGCTTAAGGTTTCCATTTCAACCTAATAGTAAGCCTTTCACAAATATCGCAAACTGTGGGTGGGCTAGCTTGTTTCTTTCAAGAAAATGAGCAGAATTGGGAATGATTGTCTCATTCGCATGAATTACGTTTGGTCCATTCAATCCTCAACACCTCCAAAGTGTTTCGTGAGGTGCAACTAGGTTTAACCGCAAGCTATGTGTGCAAATATGTAGTGCTAAGGCATATGTAAAGGAAAATACAACAATTAATATCCAAACAGCGCTTTAATTTTATTCAAATAAACATTCATTCTTTACACCAACTGTTAAACAAAAATGTTAACAAACAATCCACCATTTATAATTCCCGACCTACATCAACCTTTAACATAATGTTAGTGGACTTACCTCACCTTTGCAAAAGTGCCACCATGAAATCACATTAGTTAACTCAGAAGTCATTGACTCACTGGAACTAAAAGATCCTTTTATAAGGAATTGGGTGGACCTTCTTGCCTTTCTTCTTGCTGGGGCGAAATCTAATGGTATACTCTCAGCAGAGATGGTAACGATGATGTTTTTAAATATTGAAAAGCTCCTAAGATTGGTCATTGTTATCCTTGGGATGTCCATATTCTCTTTCACGAACTTATTTGATACGTGTTCAGCTTGTGTAACTAATTCCGTGAGAATAACTGATTCCTGTTGTAACAGTATATGAAATGATTGGCCCTTGTCCTCTTTTGAGAGTATTTTCTGGTATTTATATAGATTATGGTCGATTGATTTGCAAACTTTAAAACCTTAAAGCATGCACCATGTTGCTCAGTAATTTAAATCTTTAGCCACTTGATAAAATTTTAGAAGTTCAGTATCTGTCATTGAATAATTTAGGAGGACAGTTAATCATTTAGAGATTTTATATTCTACCACATTATCCAGTGTTGTGAGTTGCTTTCAGATCTTGTTTATTATCTTGCAGAAACTACAACTCTAGCAACTTCTTTAATAAATAAACGATGGGGTGGTCCCCTCTCTCTTTTAAAGACAACCGCAGGTGCACATTGGCTTTGGCCACCGCCAGTTTGCCGTGGCCGGCTGATCCCCGACCCTAGGATTGTGCCGCAGCCTGCCTTATAACGACACGGGCTCCACTGTGTAATATTATCCGCTTTGGACATTGAGTCCTCATGGCTTCAAAATGCATCACATAGGTTAGAGGGGCCAAAGCCATTATAAACTAGCCCATAACTCCCTCCCTAGGCGATGTGGGACAGGGACCCCTTTCTTGGGCATGTCCGAGGACCGAGGTGTAGACGCACCGCCATCCCTCCTCCCTACGCACCGCCACTCGAGCCATCACACTCTCCCCTCCTTGGGAGCATAGCGCCCTCACTGTGGCCCCACACGCGGTTGGGAGTCGGCTCTAATACAATTTATAATGACCTGGGCCCCACTGTGTGATATTGTCCACTTTGGACACTAAATCCTCATGGCTTTAAAACGCGTCACACAAGTTAGAAAGAACCAAACCATTATAAACTGGCCTAAGACTCCCTCCCTAGTCGATGTGGGACAGGGACCCCTTCCTTGCGCACGTCTGGGGACCGAGGTGCGGACGCACTGCCATCCCTCCTCCCGGTGCACCGCCGCTCGAGCCCTCACATGCCCCGCCTCTGTTCCTACCAATTTGCTTCGTACATCGCTCCGTTGCAGAGGTGTGCACGACGTGGGGGAAGAAGAAGACCAATGCACGGGTCGGGCTTGAGGGTGCAGGAGATGGGCCTGCTTGTGCAAGGGAAAAGAAAGAGAAAAAAGGGTGGGTTGGGTCTAGCTGAGAAAAGAAATAAGGGGCCGGGTCGACCAGGCTCGAATTCGGCTTTGTCTTTTCTAAATTTTTTATTTTTTATTTTTATAACTAACTCTTTTTAAATTTTTTTAATTAAACTATTTTTATATTTACTATAAATTCTAGTTCTATTAATGCAAATGCTCCAAATGCCTATGTGCTATGCATTTTTAATGATTTAAATTGTTTTAGGAATTAAAAATGAATCCTAATTTTATTGCAATTAAACCCTAAAGTGATAGCTAAAACTTATGTGCCCACAAACAATTATTTAAAAAAATAATAATTTTCAAATAATTCATTTTTGCAAAACAAATGAACTATTAGTATTGTGTACAATATGAAAACCGGTAGCTACATGTGTGATTTGTTTGTTTTGTGGGACATCCTAAAATTCGAGCCCTCTGAAGAACGAGTGAAGGTGAATTTTGTCAATGCATTGTTGGTTGATCTCACTCGGAACTAATCACTCTTGAGATACTGATCTTGAGAGGAAAGACTAATGAGGACGAGAACTTGTATGACTAAAGGACTCGACACTGGGAAAATGACTTGGCTATGAGATTTGCGTGAGGACGATCTGTAGATAAGCGAGCTGATTCTAAGGACGACTAGAAGTTGATTTGCAGACATAACATAATGGAATAGTAGGTGATTCCGTTTACGGTTATTGAACCCGCTAATGACCCTATGTCGGTCCTCAATGATCGTGTATTTTAAAATAAGAATCTATCCTCCGTATTTCATGCAGTCAATGATGTCTATGTGTCGAGATATTTTGAACGTGGTTTGGCACGAGTCGGTCATGCATGAATCCTCACAGCCACTTGTCGATCGAGTTGTACCCGAAATGGCATTGGGTGAAATTGACATTGCAAGAGAACTTAGGATTGGACTTGAATTATTGAGAATGTCAGGGACGAACTTCGAATGAAGCTACATCAAACAGTTGATAGAGTCAGTTAAGCCGGGCAATTGGAAAAGGGATTTTCGAACCGAGGAAGCAAGCCCATGAGGACGTGGGCTGGGCCAAGTCTTGTGGGCCTTAGGCCCAAGGTGGACAGCCATCATGGTGGGCCTAAGGAAATCAAATGAGCCAATTGGGCCTAAACCAAATATTCATCTTTCAAAGCCCATGGTCCAACTTTGAGCCCAATCAAGCCTAATAAATTACTAAGCCCATTTATTAGGCCCATCCACCAATTTCAGCCCAAGGACAGAATTGTAATTGTGCAATGTGAAATGACTAAATTGCCCCTAGTTGTAGGGAGAAAAAGGCTAGAGAAAGAGAGAAGATGATGTCATCATGCATGGGGAATTAAAGTAGCCATTTAATGGCCTTAATGAGATGTGCTCTCAGCCCTCACTTCACTCTCTCTCTCCCCCATTTGGCCTCAAAATGGATGAGCTCCTCTCTCCCTCGTTCTCCCTCTCTTCCAGTTTCTGCTCCAACTGACCCTTTGGTGAAGAATTGAGTCAAAAGTGGTCTTTCCAGATGAATTAGCCAACGAGCCATCTATCACCATGACCGGGAGAGACATATCGTTCCAACGAGCCTAATTTCGTCCTAAATGGAGCCGCCGTCCGTCTTGTAGGGCCGTCACAAGACGCTGGTCGTTGGTCCATCGGTCCGCTTGCAGCCTGCACTGTTTTTCTTCATTTTTCTCCCATTCTAACCATTCCTTTGCCCGTTCCATCCACCCACAAGATGCCCAAGACCCCCGACAGCCACCAATTGCCGACCAACCCCCTTGCCGGAGCTTCGGCCAAGCCGTTCAACTTAGTTTATCCTCCGGCAGGGCTATTTTTCAATGTTTTCGGTGGGAGTTTGAGTTGTGGTTGCTGTGTTGAGCTTGGGACCACCTTGGATTATTGTGGTAGAGGTCCTGTGCGTAGCCACTTTCGTCGCCGCTGTGTCGGTGCCTCTAGCCCGCTTAACGGGTGAGTTTATCTCCTAATCATTTGATTAGTGCCTAAATTTGCTTAGGGTTGGTTTAGTTAGATTTAATTCTAGTTTAAGTGATTTAATTAAGTTGTATTCGTCTTAAGATATGTGGTTAGATTAATGACTAAGATTAGTTTAGCTTAATTTTACTTTATTAGCTTAATGATGCTTATGTGGTTAATTAAGCATGTTTATCTTAATTGACTGGTTTCCTTAATTTAATTATTGTTTTAATGATTTCTGAATTTAATTTATGGTTTACTGCTCATGTGACACTATTCATAAATTACTGTTTACGTGCACTGTTCACGAGTATTGTTCACCAAGTACTGTTCACGTGCATTGTTTATCTAGAATGCGAAAAGTGTCTAAAATTCATGTGTGTTGATTCTATGAAGTGATTTGATGTGTTATTACATAAACATCTGCATGAAATGTATGTTTTTCACAAAAAAGGGAAAAAGGGTTGTCCGAGGGACATGGGAGATGGACCATTTTTATAAAAAAAAGTGAGTTGTGTTGAGAAAACCAATCAGTTGTGAGTCAGTAAAGAACTAAGTGCTACATGATACTAAAATCTCATGTGAGCCACCTCTAGTACCTTGTACCATTGCTTATTGTAGTCAAGGTTTAATTGCTACATGGTGACTTAAGTTATATGGGAGCCACCTCTAGAAGCCTTGTAGTATTGTCATGTATAGTATAGGGGCTAAGTGCTACATGATAGTAAGATTTTGTGTAAGTTACTTCTAGAACATTATACTAGTGCTTTTTGTGGCCAAGAACTAAGTTCTACACGACAGCATGACTGCGTGGGAGCCACCTCTAGTAACTTGAGTTATTGCTTATCATAGTCGAGAACTAAGTGCTACACGACAGCATGACTGTGTGGGAGCCACTTCTAGTAACTTGAACTATGACTGATTGAGGTTAGGGACTAAGTGCCACACAATATCGGAACTTCGTGAGGAGAGGGCACCTCTAGAACCTTGAGTTTGGTATTGAGCATTGAGTCAGATTATTGAGTGAGATAGTTGGGCCTTATTATGGGGTAAAATTGTGTGGCATGGAATGTGACGTGTTATAACGATTTTATCTTATAATCGGGACTCGTGTGATAGATTAATGTGTGATAGGTGGCATACTAAAGTGCAAGATGCATGAGAATCATTGCATTGTTGATTTCGATCATACATGAGTCGAGCACATTGTTTATGGCACGCACGCATGAATCGATAACGTGTAGGGTGTGGCAATGACCAGGTGAGATCGCTTGTGACACGACTCGTATGTGATTGATGAACTACACCATCTAATAGCCATGTGCTTTGCGTGTATCATGCTGAGTTATAATGTGCAGGGTATGGCATACCAGGTAAGGTTGCATGTGAATCGACCATTGATTATTGGCTATTAGTTGTGGTTTGTTTGAGGGGAGGTTTCAGAGAGATACCCCGAGTTGAGTTGGTGTACTAACAGGGGCTTAGGGGTGGAACTCGTTGAGATTTATATCTCACTAGTTATTGAATAACCATTTTCAAGTCCCTAGTGTGAAGAGCTATAAGCTTGAAGCAGAAGGATCAGGAGCATAGGTGGCTTAGTAGTTCTTTATGACATAAATCTTATGTATAAGTTTGAAGTGTTTATAAAAGTGTATTTGATTTGAAATTGATTGTCTTGCTTTTCTATCCCATGTATGTCGTTATTAGGGGATTAGTTAATTTGCTTCCGCGTGTGCAACAAAATAAAAAGGGTCGGCGATGAGTTCTAGGAATGTCGCGAAATTCTATCGACCACTGAGGGTTGTATGTGCACTCGAGGTTCGAAGCGTGACATTTTACATTATATATAGATGTGTTAAAATGAGTCTTAAACCAATATATGACCCATTTAAATCATAAATGTGTAATATATGAGACATTTATATTTTCAAAAGACTAGTTAAATGGGTTTAAAAATTGAAAAATTAATATAAACGGGTCTTAAATGGGTGGGACTTAGAAGCTAGAACCCATTTCCAATTCAAGCCTTGCACTCTCTCTTTCCCTCTTTAACTTTATAAAAATATTTGTATAAAAATTGAAATTATAATTACTTTTTGTATTTCTTTTTCTTTCCTTTTTTTTTTCCTTTCTTCTTCCTCCTTAGTCCTTCCTTAGCTAGTGTTTGGCACAACAACAACTGTGATCAACTAGGTGAGGCTCAAGCTTGTTGGCCTCGAGATGAGCTCAAGGTCGCCAATGACTGGCGAGGCTTGACTCTTGTTGATCTAGCAAGACTCAAATTTACTGGCATCAAGCAAGCTCAAGCTCGCAAATATGGTGAGGGAAAAGCCTCACTAATGACTGGTGAGGCTTGAGCAAGGCTTGAACCTTAAGCTCGCTTATAGCTAGTTCTTGGAAACTACTTGTCAATGGTCGGCCAAAGAAGAAGAAAAAGAAAAAGAAAAATGTAAAAATTCGATTTAAAAAAATTAGATTTTCAAAAATAAAACTAATTAAAAGTTCTATTTTTAATATAAAATATTAAATAGAAGTCAAGGAAAATTTAATCATATTTTTTCTTACCAAATGGCAAAAAATATTTTTTAATTTATTTTCAAATTTCAGGCAAAAACCAAAAAAATATTGTAATTTTCCTAAAAAATATTTATTGGAAAATATTTAGGAAACAAACCTTTTTTTTAAATTGCACACTAATTTATATTGCATGAAAGTGTTTTAGCAATACCATTTTTAAAAAAAAAAATATCATAATAAATAAGCTTTCTTAGGTTTACTTATATGGTTTGGGTTGGGTAAGGTTGGGTAGGGAATGAGTCAAAAATTGCATATTAGGATAAATTGATCATAAACGTGTTAAATAGGTCGATTTGAGTTGAATCATTTGTGATTGACCCAAACTGAGCTGACCCAACCTGCTTGATAGATCTAGTTATGTACAAAAACAAGCATGCCACTGAGTCTATTAGTCCTTAAGAAACCATATCCCAAAAGATTTAAATCTCAATTATTCATCTAAAACTTTCGAAATTTCTACACGTGAGTGATATCATCACCCATAAAATTGAGTTTAATGGCATTTCTATAACTCCTTTAAATTAAAGGGAGCAAATAGTCAATTTCTAAGTATTGAGAGTATTTTAAATTATTTTTGAACCTATGGTTATTTTGGTTACTGTCAAGAGATTGGCCCGAGGTGGACCGAGCCAGCCGTGGCGAGGGACGAAATACGTTATTTCTTATGTTAAAGATAATTTTGATATTTCTTTTTGGTTATCTAAATCTCTCGAAATTGTACACATATTACATGTGGATTGTATGTAAATTGCCATTTGATTGTGCATAATCTTGATTCAGATATTATCTTAAAGTGGTAATCTAACAAAACTTATAAATAAGATGGTGCATATACATCAAAATATATACAAATTTCATATTTCTTTTTTTCCATTTTTATTATTTTTAACTTGTTATGGATGTTTAACACTTTCTATAAGATATTTTCACGTACTAAAGATAATTATGATATTTTGTATAAATTATTTGTGTCTTTTAAGATTGTATGTATATTGCACATATATTGCCATTTGATTATGCATAATCTTAATTGACATATGATCGTAGTTATCTAATAAAGTCTGTAAATATATTGTATTCTTCATTACTATATACATTGAAATATATACAAATTTCATTTGCCATCCTTCTTCACGTGGACGTCGAGCCTTCTCGTTTCCTTGGTAAAGATCTCATCCATGGGCTTAGCACTTCCACAAGCATTGGCCGAGTTCTTAGGAGATGGTGATAGCAACACGAGGATCATGAGGGAAAGGGTGAGCACAGACTTGATCCCCACCGTCGAGATCGCGAAGATCGCCTTCTTGATTGAATCGAGTGGAAGGTGATTTTTTGTAGGAGAAGATTTGGAGAGTTTTCCTTTGGATGGTGACGTTGCACGTATATTTAAAGATCAGCGTTAGATGAAGAAGAAGCGGTTGGGGAATTCTCCGATGCAATTGATTTTAGTTCAACAAAAAATTTCCTTTCGCTCGATTCGATCAAGAAGGTGATCTTCACAATGTCGATAGCTGGGATCAAGTCCGCGCTGGCCCTTTCCCTCACAATTCTTGTGTTGTTGTCTCGATGTCCAGAGAGCTTGGCTAGCGTTCGTGGAAGTGCTGAGCCCCTTGATGACATCTTTAGTCAGGAAACGTAAAAGCTCGATGTCCACATGAAGAAGGTTGGCAGTGGAGTTGGCGGTGGGGGTGGCGAAGGCGGGGGTGCTGGTGGCGCTAGTTACGCATGTGGTGGTATTGTCTATCTAGTACATGTGGGTGTCGGTGGGCATAAGCCTAGCAATGAGACTTAAACGTCCTCAACCATCGAACCTCGCCCATCGTCGCTTGCCTCGATCGTTTGGGCGAGGTTTGATGGTTGAGGACCTTTCAGTCCTGGTGCTAGGCTTATGCCCATTGATACCCACATGTACTAGATATACAATATTGCCACCTGCGTAACTAGCGTCGCCACCACTGCCACCACTGCCTTCGCCATTGCCATCGCCACCCCCACTGCCACCCTTCTTCACGTGGATGTCAAGCTTTCTTATTTCTTGGCTAAAGGTCTCATTTGCAGGTTCAATACATCCAAGAGTGCTAGCTGAACTCTCAAGAGATGAAGACAGTAACAGGAGGATCGAGAGGGAAAGGGCGAGCATGAACCTGATCTCACCATCGAGATCACGGAGATCGTCTTCTTGATCAAATCGGGCGAAGGTGATATTTCTCATAGGATAACGTCTGAAGGGTTTTTGTCTTTGGATGGTGATGTTGCACGTATACTTAAAGACCAACGTTATATGAGGAAGAAACAGTTGGGAAATTCTTCGATGCAATTGACTTTAGTTGGACAAATGTTAGACAAGATTCTCCAATGCATGTATATTTTTGGCAAGGGTTGGCGATCGAGGTCTAGGCATGTTGGCTACTAAAGGAAGCCCTTCAATCATGACCTTGCTTCCTAGTTCTTGATCCCTCTCACTCTCTCGATTTCTCTCCCTAGTCCTTGAACCTCCCCAAAATCACCACTTTTAAGCTCACCTAGCAAATGCGCATGGCCCTACCACCAATAGCTTGTCGTGCCAGCCTGCCCCTGGCTGGACATCCTACTTGACAGTCTCTATTGCTTCACTTGTCCTTTGTGTCCTTCCTTTAGTGAGCGTGAGGGGAGAGAGGAAGAAAGGGGAAGGAGACTAGGTCGGGGGAAGAAGGAAAATAGAGGAAGTAGGGCCAAGCCTAGGTGAGAAGAAAAATGAGGAAGAATTATAAATTATAAATTATTGATAACCTTTTGATAGCCTTATAGGATGGTGAGTATCTCATAAATGCCTTATGCTTGATATCCACATCGTAATGCCTAGTGATAGATTGCAGGATTCGAAATGATGAAGAAGTTGTTGACAAGAAAACCCAAGGATTTTTCTTTTTCAAATTAAGACCCCAAAATGCAACCTAATTATTCAACAAAAGCAAGCAAATCACAACTTAAGAAAGCAATATAAAAGAATCACAATTAGTTGATCCAAGAAAGTAATGAAGAAAGAGTATAAAAGTATAGTATGGTAAGGTAACCCGACATGAGTTGGATAAAGAATATGACATGGCTCCATTATCAAGCCTTGACATAGCAACCTCATGAGCTATAATCAAATTGAATCCAATTCTTGTCTAAAAAGTAATCTACCAAAACTAAACTATAATCAAGTACTCACTAACATCTCCAAATTACATAAATGTCAATTAAGAGACACTAAGTTAAATATAATACTAAGATCTAATTATCCGATCGAGGCCTATTTTCTAAACATTTTCTATGTTTTTAATTTTCGAATTTTTGAAAAATATATTATTATTAAAAATTGGGACATTGTTCTGGGCTGTTGAGCCCAATCCGAATATGGTCCAACATGTTCTAAACTTTCCAAGCCCATTTTCACAAATTTGGGCCAAAAAATACAATTGGGCTTTCATACAAAGCCCCTTTTAGTTCTAAACATTCAAAGCCCATTTTCTTCATTATTTCTTATTTCCTCTCTCTTTTTTTTTTTTTTTTGGAACCGTTCATTTTATTCCTAAGCCGAGAACCAAGCTCACCATTCCTAGATGTTTGTTTCTTGTCAAGCCCACAAACTAAAAGCTTTCAAATTGTCAGCAAAATGGAACTCTTCGAAAGTAGTGCAAGTTCGAAAATTGAACCGAATTCCGCTATTGAAACAATCCTAAACATCTGGAATCCACTACTCCTATTTTTATTATTCTCCTTATATCTATTTCCTATGCTGTCTTCCTCTTAATAGACTGAGAATACAAAAAACCATAGCCAGATCAGAACACCAACAATCAAACTTCCCTTCACCAAAATATCAGCACATTACTTCACCATCAGTCACTTATTGTCTATCACGGGATCCCCATTATCAAGTATTGCATTCGCCTATCAAATCAGCCACCAACAGATGCCATCCCCACTTCTCCTCCATCAATCTCTACTGTGCACCATCGTCATTCACTTTTACTAAACAGCTCTAGTCATTGAACAACTCTAAGATTGTTTTGTTCAAAGCTTAAGCAATCAGCAAAAGTTGTTTGTATTAAATTCAGGCATATCCTTAACCCTCCCTGTTGCATTTCACATAAAACGCAGCATGTACATGTAATGATGTCAAGCAAAGAATCAATGATAGAAGAAATTTGAATGCACTCTATAGTGTTTGAAATGATATCAATCATGTATGGCATGATTGAGTCGTTCTCTACACACAAAAAACATATAGGGTGCAGATGTGTAAAGGTTCTTCATATTATTTTTGTATTTTTGTTATAAATGATGCATAAGATTTAGATATTCATGCAGAGTGTTACTACTTCTGCATAAGTTAACAGAGAACAAGGAAGAAAATAAGGGGTAAGTATGAGAATGGGAAAATGATCAAAAAGGTCTTAACTGTACTACAATTGTGTTAATTCAATTGTTTTTTTTGTGTGCGCTAATTTTGGCTTAAATTTTTTGCATTTGTGTTAATTGTTTTTATTACTAGCTGTTCGCATTCATAGTGACAAATCAAGGATATAGTTGAATGACACACCTTGATGGATGAAAATCCTAAAATTAGGCTCACCTCCACACCGTTTGTCACGAGTAATCACCAAAGAACTATCCAGCACAGCGGGAATAGCAGAAGCCCAGAAACCTGAGAGAGGAAAAAAAGTAGAAATGTTCAGATTTCGATTTCAACGGCGACAAAATAAGAATGAAATCGAGTCCGTGTTTATTCCTTGAATTCCTCCTTTTTCTTTGGCTATTCCTTTTCATCTTCTTCCCACGGATTCCAGGAATTCCAAGACGGAAAAGCTGTTGGTTATCATTCGCCCAAAAGAACCAAAGAAAAAGGAGAGGAGGGGGAGGTAGTTGGGGTGGCCAAAACGGTTAACAAGAGACACGATCGAAGCAAAAGACCAATTATCCGGACGCACGATGCTTGTAAAAACGACATGAGCATTCGAAAAATCAACCTTGAAAACAGATCGAGGTTCTCTCCGTAGGGGAAGGGGCAAAACAAGGAATTCGCCGTGCCAAGTGACTTTGCTTGCGTCGCTTGACGATGCAGCGACGCGGCGGGTCCACCCCATGCCCCGCAAGAAGGCCGTCGCACGAGAAATAGAGATGGATGTGAGTTGCGTCGTTGCCTAAATTTAAATTTAACGTTGTCCTGTTGATTAATGCTGCGAAATTTTTTAATCTATGTTGATAGCCAAAATTCTTTTTCTTATCACTAAAAATCTTAAATTCAGACATTCTTTAGAAAGCGTACTTTTGTTAGGCCTACACGGATTCAAGGCTTTTTAATGTCATGTTACGAATTTTTATCACCCGGTTCATTCAATTATGCACTATAAATTTCATTCTTTTATATTGTAATTTTCAAGTGACATTTTGAGTTAGGCGACTAATTCCGTAGAGGGCAGGTTAGGATTAGGACCGTGGTTTGGAACTTTTTAGTCTGGAGTAATCATGTCATTATCGGCCATCTTTTTTAGGGTTGTTTTTTTTTTTTTTTTTGGTGGTGACGAAAGTTAATTAATTTTTTTTTTTTTTTTTTGGTTTCTGAAAAATCTGATCCCCGTTCTATTCCCTCTATGACGGCGTCAACTCCAGACTTAACACGTCCAACATCTCCATTTCGTACTGGTCTACATTTGTTCGTGCCCAATTCAACGACAAAAAAAAAAAAAAAACTGCAGACTCTCGGTCTGATTTAGTTACTGTTTCGGCCAGTTGTAGGTCATTAAATTTGTTAATTAGGTCGATAAAAGTATGTGGTCCAGGTGACCGACTCTATCTTTTATTGTGGCACTTGTCGGATTATACACCTACTGGTGATCTTGCTCCTCAATAGTATTTACTATACAAAGCCTTTCGAATGTCTATGAAATTATGTACAAGCCTTTCTCAAGCCTTTCTCAAGCCTCCTAATCATGTTAACGGGTCGTTGCATATGTTCCATGAACGGCCGGCCGAGGGATATTTTTTCCTACTTGCTAGCTTCATCAGTTCATTTATTTTTATTTTTGTTATTTCTTTTTTTTTCAGGCCATCCACTTACTCATGTGAATATAATTAATGGTCGATATCTTTTGTACGACAAGAAGAGCACCTTCAAATCAAGTACAATCCCGATACGAGGAGTATCTTAAACAGGTTGAACACAAGCTAAATCACACTTACTGAGTGCTTAATAAAGTACTAGTAACAATTTTTTTTTTTTTTTTTGTTGGTTGGTTTAATAATAAGTTAGTTTAAATTTAGACTACATTCCTTATTTTAATATATCAACACCCGCACACCTCATATCCCTCGTTGGTAGTTAAATATTTTTTCCCCACTAACCAGGGAATATGAGAGGCGAAAGGTTGCTGCATATTGAGTGCTTTTATGAATTTTGTGCACTAAAGCATTTCTTCTTTGCTTTTTTTTTTTTTTTTTGCACTTGTCTCGTATCTAGGTCAGTACTAAATAGAAAATCATTCTCATTTAGTCCTCAACCTTTCTAGATAGAGGTTTTTTTTTTTGGGTCAGTCCTACTCTATTCCTACTCTACACTCACTCTCAGACTTTTGCCCTGCCTCTTGCAGGGCGTGGGAGTCGAAACCCACCTCTGAAATTTACGTGTCCCCACCCCATCTCCCTTGAGAAAGTGGGAATTTGAACCCCTCACCTCCCTCTTCCATGTTAGAAGGCTGGCCACGGGGCGAATCCCAGTAGTCTCTAGATAGAGGTTAGAATTATAGCTTTTATTACAATTTTCTTGTGCTTATTCCACTACATCTAAGCACAAATTTGATCAAACAAGAATTTAATGGGTTTGATGATTTGGTTGCGCTTATATATAATATAAAAAAAAAATACTCACTATTTTCCCGTCAAATAGAAATTACAAAATTAATACCACAAAAAGTCTTAAATCGGTATATTCGTGTCACATTTACCATTTACCTCAAGCTAATCTTTATGTCTCAAAACATCCCAAATTAACACATGCGGCATTTATGACAAACCAGTGCGCTCGTGCTACATTCATCCCTAAAAGATGATAGAATTAACACAATTTGAGGTAAATGGGGCAAAAAAATATCAGTTTGGGGTATTATGTGGCAACCTAGAATGTTCTATAAAGTTTATTTGGAGATAATGTAGTATGTTTGTACTTGTTTTGAGTTTTTGGTGTTATTAGGCGAAATTTAAATAAATCATGTTCAAGATCAAATGAAAAATAAAGTGCAGAACAATTAAAAAAACCAGAAATTACATTAAACCCACGCTAAGTATTTGAGCCCTTGTTGGAGAAATGAGCCAAATTTGGATAGTTATACAATCGTGGCCAATCACTTGATCTTTGTCGTAGGGACATAATCCATATATCTTGAAGTTAGAGCTAGAAAATAGAAGGACGATCTTTTTCAAAGCCTTAAACTGGTATATAGGTAATAAATTTACTAAAAATTAATATTTTGACTACAAAAAACTCTAAACTAGTATATATATGATAATTTTTTTTTTTTTGTACAGAGAACCTCCATGCGTTCGCGGCGAGTAAACCCTGGAGGAGGAGGGCCACCCTTGTTGCCTCGGGTAAGTCGTGGGTTTTCTTGTAAGGTAGACGACGCAATGATTCGAACTTAGGACCTTTCCTGAAAGGAACCTGCACTCAACCACTACGTTGCCACCACGGGTGGTGTATACATAAGATAAATTTATCTTAAACAACTATATATAAAAAAAAAAAAAACCAAAAACTGGCATACTTGTATTAAATTTACCCCAAATTAATGTTTTAAAACCCTAAAAATCTCAAACTGATATATTTGTGACAAATATGTCCTTCATTAAGTGGATTAAACCACAAAAAACCACAAAATTGGTATAACTTTGACGAAAGAAAAGTAAAATCCCAAATTGCTATATTAGTCAATTATCACGTGTCATCCAACTCTGTAATTTGATAGTAAAATTTAACGGAAACTATCAGAGAGTAAATTTGTCTTAATCATACCACGTTAATGTCGAAAAAGTGATTGTCTATGGACAAGCAAAAAGAACCTCGATTGTTTATATTAATAAATAGCTTATAGCCATCACTATTTACTGCTTGGGCCGGATAATCTATTATCGGATCACCTTATCTGTCACACCATTGATTGATTAATGTGTATTGTGTATGATCACCTCTTGCTTGAAGTCGATGGTATTGTTTTGGGGTAGCCCGGTCTATTTCGAGCGTCGCTAATGATCTGTTTCGGGTAAACGGTTGACATTGGAGCGTGATCTTTCGACTGTTGGGTTTGTTTCGAAAACGTTCTTCCAATCTTGTTGTTCGTTCGATCTTTGTTGCAACTTTTCGAGTGCCCCAAGGAGTAAGACATGCTTATGACCGCTTCAAACTAGGCGACGAGTCACAACCGTGCGACAGTGTTGCGTGGAAGGGTAAGTGGAGACCTACAAGGAAAGAAGCCAAAAAGGGAATACCTTCATGGGGGCCATGTGCAGGCCAGATTAGGTCTTGGGTCGTTTTATTAATCGCATTAGCCCGCATGATAATAACACCATACAAAGAAACAAGTCCATTTTAAAGCAGAAGAAACTCTCAAAATTTAGCAACGAAATTGATCCAGATGCATGCTATGAGCAAATCTTAATTGGTCACACACGCCACATCGATCGTTTAATCTTTCGCTCAAAACAACTTTATAATTCCTTTAACGAGCCTCACTCACCGGACTAATCCGTCCTGTCCAAAAGCTCAGATCGTAGCACCCTCGATGTCCCGACACGCGCCCCTCCACCAACAGTGGCGGCAACGTGGCGACTCCATAACCCTTTTCTGCAGAAAGTAAGGAGCCAACAAATTCTCCCTTAAAAACCACGGCTATTTCTATGATTGCAGATGCCGCAGAGGTGATGGGAAAAATAATGTACATTAATTAGATTTTACTCAGCCTCTCGAGTGGAAGGGTTTCGACGACCGTCTTTACATAGGCATTGAAGCACTCTCTGCAGGAATTAGGCATGACATAAGACGCATGGAGCCTCCGAACGTCATTGATGCTTACTCACAGTCATTAAGTTGGTGGTCTGTCGGACAAGATAATATTTCATCCTCTTCATAAGAAGATTTCATCTGTTTATTTGATTCTTAGTACAAGTACTTTTCCCCATCATCACAAGTCTCACACACCGTATCAAAAATCTCTTCCTCATTTTTCCTCTGGTTTGCCATTAATGGGAAGAAGCCTCATTTTTGTCAATAGCTTCTCAAATTCTTCATAAAGGAGAAAGTTCTAAGTTGTTGGCATTCATCAACAATGACTACTTCCCATTCTGTTTGTGTCAGAATATTTATATCCTCAACAATGGCCTTTAGAGGGCATATAAGCACTTGAAATGCTATGGAAGCCCCTTCCTCAAAGAATTGCACGTTGCTATTACGTCCACGAGCATCTTCACTTCCATTATAAACTGCAACATCAATAGTCGGTGCCCAACGAAAAAAAACTCCAAATTCCATGAATAAACTAAGGTAGAATGTGAAATGATAAGAAAAGGAAGACAGCCATCACATTTGAATAATAAAACAAGTGATGTGATCTTGGAAATGTGTTCTCGGTCATCTACTAGAAAAACATTATGGCTCATCTTCCAATATTCGAACGGCTTATTAATGAGATATGCACAAATGTTCTTTGGGAAATAACATCCTAAAAGTTTGCTACGATGGATTGACGACTGAATAGGACTCACATTTTTCTGACTTGACTTCGGAGAATTTTATGCTTCAATGCACGGTCAAGTAGAGGGATTTCTAAAAATTGACCATCACATATAAGCTGTGAAAGAAAGACATTGTCACTTAAGCAAATGAGAAGGGATCTCTCGGTGAGACCATCTCTTCTAATGAAAGCCAGGCAATTAGACTTTGCCCCAAAATCCCCACTTAAAAGAGTTAAGTGTTCATTTGTAAGAAAAAACATCATTGAGAGATCCTTCCATGATTTATCAATCCAATGCCCTTTAGATTTTACAAACCGACTCCGTTCTAATCATCTAGTTTTGATAAATTTTTCTACAAAGCTGTGCTTTTAATTTTAAAAGTTTATTCATTAAAATAAGAATCTACTTTCGGAAACTCTTCAATTTTGAAAAAGTAATGCACACAATGTAATTTCAATTCAACATCTCAATATGTAAGATTAACTTTGAAAAATTAATTTAGAAAAATGATTTCTAACCCATAATTCAAAATTCTGACAATCCACTTTTACTACGGGGTCAAACAAGAAATATTGGCCTATGCCACTTGTAGGAATTAATTGGGCGCTCAATTGATTTCCATAGATTTTGCGAAAATGAAATTTCAATTTTAAGTATAAAGATAAAGAGAGAAATTATATTTACAATAGGTGATGAGATTTTTTTAAAAAAAAATCATATAGACATGTGGCTGTATTTGCGAGGTTTTGATGCCTAATGGGTAGGGTACTATAGGCTTAAGGTTTCCATTTCAACCTAATAGTAAGCCTTTCACCAATATCGTAAACTGTGGGTGGGCTAGCTTGTTTCTTTTGAGAAAATGAGCAGAATTGAGAATGATTGTGTCATTCGCACGAATTGCGTATGGTCCATTCAATCCTCAACACCTCCTAAGTGTTTCGTGGGGTGCAACTAGGTTTAACCGCAAGCTATGTGTGCAAATGTGTAGTGCTAAGGTATATGTAAAGGAAAACACAACAATTATTATCCAAATAGTGCTTTAATTTTATTCATATAAACATTCATTCTTTACACCAACTGTTAAACAAAAATGTTAACAAACAATCCACCATTTATAATTCCCAACCTACATCAACCTTTAACATAATGTTAGTGGACTTACCTCACCTTCGCAAAAGTGCCACCATGAAATCACATTAGTTAACAAACAATTAAGCTTTATTAGGCCAAAGTCCTCGAGTCCCAACAAAATCATCAAGCTGTCATGTCCTATCCTCGAGAGGAGAAAGGTTCAGAGGTCTTTGTTCATAAAACAACATAAGTGGGCATTCCCACAACATACGGCTCGAATACATCGTCTAGTTGATGATCCACACTTAGACCATAGATTATGAATGTGGGTTCTCTCAAAGATTTTCTTAGTCTACTTGTTCAAAAGAAGTCGCCACTAGCCATTGTTGAGGGTTGGCTAGAAAAATAATTAAGATATGAGAGTGTCGTTTTAATATATGCACAACTGGAGATTTTAGACTCGGAAACTTGATTACACGGTTATGCAACCAACGCCTTTTTAACACCTAAATTTGATTAAGTGCTAATTAAAGTGTTAGGGTAGCTTATTGAGGATTTTAAGGTTCATCCTAACCATTCTAAAAATGAAAAGAACAATTAATATACGAGAAACGCACAATCAAGTGTAATCGTAATAACAAATGCGAACAGCAACCTAGCGTATCCCTAAAAAGAAAATTGCATCCAAAAATTCCTCGGGTAAAGCCCTAACGGAAAGGATTTTCACAAATTCTAAGAGAAAACTACTCAAAACTTATTTTTAAGTTTTTTTGGGGGAACTTTCTGCATATTTTTGAATTTTTTTAATTTCCTAAGAAAATTTATGGATTTCTTGAATTTCCTAAATTTTTTTATGAATTTTAAAATTTTCGAATTTTTAAAATTTTCGAATTTATTTATTTATTATTTTAAAAAACATTTTTTAATCTAGGGAAAAAGGACTCTGGACCGGGTCATAGAACCCGGCACAAATATGTCTCTAACCATGACCATAATGGTCCGGGTAGAGTTTGAATTCAGTCCGGCCCTAACGACCGGCCCTAACAACCAGCCCAAACATATGAAATGGGCCCATTTGCCTCTAAGCCGCAGTCGTATTATTAGAGAGGGACAAAGAGGTCGGGTCTAAACATCAATTTTGGGATGTTACTTGTTGGGGGGGCGACGAGAGAGAGCGATAGAGAGAGACAGAAAGGTTGTACTATTCGGGTTTGAACATCAATTTTTGGATGTTACTGTTTGGGTGACAGAGAGAGCGACAGAGAGAGAGACAGAGATGTCTTATTACTAGAGAGGGATAGAGAGGTCATACTATTCGGTTCTGAACATCAATTTTTGGGATGTTACTGTTGGGGGGGATAGAGAGAGCGACATAGAGAGAGACAGAGATAAACTAGGGCTATAGAGTGAAGGGACAAGGACACCGCCATCCCCAGTCTTCTCGGAAGCAATTGTGAAAGGTTGTCAACCCCACTCAAATTCCAACAAGAGCTGAAGATGGCCATTCCAGAGACTAAGTGTGTAAGCACATTTTCTTCATTCCCCCAACCCCACAATATCCTCAACGGCTGCTCTCTTTATAAACAATTTGTGGACGTGTCTCATGTTTATAGCCGCTTCCCGTTTTTTCTACATTAAGCTAGGGCTTGAGTTGAGGAAAAGAACTTGTCGTAGCAGTGAATAGATGTTAGGTTTTTACTCTTCTTGGAACCCAATGATGGTAACTTGTCAGGTTCCTAGCTTCTTAGCTACTCCTCTTTTTCTAACTCAAAAGCGAACAAGACTTATATTCACATTTTGATTTATAATGCTAGACAATACTTAGGCGGTTTTTCAACTGAAAAAGGTAACGATGGGTTGGCCTAACATGTATCTTTGTTCCCTAGTCTCAATGTATGCATTCTTTCTATGCAATGTCATCATGAACTTGGGTCGACAACCTTTCACAATTTTGTCCGAGAGGACTGGGGATGGTGATGTCCTTGTCCCTTCACTCTGTACCCCTAGCTTATCTCCGTGTCTCTCTTTGTCGCTCTCTCTGTCACCCCCAACAGTAACATCCCAAAAATTGATTTTCAGACCCGAATAGTACAACCTCCTCTCTGTCCCTCTCTAGTAGTACGACCTCTCTGTCTCTCTCTCTCTCTGTCACTCTCTCTATCACTCCCCAATAGTAACATCCCAAAAATTGATGTTCAGACTCGAATAATACGACCTCTTTGTCCCTCTCTAGTAATATGACACCTTTGTCTCTCTTTGTCGTTCTCTCCGTCACCCCCCAACAGTAACATCCCAAAAATTGATGTTCAAACCCGACCTCTCTGTCCCTCTCTAACTAAACTAACAGAGAACAAGGAAGAATAAGGGGTAAGTATGAGAATGGGAAAATTATCAAAAAAGTATTATCTGTACTACAATCATGTTAATTCAGTCAATTTTTTTTTTTTTGCTAATTTAGCCTTAAATTTTTTTGCATTTGTGTTAGTTGTTTTTGTCACGCCCCGAGCCTCGAGCGCGTGCCCATCCCTCTCTGGTCGATAATAATTTGCGACTTCCCAGGACGAGTCGCCGACCCTTTCCATTTTATTGCACATGCGGAAGCGAAAAGAAATCCCCTGACAGTAATCATCTCGGGATAGAAAGGCAGGACCATAGATTCACAAACAAACATGCTTTTATATATACACTGAGTCATGTACACAAGTCTATGGCCAACAGACTACAAAAGACTGGCCTTCCAAAAAGAAGTAGTTCTAACTGAACTACGCTTCCGATCACCTCCTCTCAGCTCCAGTTCCTCCACTCGACGACCCTGAAAATGTTGTCCCACAACGGGGTGAGATATCATCTCAGCAAGTCTAAGCTCTAAACCCTAATTAGGAGGGAAATACGCCAAGAAGTGTCCTAATTACACAATCACACAATCAATGAGACTTACCTCGTCTCAGATCCACCCTGCAAGTCAGTACAATTTATCTCACAAACAACATGAGAGCATGATCAACAAATAAGCTCCAATAACTGAAACGCCACACTCAATTAATCATGCGTTCCTAGTTTTTATCTCGGCATAAAGCACGGCCTACTCTCAGTTCGGCGGTCTTCTGGCATTGCCAGGCATCGTCTCCCCCCATGGAGCACGGCTTCGTCACTACGTCGACGGCATTCCCGAAGGAGCATAGGGTCCGAGAATCAGCTGCGGACCGGCTTCCCGTTGTCCGGGGTATCCCACATAAGGATAACGTCCAGCTCAACAGCCCGGGACGATTTCTCTTGACCATCACACGATCACTCAAATATGGCCGGGAGCACCGCGCATTGCACTCAAATGCTTTAATTAAAATGGTGAGCTGGCCTTTTCTTCGTATTAGAAATTCACATGAAATTATTCGTGTGTGGGTACACGGTCAACTTGATCCAGAAAAATTGATATTCATCCTTTTTGAAATCCCACTTTTTCATATAGTACAAAAAACCATTTTCGGTGTAAAAACCCGACACCTGGGATTTTCTGAATAAATATTGGAAATTCACAATTTTTGGAATTTAATACCAAAAATCAAATCAGCACTCAATTTGCATAATTTAACATTCAATTGCAGAAATTAACCACACCATTGCAATCAGCACGAAATTCCGGTCACCGGCTATCCCGGCCTAATTTCCGGAAAAATAATTAATAATTAAATAATTATTGAAATTAATTAAATAAATCAATTTAAATTCTAAAAATGCTAACGTAGGCCAGAATCATTAAATTAATAACCAATACGGACTCGAAAAATTCCCAAACCCTACTAGATAAATAGTACAATTTATTTAGGTCTTAGCTAAACCATGCTAACCACCTAACATGCTCAATTAAATAATTCAATTTCTAATTTAATCTAACTAACCACCTAATTCATAATAAAATAAATCTAACACCCCTTAAACGTTATTAACCTACTAAGCAGAGTTTAGAGTATAAACTCACCGGTTAATTGCGGCAACCGGTTCACCGCGACAACGACTCGATGGCGGCCGAAATCGAAATTTTCGGCGTCCGTGAACTTGGGCCGGGCCTAAACTTAGCCGAACACAACTCAGCAAGGCTGAGTTTAGGTCTTGGGCTTCTGCATACTGCTGGTCGCGGGCTTGGGCCTTCTTCTTGGGCCCAAAATGGGTTGCTAAAACCAATTGAACTTGTTGGAATTGGGCCTTGTTGAATTGGGCTGAAGACCCAATTAATTGGACTGTTCTGAGTGGGCTGAGATTGCTGGAGGTTTAGGGCCGAAGACTGGCCGAACTCACGACTTCAAAGGGATGGATTGCTGGGCTTACGTGGGTTGATGGGCTGATGGGCCTTCGGCGGAGACCGAAATTTCGATCGTAGATGGGAGAAACCGAAGCAGCGAAGGAGTCGTTGAGGTTGGCGGTTGACTGGGACGGCGGCTCGTGGACGGTGTTGCTTCGCTTGGTGTTGCTGGCGACAAGGAGACTTGAAGATCGATGGACTTGGACGCGTGGAGAGGGACGCTCGCTTGTTGACCGAACCGAATGAAGACTTTGGCGTGGCAGCTTCGGTCGTGTGGTGTCGCTTGAAGACTTCAGCTGAAGGTCTACCAAAGAAGACACGAACGTGGAGCTGAAGACACGAGGGCAATATGGAAGAGCTTCGGTCGTTGAATCGAGGGCTTCGCTAGCCGAACTACTCGGTTGGATTTGGTGGAGATGCTGGTGGGGGTTTCTTCAGACGGTGGTAGCTCGACAAAATTGAAGACACGTGGGCCCAGATCTTCGGTGGTGTTGAGTTGTAGCAACTGGAGACATGGGCGCTGAATTGAAGAAAGCTGAGTCGGTCTTCTTTGCTGGCGGTTGACCGGGCCTGGAGACGACACAGGATGCGGCAGCTAGCTCGAAGGGGATGAAGGAAGAGCTTCGAATGAGAAAATCGAAAGAAAGCAGAGGCAGAAGACTTCGGCTGAGCTGCATGCGGTGGGGAAATCAGGTTAAGCTTCAAGGGAATGATGAAAGTGACGTGAAGCAGCTGGCAAAGATTGCTGAGGAAGCCACCGTGCGGAAGAGTCCACAATCCCTATCCACTTAATTTATTACTTTGTCACCTATTACTTTCTCCTACAATTTCCACCAATTAATCCAAAGTTTGAAGTCCAAATTTTCTGTCTTTTCTTCAATTCCGAATTTCACCAATTAAATTCAATTTCCTTGTTCAATTTCCCAAATTGATATCCGATTTCAATGAAGAAAAATCTCAAACAATTTTTCATAAATCCCCGACACTCATAGGCTTAGCTTGGAAGTCCTAATTTCCATCGATTTAGCCCATCTGAATTTCCGTTACTTTTCCGCAACGTCCGAACTGATTTTCCGTAAAAATCTCGGAATCTCTTAAAATTTCTCGGAGAGTGAGTCGATGTTAAAATAGCTTGTGACACCTCAGAACTTTCAATTTCTGAAATCGGGTTCAAATTTGCGGTTATTTTCAATCCGCGCGCTTTTAGTGTGACCTAGTCTCTTTGGATAACTTTTAGGAATTTTGGTGCAATTGACTCGTGATCGATTTATCTCGAGTCACAAAGTACATCTTCGACACATTAATGACTCTCAATTGTCGTGAAAATCTCGAGATTTCAATTACGAGCACCGGGTACCAAAACGACAGAAAATCAATTTAGTGCCGATCGATGAGAATTTTTCAATCAAGTGGAATCACCCATAATTTGATCACATATCTCAGTCGAATCGACCTATCTCTGATTTCTGATCGATCTCTGACGGTGCCGTAATGACCCTTGCAGATCAACACGGTCGAGCAGTCGATTCTTGGTCGAATTCTCAAGTGCAATTGCATTTAGATTCCCTACTTGCTTCCCCAGATAGTCCAGTTATCTCGTGAGTGATCAGCTCAGAGAATAGCACTAATAGCGTTTCGATGAAAGGCCCGATTTATTTAATCGAAAACAAATTATGAAAATTCAGGCTGTCACAGTTTTTATTACTAGCTGTTCACATTCATAGCGACGAATCAAGGATATAGTTGAATGACACACCCTTATGGATGAATGTCCTAAAAATAGGCTTGCCTCCACACCGTTTGTCACGGGCAATCACCAAGGAACCATCCAGCGCAGCGGGAATAGCAGAAGCCCAGAAGCCTGAGAGAGGAAAGAAAATGAAATGTTCAGATTTCAATTTCAACCATGACAACATAAGAAAACTTCACATATACTCAACAACCACTGAATTAAATGAGGCCTCGAGTTGCTACTCAAATCAATAGGCAATAGAAAGTTGCTTACAGGAAAGATAGGCGCATTTAAATATGTGTAGCTGCATTTTCAAACTCTTGCACCATATTTACAGATCAAGGTCTTATCCTATTGCTACAAGAATAAGCAAAATTTCAAATGACTAAAATAACAATTTTGCCAATGTGAGGGATAAATAACCAAGCCTGAAAGGAAGTTGCTAGCCTGAAGAGAGAAAAACTCACTTATGATGCACTAGTTAGGTGCAGTAGCACAATGAAATAGACCTGGAAAAGGTGGCAACATAAATGCAATGAACAGGGCAAGTTAGTCATTACAGTTTCCTATAAATTCTCCTTTCCCGAGTATGCTTCTCTTCTAATTGACTCTGCCTTCTTGACATGGATATTCTGGAAAGTAATCCAAAAATGTTTTGCTGCCTAGTGAATCAACTCCGTGGAATAGGAAGCTCCGGACTTCATTCTATGTTTCATGACAAGAGATAAGTAATCGCAATTCTAATATGCAATGGGGATGTAGATGTACGAATAGCTGTAAATGACATTTCTATCTTTGCATATGTCTCCCTTAATAACCTTTTCAAAACTTCATAACCCGGATCTTTGACTCAAAAATCAAATAAATTATAGATTGAAAAGAAATCAAAGAAACATAAGAGCAACGGCATAATTTTAGATGCACCTATAACAGCACTTCGCTTAATACTTTAGACCATCGGTGGTAGCACTGGTCTCTGCATGTGCATGTAATAAATAAACTTCGCAAGTAGGCTATAGATGAAGATAGGGGAGGAGATGAGTCACCAGGTGATTAACTTTTCTGCTCTCAAAGTCGGATACCGATGCTGCGCTTCACGGTTGGCTATAATTTGAGATGCATCAGTCTCCCTTATTCCTAGGTCCATCAAAACAGGCCAAGCGTGAGAAGAAAACAAAGGTCAGAGGAAATTAAATAAAGAAATATTCTAGCCTAAAAGAAACAATGCAATCCCTTGAAGAGACAATTTATTGAGCGACGTACCTTGAGATAATCCACGAATGCAGGGTATCAAACGTCATGCATGTGTTGACTAGACTTAAACCTGGTCCATATGACTATTTGTAACATCTGAAATTCGGCGTTTCGATAAAGTGAAATGGACATTTCGTCGGCGTGCCTATAGCCTTTTTCTGAGGCTGATCACTCACGAGTTAACTAACCTATTGGGTGAAGCCGTTAAGGGATGTATCGGCCGTAAAATCCCTAAAAGCTACCTAATTGGTTGGATTGAGCTAAAATCACGTCCGATCGATTTTTAACCACGAAATTGAACTCGATTTCGGGAATCGAATTTAAGCGCGTCATAATTCTTATTTTAGGATCTGTCTCATCGTTCGTCAATTTATTGACGAGTCAGAAATTTCAATAAAGAAATTATCGGAAGAAAATTTGAAGTCAAAAGGAATTTGAAAGGCAAAGGAAAAAGAAAAAAATTAAGTATTCCCTTTTTCTCTTTTTCCTTTTTCCTCTCTCTCTCTCTCCCCTCTCTTTCTTTTCTTTTCTTTTCTTTTCTTTTTCTCTCTTTTCTTTCTCTCTCCTCTCCCCTTCCCCTTCGTGCGTAGCCCTCCCCACCGCTCACTTTTCTCTCCCTTATCTCTTCCCTCTCTCTCCTCTCTCTTCTCTCCCACTTTTTCCCCACGTGACCGACTCCTTCTCCCTCTCTTCTCTCTTGTTTGTGCAAACCAGAAACGGAGGAAGGACAGCAGCTCGCCGCGACCGCCGCCCGCTCGCCGCTCGTCCCGCCGCCGCACCGCCGCACCGCCGCGCCGCGCCCGTGCGCTTGCCGCCGTCCGCGCACGCCCAGGCCGCGCGATCTAGCTCGGCCCAGCTGCTGTTCGTTTCTGTTCCAGCCCCGTCCGGCCATCCACGGCCACCTCCGGCCACCGCCTACCACCCCCGCGACCCCCTCGTCCTCCGCCGACCTTCCCCTCGCCGCCCTAGCCGCCGAAGCAGCTCCGTTCGGCCCCGACCAGCATACCCACGAAGTGGGTTTCAGCTACTTCGGGCCCGCTTTTGGGCCGTTTCCGGCCCCGAACCCGAGCCGTGCTTTGGGAACAATCGTTCCTCGCGTCGCCGCCGTCGGATTGATCCGATTTGCGCGCGATTTGGTGAGTAATCTCACTAATCCTAGATTAGTGGCTAATTATGCTTTAAGCTGGTTTAGATTTAATTAATTATGTTTAGGTTGTTAGATTAGATTTAATTAGCAATTATTAGCCAATTGTGATGTGAATTAGATAAATTGAATGTGTAATTAGCAAGTAGACATTGTCTACTAATTATTGGAAGTGCCTCGGGATTTTTCCCGACCCTTAGTGGGCTCCAATTAGGCTTTTCGGGCCTAAGTGGATTTTTAGTATTTAAATATTAATTTTCGGAATTAAATTAAATAATTATTTATTTTCCGAAAATTCAAGGGAGATGGTCTAGAACCGGAAAATTATGCTGATGATCGTGGTGAAGTCCGTTTATTTAATCGGACTTTATGTTAAGCTAAATTGAATTTTTTAATATTAATTAATTTTCGAAATTAATTAAATAATTATTTATTTTCCGAAAATTCAACTGGGATGGCCCGTGACCGGAAAATTATGCTGATGACCGTGGTGAAGTCCGTTCATGTAATCGGGCTTTAGTTTGAGCTAAATTGAATTTTTAATAATAATTATTTAATTTTCGAAATTAATAAATAAATTAATTATTTTTCGGAAATTAAGATTTTGATGGCCGGCTGACCGAAATCTCGTACTGATCATCATGGTGCGGTCCGTTTATTTATTTGAGCTCCACGTTGTATGGAATTGAATTAATTGTGATATTTTAGGGATGTACCCTAAATTGATTGGAATCGATTGAGAATGAATTATCGATTGGTGAATGGCCAAGTATGTTTATTCAGCATTTATAATGCTTTGTTGAGTTAATTTAATTATTTGATTGAGTATTGATTGGTGAATGGCCAAGTATGTTTATTCAGCATTCTTAATGTTTTGTTGAGTTGATTTAATTATTTGATTGAGAAATCGTTGGGCATTGGTTGTCGATATTGAAAGTGAATTGGTAACCACTGCAAAGAGGACACGTGGCTCGGTGAATTGGAGTGTCACCTGGGAAAATGCACGTGAGTTCAGTGATTGAATATGTCACCTTGGCGAAAAGGTCGCCTAAGAGAATGCACGTGGCTCGGAGACTCGGTATGTACTCTCTGGAGAATGCACGTGGCTCGGTGACGAGGCTGGCATCTAAAAGGGCACGTGGGCTCGGCGACTTGATGCATCGCTTTGGTGAAATGCACGAGAGAATGCACGTGGGCCCGGGCATCTAAAAGGGCACGTGGGCTCGGCGACTTGATGCATCGCTTTGGTGAAATGCACCCGAGAGAATGCACGTGGGCCCGGGCATCTAAAAGGGCACGTGGGCTCGGTGACTTGATGCATCACTTTGGCGAAAAGGTCGCCGAGAGAATGCACGTGGGCCCAAGGTTCGAGGCACGTGAACTCGGAGACTTGGAAGGTCGTCCTGGAGAATGCACGTGGCCTAGCTTTTAAGTATCCCACAGTGGGGATTGATTCGTATGACATATAATCGACTGGTTCGATTTGTTTGAAGTGAATGGATGTTTATTGTGAATTGTACTGACTTGCAGGTGGGATCAGAGGCCAAGGTACGTCTTCTGACCTATGCGTGTTTAGGCAGCCTTTAGTATAGTAGTTTACTAATCGGGCTTAGTGGGGTAGAACTCGCTGAGACGTGGTCTCATCCCAGTTTGGGAAAAAAACATTTCAGGACCCCGCTGAAAAGCTGAGGAGGAGGAATCCGAGAAGGAGAACTCGGAGGTGAGATCTGAAGAGAAAGATTTTTGGAAGAAGAAGACAATTCGAGAGGGCCTTGAGTTCGGCGGTTCGTCTAAGTTTGTGTCTTCTTTTGAAATCTCCGTTTGATGTTAATAGTTATGAAGTGATTTGTGGTTTGTATAAAAGTGTGGTTATAAATTTCAATATGAAAAATATGGCCCTGCTTTTCTATCCCATTGTTTTATTGTGCGGGGATATTAACTCGCTTCCGCATGTGCTTAAAAATGAAAGGGTCGGCGATATATTGTCCTCCGGGATATCGCATTGTAAAATCGACCAAGAGTGAAGGATGTGCACGTGCCCGAGGATCGGGCGTGACATCCGGTTTAAGTGGTATCAGAGCGAGGTTGAAGATTGGAGTGATAAGGAGCGATGGTTAATGGGATAGTTAGTAGGAAGGCCTTTAAATTCATGCTGGTGCATGTCTGTGTTAGCTGAGTGCTAGAATTGTTTGTTGTATGTGGATCGCTCATCTTCTAATCCAATGTGGGTTTGGAAGTCGGGTTTCAGTGTAAAGACTGAACCATGAGTGAGTAGGAGCTGAGAACTCCTAATAAGAGGACAATGTCCTCTGTGCTGTGGCTCGGGATAATGCACTGACAAAAGTCAGTACCCGAGGTGGTTGAGGCAGAGAGTTGGCTCTGGCCAGCTCGAGTGTAAGAGTACCACTGTAGGTTGGTACTAGTGTAGCAGCGTCGAATGATCCTGAGTTCGGCAGGATCGTTCTGATGCTAGTGTTTCTTGGGAATTGGATGAGCCAGGAGGCTCAGGATCGAGCCGCCGTCAGTGTTGTAATCGTCGTTGTAGCCTCACCTGCTGAGATCCAGAATAGAGTTGTGATCCGAGAGCAAGTCTTTGCATTTGAGCCGAGGATATATTCAGTTTAGGCAGAAATGGAAATTGGTCAGGGAAAAGACCGAGGTCGAGAGAAAAGTATTCTATTCCACTCGTGATGAAGGATGGGGTAGTCAAGTCAGCACCGAGTCAAATAGATCAGATTATTTTCGGACGTGATGATGGAGATCGATCTTATGTCCTTTATAGGACGCGAAATTGTTTGGAGTATAACCAACAGGGATATTTGGTTGGGAGTGGTCCTAGTAGACTGATGTGTGCTGTCACTTGGCAGGAGATAGAAGACTCACCTGATAAGTGTTGGAATTGTAGAAGGAAGCATGGATGAATCCAGTGTCCGAATATGACTAGAACATGTTGTGATGATGACCAGCATGGCCATGAGGTGAAGGACTGTCAGTGGAAGTCTAAGGTAGCATAGACATTTCTCCGTGGCTAGGAAGGAATGGGAGTAGAATGGACATTGCACCGATTAGAGAAAGAATGTGTTGGAAGTGATTTTATCGAGCAGCGTAGCTGAGTTTTGTGCTGAGTTGGTAGAACTTAAATTGTTGAAGTAAAAGTGATAGAGGGAAATCACTAGCAATAATTGTGCTTGACTAGTTGCTGAGGTGTGAGTTTGATGCCGCATGAATAGTGTGGGCTCAAGGAGCATCTAGTGATAATGAATCACGATCTTGGAGTAAGCCGTTTAGTCCATTAGCATGTTAAAGTGCATCGAGGTTATTGGGAGTCGAAAAGAATCTTCGATTTCATTAATCTCGTTGGCGAAAGATAATCCGTTTGTTAGATGGAGGTTGCCAAGATTGATTTAACAATTGTAGTGGATGTATCAGTTGAGAAATAGAATGTGAAGAAGGTGGCCGTGATACAGAATATTTCTAAGATGGTTCCAAAGGAATTGATTGGGTTACCGCCATAAAGAGATAAAAAAAAAAAAAATTCGATTGAACTAGCATCAGGATAGAGCCACTCTCGAAGACTTCTTACCAGCTATTGTTGTCGTCCGAAGTGGTAGAATTGAAGATGCAGATGTGAAGATTGATGAATGAGGAATTCGTGTATATCGGTGCACCACTTTTGGGAAACATCAGTTTTGTTTGTGAGAAGAAGAAATATGGTTTGTTGCGAGTGTGCATCGACCATCGTCAACTCAATTAGGTGAAGATCAAGGACAAGTGTTCTTTGCCAAAGATCAATGAATGGTGTGACTAGTTACAAAGAGTATCGATGTTTTAAAGGTCGACTTGAGATTATGAAGTCGTCAATTACAAACCAAGAAGGAGGTTGTACGAAAGACAGCTGTTCGTACTTGATATGGTCTTTACGAGAGTATTGTAAAAGATCGTTTGGCCTAGGTGAACACTCCATTGCTGGCATGGATTTGACAAACAGAACATTCAAGGAATATGTGGATCATTAGTTTGTGATCGTGTTCATTGATGACATACTGGTCTATTCGAGAAGTGATGAAGAGCATGAGAATCATCTGAGAGTAGTACTGCAGACCTTAAGAACTCATCAGTTGTATGCTAAGTCTAGCAAATGCGAGTTTTGGTTGACTCGTATTGCGTTCTTAGGTCATGTGATTTCCGGAGAAGGAATCTCCGTCGACCCGAGCAAGATAGAAGCCGTGATCAAGTAGCCGAGACCGACATCGTAGTGACGAGATCGAAGTTTTTTAAGGGTTAGCGGGTTATTACGAGACGGTTTGTGGAAGGGTTTTCATCGATAGCGTCGCCTCTGACAAAGCTCACAAAGAAAAATGAGAAGTTTATATGGACAGACAAGTGTGAGCGTAGTTTCCAAGAGCTAAAGGAAAAGCTGACTACCGCACCTGTGCTGACGATTCCATCTGGTCCTGGAGGATTCGAGATCTATAGTGATGCGTCATTTAGGGGATTGGGTTGCGTGCTGATGCAACATGGCAGAGTTGTTGCATACGCTTCCTAGCAGTTGAGACCTCATGAATTGAATTATCCGACGCATGACTTAGAACTCGCAGCCATCATATTTGCATTGAAGATTTGGAGACACTACTTGTGTGGAGAAAAGTTTCAGATCTTCACGGACCATCAGAGTCTCAAGTATTTGTTCTCTCAGAAGGAGTTGAACATGAGACAACGGCGATGGATGGAATTGCTGAAAGACTACGATTGTGATATTCTATATCACCCGGAAAGGTGAACAAGATCGCCGATGCATTGAGTCGGAAGTCTTCAAAGTGGCACGAATCTTGGTTAAGGAGTGGAACTTAATCGAGAAAGCTCGAGATTCGGAATTCAAATTTGAGGTAGGCCACCTCTCAAGTTTTATGGCTACCCTCGATTGAACGGATGTCAAGTCGGAATCAAGCAACTTCAACCGACGAGATCCAGACGTACGTAAAATTCTTCAAGAGGATACCGACAAAAGAAAAGCTGATTTTCAAGTTTCGATGATGGGGACGAGGTGTCGTGGACGTTTGGTTGTACGTGACGATGTAGAGCTTAGAGAAGAAATTTTATCGAAGCACATCGTAGCAATTACAGCGTTCATCCTAGAAGCACTAAGATGTATCAGAATTTGCGTCAACACTATTGGTGGTCAGGTATGAAGGCTGACATCGCCAAGCATGTGGCCAAGTGTTTGACTTGTCAGCAAGTAAAAGCCTAGCATTGCAAGCCGGGAGGATTTCTGCAACCTCTCGCGATCCCAGAGTGGAAATGGGAGCATATCACGATGGACTTCGTGACTGGATTACTAAGGAGTCAAAAGGGAAATGATTCAATTTGAGTAGTAGTCGACAGGTTGACAAAGTCGGCTCACTTCATTGCAGTTCGAAAGGACCTAAGTCTGGATAGACATGCAGACCTGTATGTGCGTCAGGTGGTTCGTATACATGGAGTGCCAATTACGATAACATCTGATAGAGACCCGAGGTTTACTGCTACTTTTTGGAAGAGCTTACGAGTGCTTTAGGTACAAAGCTTGAGTACAAGATACGGCATATCATCCTCGGACGGATGGCCGGTCGAAAAGACGATTCGGACTCTTGAAGATATGCCGAGAGCATGTGTAATAGACTTCAAAGGAAGTTGGGAGGATCAGCTTCATCGGTGGAATTCGCCTACAACAATAGTTATCAGCGAGCATCAAGATGGCTCCATTTAAAGCGTTGTATGGCAGAGCATGCAGAACTCTAGTATGTTGGGATGAAGTCGGAGAAAGGAAGATAACAGGCCCAGAGTTGGTTCAGCAATCGGTAGATGCCGTGGCAATGATCGAGACAGATTGAAGACAAGCGCGGAAGCGGGCGGAAGAGTTATGCGAGATAAGCGCCGAAGGTCTTTGGAATTCCAAGTTGGTGATCACGTTTTTCTGAAAGTGTCACCAATGAGGGAACTTCGCGCTTTGGTAAGAAAGGCAAGCGAGTCCGAGGTACGTAGGTCCGTTTGAGATTCTTGAAAGAATCGGGAACCTAGCGTATCGTCTTGCGTTGCCGCCAAGATTGGCGCAAGTGCATGACGTCTTTCACGTGTCGATGTTAAGGAAGTATGAGCATGACCCGACCCACGTGCTCAATTTCGAGGAATTGGACGTGGATGACCGTGTGTCATACGTGGAAAGCCCGGTTCAAATTGTCGATCGTAAAGAGCAAGTTCTACGTACAAAGACCATTCCGTTGGTCAAAGTGGTGCAGCAACACCACGGTGCTGAAGGAGCGACTTGGGAGCGAAGAATCGATGAGGCAGTTGTACCCCCACCTTTTTGAACAAAGTGTAATGGTTTAAATTTCGAGGACGAAATTTTTATAAGAGGGGAAGAGTTGAGACATCCTGAAATTCGACCCCGTTTCGATAAAGTGAAATGGGCATTTCGTCGGCGTGCCTATAGCCTTTTCTCTGAGCTGATCACTCACGAGTTAACTAACCTATTGGGTGAAGCCGTTAAGGGATGTATCGGCCGTAAAATCCCTAAAAGCTACCTAATTGGTTGGATTGAGCTAAAATCACGTCCGATCGATTTTTAACCACGAAATTGAACTCGATTTCGGGAATCGAATTTTAAGCGCGTCATAATTCTTATTTTAGGATCCTGTCTCATCGTTCGTCAATTTATTGACGAGTCCGAAATTTCAATAAAGAAATTATCGGAAGAAAAATTTGAAGTCCAAAAGGAATTTGAAAGGCAAAGGAAAAGAAAAAAAATTAAGTAGAATTTTTCTCTTTTTCCTTTTCCTCTCTCTCTCTCCCCCCTCTTTCTTTTCTTTTCTTTTCTTTCTTTTCTCTCTTTCTTTCTCTCTCCTCTCCCCTTCCCCTTCGTGCGTAGCCCTCCCCACCGCTCACTTTTCTCTCCCTTATCTCTTCCCTCTCTCTCCTCTCTCTTCTCTCCCACTTTTTCCCCACGTGACCGACTCCTTCTCCCTCTCTTCTCTCTTGTTTGTGCAAACCAGAAACGGAGGAAGGACAGCAGCTCGCCGCGACCGCCGCCCGCTCGCCGCTCGTCCCGCCGCCGCACCGCCGCACCGCCCGCGCCGCGCCCGTGCGCTTGCCGCCGTCCGCGCACGCCCAAGCCGCGCGATCTAGCTCGGCCCAGCTGCTGTTCGTTTCTGTTCCAGCCCCGTCCGGCCATCCACGGCCACCTCCGCCACCGCCTACCACCCCGCGACCCCCTCGTCCTCCGCCGGCCTTCCCCTCGCCGCCCTAGCCCCGAAGCAGCTCCGTTCGGCCCCGACCAGCATACCCAAAAGTGGGTTTCAGCCACTTCGGGCCCGCTTTTGGGCCGTTTCCGGCCCCGAACCCGAGCCGTGCTTTGGGAACAATCGTTCCTCGCGTCGCCGCCGTCGGATTGATCCGATTTGCGCGCGATTTGGTGAGTAATCTCACTAATCCTAGATTAGTGGCTAATTATGCTTTAAGCTGGTTTAGATTTAATTAATTATGTTTAGGTTGTTAGATTAGATTTAATTAGCAATTATTAGCCAATTGTGATGTGAATTAGATAAATTGAATGTGTAATTAGCAAGTAGACATTGTCTACTAATTATTGGAAGTGCCTCGGGATTTTTCCCGACCCTTAGTGGGCTCCAATTAGGCTTTTCGGGCCTAAGTGGATTTTTAGTATTTAAATATTAATTTTCGGAATTAAATTAAATAATTATTTATTTACCGAAAATTCAAGGGAGATGGTCTAGAACCGGAAAATTATGCTGATGATCGTGGCGAAGTCCGTTTATTTAATCGGACTTTATGTTAAGCTAAATTGAATTTTTAATATTAATTAATTTTCGAAATTAATTAAATAATTATTTATTTTCCGAAAATTCAACTAGGATGGCCCGTGACCGGAAAATTATGCTGATGACCGTGGTGAAGTCCGTTCATGTAATCGGGCTTTAGTTTGAGCTAAATTGAATTTTTAATAATAATTATTTAATTTTCGAAATTAATAAATAAATTAATTATTTTTCGGAAATTAAGATTTTGATGGCCGACGACCGAAATCTCGTATTGATCGTCGTGGTGCAGTCCATTTATTTATTTGAGCTCCACGTTGTATGGAATTGAATTGATTGTGATATTTTAGGGATGTACCCTAAATTGATTGGAATCGATTGAGAATGAATTATCGATTGGTGAATGGCCAAGTATGTTTATTCAGCATTTATAATGCTTTGTTGAGTTAATTTAATTATTTGATTGAGTATTGATTGGTGAATGGCCAAGTATGTTTATTCAGCATTCTTAATGTTTTGTTGAGTTGATTTAATTATTTGATTGAGAAATCGTTGGGCATTGGTTGTCGATATTGAAAGTGAATTGGTAACCACTGCAAAGAGGACACGTGGCTCGGTGAATTGGAGTGTCACCTGGGAAAATGCACGTGAGTTCAGTGGTTGAATATGTCACCTTGGCGAAAAGGTCGCCTAAGAGAATGCACGTGGCTCGGAGACTCGGTATGTACTCGGAGAATGCACGTGGCTCGGTGACGAGAGGCTGGCATCTAAAAGGGCACGTGGGCTCGGCGACTTGATGCATCGCTTTGGTGAAATGCACCTGAGAGAATGCACGTGGGCCCGGGCATCTAAAAGGGCACGTGGGCTCTGGGCGCGACTTGATGCATCGCTTTGGTGAAATGCACTGAGAGAATGCACGTGGGCCCGGGCATCTAAAAGGGCACGTGGGCTCGGTGACTTGATGCATCACTTTGGCGAAAAGGTCGCTGAGAGAGAATGCACGTGGGCCCAAGGTTCGAGGCACGTGGGCCCAAGGTTCGAGGCACGTGAACTCGGAGACTTGGAAGGTCGTCCTGGAGAATGCACGTGGCCTAGCTTTTAAGTATCCCACAGTGGGGATTGATTCGTATGACATGTAATCGACTGGTTCGATTTGTTTGAAGTGAATGGATGTTTATTGTGAATTGTACGACTTGCGGGTGGGATCGGAGGCCAAGGTACGTCTTCGACCTATGCGTGTTTAGGCAGCCTTTAGTATAGTAGTTTACTAATCGGGCTTAGTGGGGTAGAACTCGCGAGACGTAGTCTCATCCCAGTTTGGGAAAAAAACATTTCGGGACCCCGCTGAAAAGCTGAGGAGGAGGAATCCGAGAAGGAGAACTCGGAGGTGAGATCTGAAGAGAAAGATTTTGGAAGAAGAAGACAATTCGAGAGGGGCCTTGAGTTCGGCCCGGTTCGTCTAAGTTTGTGTCTTCTTTTGAAATCTCCGTTTTGATGTTAATAGTTATGAAGTGATTTGTGGTTTGTATAAAAGTGTGGTTATAAATTTCAATATGAAAAATATGGCCCTGCTTTTCTATCCCATCGTTTTATTGTCTGGGGATATTAACTGCTTCCGCATGTGCTTAAAAATGAAAGGGTCGGCGATATATTGTCCTGGGATATCGCATTGTAAAATCGACCAAGAGTGAAGGATGTGCACGTGCCCGAGGATCGGGGCGTGACACTATTGGTGAGAAGAATCTCAATGATTCGCCCATTAATTTTCCAACCCATGGTAAAAGCTGCATAAAGTGGTGTTCAGCTGAAACGTCCAAAAAGGACAGAAAAAAAACTAAAAACTCTTTGAATGTTACTATAAAACACAACTGACCTCAGCATACTTGAGACATCAGGCCTTCGTAGCACTTATCTTTGTATTCTTTGTGCTTGACGACGTCATATAAAGGGTCAAGGTCCCTGCAATCAATATATCTGGGTAGATCAGGAAGCCTTATGTACAACAATCAAAGTTAATATAGGATTTAAGGGCGATGGGCAGCATTCAGCACCTGCTGACCTTGACTTGATGATAATTCTTTACACCAACCAAGAAGGATATCATTTATTATTTTCTTTCTATATTCAACTATTATAAAAGAAAATTGAAATGCATCACTCCTGTTTTGAGAAATTTAATATTGTTGAAATACTTATTGCACATCTTAACAACAAAACTATACACTCCAACAAGATGCTAAGCTCATCAAGGAGCATTACATATCTCAAGCCATATCTCAAGCCGGAAGTTCACTATTGCACATCTAGCTTGACAAACATTGTCCAGCATACTACGCCATGCCAGTAGGTACTAGATAGTTTGACGTCAAATGTGTGACTGCTCAAAGCTTCTGCAAAAGTCAGCTCGTGACACTCAGGCAGAACAGCCCATTTCAACTGTTCAACACTTTCTTTTATCAGAAAGGTGCTAGCAGGTACTTTCAGCAGAAAAACACGCATGGTTACTAATTGGCTTGCTACACATGGATATCACATGCACATGCACATGCACATTTGCTTGAGACATACAGTTGACCATAGAGCACATGCAAAGTTGCTGTCATTTTCATCAACTCGCGTTGTTTCTCACAACAAGGAATAAGTTAAAAAACAAGAACAAAGAATTATTCTTACAGAACAACTATAATTGTCCTTACAGAACAACTATAATTATCTCGGCAGCAGTGAAAAAGTTGGCACAGAATATAGGCAGATCATATTCTGGTTCTGGAAACATAGCGAAATGCAAAACCTGAATAGAGCATCTTCAGAAGAACAAAATGAGGCCGCTAAACATCATAGCAAAATAATGTGTTCAAGTAAACTTACTTGAACAACCAATTCCTCCATCAGCACAAGTGGCAAATCTAATTAGAGGAAAAGCTTTACATGGAAAAACTATCTTTACAGAATTGCAATCTTCCTCTCCATTCTATTTCAATTTCGTTTATGTAATCAATGTATATCTCCGTTCGTTTGTCACGAGTAATCACCAAAGAACCATCCAGCACAGCAGGAATAACAGAAGCCCAGAAACCTGAGAGAAAAAAAAAGTAGAAATGTTCAGATTTCGATTTCAACCACGACAACATAAGACTGAAATCGAGTCTGTGTTTATACCTTGAATTCCTCCTTTTCTTTGGCTATTCCTTTTCATCTTCTTCCCACGGATTCCAGGAATTCCAAGACGGAAAAGCTGTTGGTTATCTTTCGCCCTAAAGAACCAAGGAAAAAGGAGAGGAGGGGGGAGGTAGTGGGGTGGCCAAAACGGTTAACAAGAGACACGACGAAGCAAAAGATCAATTATCCGGACGCACGATGCTTGTAAAAGCGACATGAGCATTCGAAAAATCAACCTTGAAAACAGATCGAGGTTCTCTCCGTAGGGGAAGGGGCAAAACAAGGAATTCGCCGTGCCATGTGACTTTGCTTGCGTCGCTTGACGATGCAGCGACGCGGCGGGTCCACCCCATGCCCCGCAAGAAGGCCGTCGCACGAGAAATAGAGATGGATGTGAGTTGCGTCGTTGCCTAAATTTAAATTTAACGTTGTCCTGTTGATTAATGCTGCGAAAATTTTTAATCTATGTTGATATCCAATATTCTTTTTCTTATCACTAAAAATCTTAAATTCAAGTATTCTTTAGAAAGCGTACTTTTGTTAGGCCGGCACGAATTCAAGGCATTTTGATGTCATGCTACGTATCATTTAGAGGTATTTTAGCATCACTCTTCCTCCGAATTTTTATCACTCGGTTCATTCAATTAAGCACTATAAATTTCATTCTTTTATATTGTAATTTTCAAGTGACATTTTGAGTTAGGCCATTAATTCCTTGGAGGGCAGGTTAGGATTAGGACCGTGGTTTGGAATTTTTTAGTCTGGAGTAATCATGTCATTATCGGCCATCTTTTTGAGGTTTTTTTTCTTTATTTATTGGTGGTGACGAAAGTTAATTACATTTTTTTCTTTTGGTTCGCTGAAAAATCTGATCCTCGTTCTATTCCCTCTCTGACGGCGTCAACGACATTAAAAAAAAAAAAAAAAATGCAGACTCTCGGGTCTGATTTAGTTACCGTTTTGGCTAGTTGTAGGTTGTTAAATTCGTTAATTAGGTCGATAAAAGTATGTGGTAAAGGTGACCGACTCTATATTTTATTGTGGCACTTGTTGGATTATACAGCTACCGGTGATCTTGCTCCTCAATACTATTTACTATACAAAGCCTTTTTTATGCCTATGAAATTCTGTACAAGCCTTTCTCAAGCCTCCCAATCATGTTAATGGGTCGTCGCATTTGTTCCATGAACGGCCGGCCGAGGGGTATTTTTTCCTACTCGCTAACTTCATCGGTTCATTAATCTGTCTACTTTTTTTCCCGGCCATGTGAATATAAATAATGGTCGATATCTTTTTGTATGATGAGAAGAGCACCTTCAAATCAAGTCCAATCCCAATACGTGGAGTATCTTAATCAGGTTGAACACAAGCTAAAATCACACTTACCGAGTGCTTAATACAGTACTAGTAACAATATTTTTTTGTTGGTTGGTTTAATAATAAGGTTAATTTACATTTAGACTACATTCCTTATTTTAACATGTTAGCACCCGCACACCTCATATCCCTCGTTCATAGTTAAGTATTTTTTTCCCCCACTAACTAGGGAATATGAGAGGCGAAGGTTGCTGCATATTGAGTGGTTTTATGACTTTCGTGCACCAAAGCATTTCTTGTTTGCTTATTTTGTATTTGTCTCGTATCTAGGTCAACGCTAAATAGCACGTCATTCTCATTTAGTCCTCAACCTTTCTAGTTAGAGGCTAGAATTATAGCTTTTTATTACAATTTTCTTGTGTTTATTCCACTGCATCTAAGCACAAATTTGATCAAACAAGAATTTAACGGGTTTGATGATTTGGTTGCACTTATATATAATAAAAAAAATACTCATGGCTTTCCCATCAAATAGAAAATAAAAAATTAATACCACAAAAAGTCTCAAATCAGTATATTCGTGTCACATTTACCTCAAGCTAATTTTGATGTCTCAAAACATCCCAAATTAGTATACACATGTGGCATTTATGACAAACTGGTGCGCTCGGGCTACATTTATCCCTAAAAAATGAAAGAATTGCCCCAATTTGAGGTAAATGGGGCACAAAAATATCAGTTTGGGATATTATGTGGCACACCTAGATTGTTCTATAAAGTTTGTTTGGAGATAATGTAGTATGTTTGTACCTATTTTGAGTTTTTGGTATTATTGGGCGAAATTTAAATGAAGCATGTTCAAGATCGAATGAAAAATAAAGTGCAGAACAATTAAAAAACCAAAAATTACATTAAAACAACGCTAAGTATTTGAGCCCTTGTTGGAGAAATGAGCCAAATTTGGATAGTTATACAATCGTGGCCAATCACTTGATCTTTGTCGTAGGGACATAATCCACATATCTTGAAGTTAGAGCTAGAAAATAGAAGGACAATCTTTTTCAAAACCTTAAACTGGTATATATGTAATAAATTGACCAAAAATTAATATTTTGACTACAAACTTTAAACTAGTATACGTATGATATATTTATCTCAAACGACTCTTTATAAGTATTTCAATTCATAAGTTTTAAAATTTTTTATTTTATTTACTAATTTTTATTTAATTAATTTTTTTCATTCACCATGAAGCTTTTATCTAAATATTATATATATATATATATGTATGTATGTATGTATGTATGTATACATATATGGAGAGCTTGAAATGGGTTAAATAAGTAGGTATAGGTTTTCCTATTATATTAATTTGTTTAGATAATATGGATCGGGTCGGGTATGTGTTAAGTACAGGTTAGGTTGGGTATAGGTAATTAATTTTACGTTACATGAAAATGGGTCAATATAGATTGAACCATTTTCAACTTGATCCAAACCTGATCTGACGCAAACTCGACACGACCTATTCATTTGACAGCTCTAGGGCATTACCAATTGAAAACAAGCCCCAGATCAAAAGTCCAATTGGTAAAAAAAAAAAAAAAGTTTGATCGAAACTCTGACTTTCCTCACGTCCCCTCCTCCACTTGATCGCGCTCCCTCTCTTGACGAGAGAAGTTTTCTATAATACTCTAAAAGAAATTTCTAATTGATTGCTTTTGGATGCACACGAAACAACGTGTTTTTCTTTTGCCTACATAACTGCTGAGTATTTAAGATGACATGTCAATAGACAGATATGCTATTAAACGGTGGTTTTTGCGGACGGAATAACGCTTTGTGATTTTAAACCAAAAATTTAATTTTGTGTGTCTGTATGGTCCATTTTAATGTTCGTGTTTTTCTTTTTAACATAAAGTGGATAAAGTTTGCTTCCTTTTTTTTGTAAATAATATTCTGCTAAAAAAGAATGGTTGATCTTGATTTCCAGAATAAAAATTATTATATTCATATTGCTTCATATAGAATTAGAGTTAGAGACAAGTTCGCAAGGAAAATGGGGAGTTTCCAATTTCATAATTTTCATCGGTAGTGCCCATATAGAATGTAATTATGAATTTTTAACCCTAAAAATCAACTAATTTTAAAAGGGGCCGAGCATTTCTTTCCATTCCCATTATTATATTTAATTCAGAGGAAAAAAAATATTTCCAATGAAAATCTATGAGTCATTGCAGAATACTCTTATTAAACAATCGATTCAGGAGAGAGCGTATCAAGCTTTCAATGTGATAGCTTTAGTGTTCTCATGTTGAATTATTTAAAATTAAGTACATTTAATATAAATGCACTCTAGTTAACACGTGCCCGATAACAAAAGGCAATGCTACTAATTTCTTTCCCTTTGACTGTTATAATTTTTTTTTTTGGGGGTTTTCAACTTTAAAGCACGAGATAAAAAAAAAACTTCATCTACATGTCCAATGACAATGGAGATCCTCCGCCACGAAATTTGAAGAGTACCTAGCCTCATCAAGCCACAAACATCGTCAACAACAGCTTCGACAACACTCTGCCGCCTCTCATCCTCTGGGCTTACCTTGATACTAGGCTCTTCTAATCGAGTGAGCGTGGAAATAGTGCCCCGAAGAATCAATGCATTCACTTTTGCATATTTTGGGCCACAATCTATGCATTGGTAAAAGATACCTCTGAGCAAGTGAGCGTCGTTAGCTTTGTGACCTCCTCTAGCAGATCCATGATCATAGTCCCTTCAAGATCAAGAACCTCAAGCCGCTGAAGTTCTCCAATTTATAGGGATAACACCCTCAAGAGATCACAATAAGTTAAGAATAGTCTTTTTAGGTGGGCTGACTAGAACAGAGACTCTGGCAAGGACTTGATCCAAGTTCAGGACAAATTCAGGATTTCGAGAGGTGGCATGTAATCAAGAATTTTGATTATAATTAGTTATTGCACAGCATGTGTGTTGTTATTTAAGTCAAGAACTTCTGCTAATCTACTAATGCATATTAGATAAGGTCAAATTTAATCAGACATAGATCACGAGTTCACATAGCCTTTAAGGCATTTAATTTCGCATTCATAAGACAGAAAAAATTAAAAAGAAAAGGGGGCCACGTGCACCTAATGCACTCGCAATTTGATTGGGATCGCCTAACTCTAATACCATGTTAAAGGAATATAATACGACTTACTAGTTGATCTAATTAACATCTTCATAAGACTTCAATGGAGATGTGATGAAAGATATTGAGTTTTTGTTAGAAACTTGTGTTCCTAAAATAATGCACGACACCTGCTAGTGAATATTCTTGGAAGTATGAGGACCAAAAGTATATTTCCACTGGACCCACCTGTGGGTAGCGCAGGTGGTATTCACTCTCTCCTGTAACGCTGCCGTTGAGAGTTCGAATCCCTCATTGTCAACACAATTTAAGTGGGGAACCTTGGCGGTGGATTGCTGGGCTAGTTCCCTCGAAGTTTTACGTCTAAATAGTGGCTTGCGATGATGTTCAACAGTGCCACCAAGTATCGGAGGGCGGTGTCATCCCGTAAGGGGTCTTTGGTGGTTCCTAGACCACCAAAAAAACAAAAAAAAGTATATTTCCACCGGAGATAGGTCAGGGTGCTAAATATGCACGAAACACAATACACGGGTCGAAATTGTATTTAGGCATTACTACGAGGACCAGTTTAGTAAATTCCCTTATTTTTCAAGTACAAGACCATGTTGGAGTCCTCCAATCAAGCCGAATCTTCCTTCACGTTCTGCTCATTTCAAAACAAGTAAAGGAAATTTTAATTGTACGTCCATGCATGGAGAATAATGTATGTCATCTCCGTAAACCCTGATCTCTGGCGAGTTTTCACTGTCTCGCCATTTGCCGGAACCGAGACCGGTGCCTCAATTCGCTCGCCGCCGTATGCTATGCACGAGCGAGAGAGCAATTGACTCAACTCTGAGAAGAAATGGCAATAGTGACGACAATTACGGCAGCGATGGCTTCCGATCATCTCTTTGTTCTGTTAGGAATTCGTAAAGAACACCTTGAGCTTTCTAACGATGCCTAGTTTGTCCAATTTGCCCACCATTTTCCCTGCTTTTCTTTTTTTTAGATGAATTTGTCTTGACCTGTAGTGCTGTCTTGTCTCTATGAATCCGACTGTCTACCAATTTTGTGTGGTCTTATACATAATGATCTTGAGGATAAATTCTCAATGAAAGCTGTCCATAATATCCATATCCATCCCATGCCGAAATTTGAGAATTTTAATCATCATTAAATAAGGTCAAGTAACCTTAGAACTCAAGTCGATATGTTGCAATTGAAAGTGTTATGCATTTCGAAAGTGTTATGCATTTTGCTCCTAATGACAAGTTACATATCAATGTTAATGGATTTGTGTGACCTTTTGCACATAGATTTAGGGTTAAATATCTTAATCAAACTTGTTCTTCACATTTAGCCCTACGTCATGTTCAAATTTCATAATTTTCGTGCATTGATTAGGTGGCTTAACAAGTCAGTTACCATGCATCATTTTCTGATTTGCCATGATGTCTTGCTTTTGGTTGTTTTGATATGTTTGTTTGTTTCCTTCCATTGTACGTACCTAGTTATAAGATTTCTTAGACTAGGTTTAGATTAGGGCCCTAAAGATGAAGAAGGCGTGAAGATGGTGGAGGTCGATGTCCACTCCAACCGTAATTATGTAATACTCATTGAAATATATGCAAATTTTATTTGCCATCCTTCTTCACGTGGACGTCGAGCCTTCTCGTTTCCTTGGTAAAGATCTCATCCATGGGCTTAGCACTTCCGCAAGCATTGGCCGAGCTCTTAGGAGATGGTGATAGCAACATGAGGATCGTGAGGGAAAGGGTGAGCCCAGACTTGATCCCCACCATCGAGATCGCAAAGATCGCCTGGAAGGTGATTTTTTTCGTAGAAGAAGGTTTAGAGAGTTTTTGCCTTTGAATGGTGATGTTGCACGTATATTTAAAGACAAACGTTAGATGAAGAAGAAGCGGTTGGGGAATTCTCTGATGCAATTGATTTCAGTTCAACAAAAAATTGCCTTTCACCCAATTCGATCAAGAAGACGATCTCCGCAATGTTAATGGCTGGGAACAAGTCCGCGCTTGCCCTTTCCCTCGCAATTCTTGTGTTGTTGTCCTGATGTCCAGAGAGCTTGGCTAGCGCTCGTGGAAGTGCTGAGCCCCTTGATGATATCTTTAGTCGGGAAACGAGAAAGCTCGATGTCCACATGAAGAAGGTTGGCGGTGGTGGTTGCGATGGCGGTGGGGGTTGTGATGGCTGTGGTGGCGGCACTAGTTACAAAGGTGGCGTATCATCTATTTGGTACCTGCAGGTGCCAATGGGCATAAGCCTAGCAACGGGACTCAAAGGTCCTCAACCATCGAACCTCGCCCACCATCGCTTGCCTCGATCATTTTTGTTCCTCTCTAATTCTCTTCAAAACTAGTTTGATTGCCAATTGTTCAGTCTATCTGATAGAGGGAATTCTTTTTTTTTTTTTTATGATTTTCTTTTTCAGTATGAAATGAAAGAAAAAGAGCCTAAATCTTCCTTTTACATTAATTTTTTATTCACTCCATGAAAAAAAGAAATAAATTTCTTTTTCTATCTATCTATCTATATTTTATTAATCACTGAGGTTTAATTCAAAAATGAATTATTTATGATGATAAATGCAATCTTTAGGAAAACTTTATTCAAATAGTGATACCCAGGTAGTTTTTTTTTTTTTTTCAATTCAATAACTATTTGAATTGAATGATTTTGAATGATTTCTTATGAGTATTTGATATTCAACAATCTTCGACTTCTTCGACTATCAAATACTCATAAGAAATCATTCAAAATCATTCAATTCAAATGGTTATTGAGTTGAAAAAAAAAAAAAAAACCTCTATTTGAATAAAGTTTTCCTAAAAATTGCATTTATCATCATAAATAGTTCATCTTTGAATTAAACCTCAATGGTTAAAAAAATATAGATAGATAGAAAAAGAAATTTATTTCTTTTTTTCGTGGAGTGAATAAAAAAAAAGTTGATGTAAAAGAAAGATTTAGGCTATTTTTCTTTCATTTCATACTGAAAAAGAAAATCATAAAAAAAAAAAAAAAAAGAAAAAGAATTCCCTCTATCGATAGACCGAACAATTGGCAATCAAACTAGTTTTGAAGAGAATTAGAGAGGAAAAAAAGATCAGGCAAGCGACGATGGGCAAGGTTTGATGGTTGAGGACCTTTGAGTCCCATTGCTAGGCTTATGCCCATTGGCACCCACATGTAACTAGTGCCGCCACCACTGCCATCGCCGTTGCTATCGCCACCCCCACCGCCACCCTTCTTCACGTGGATGTCAAGCTTTCTTATTTCCTGGCTAAAGGTCTCATTTGCAGGTTCAATACGTCCAAGAGTGCTAGCCGAACTCTCTTAGAGATGAAGACAGCAACAGGAGGATCGAGAGGGAAAGGGCGAGCATGAACCTGATCCCTGCCATTGAGATCACGGAGATCGTCTTCTTGATCGAATAGGGCGGAAGGCGATTTTTCTTAAAGGAAAAGGTCCGAAGGGTTTTTGTCTTTGGATGGTGATGTTGCACGTATATTTAAAGACCAACGTTATATGAGGAAGAAGCAGTTGGGGAATTCTTCGATGCAATTGACTTTAGTTGGACAAATGTTAGACAAAATTCTCCAATGCACATATATTTAGCGAGTGTTGGCGATCGAGGTCCAAGCACGTTGGCTACTAAAGGAAGCCCTTCAATCATGACCTTTCTTCCTGGTTCTCGATCCCTCTCACTCTCTCGGTTTCTCTACCCAGTCCCTAAACCTCCCAAAAATCACCACTTTTAAGCTCGCCTAGCAAGCGCACATGGCCCTGCCACTATCGGCTTGTCGTGCCAGCCCGCCCCCGGCTAGACATCCTACTCGACAGTCTCTATTGCTCTACCTATCCTATGTGTCCTTCCTTTAGCGAGCGTGAGGGGGAGAGAGGAAGAAAGGGGAAGGAGACTAGGGGGGAAGAAGGAAAATAGAGGAAGTAGGGCCAAGCCTAGGTAAGAAGAAAAGGAGGATAAATTATAAATTATAAATTATTGATAGCCTTTTGATAGCCTTGTAGGATGGTGAGTATCTCACAAATGCCTTACCCTTGATGTCCACATCTTAATGACTAGTGATGATTGCAGGATTTAAAATGATGAAGAAGTTATTGACAAGAAAACCCAAGGATTTTTTTTTTTCAAATTAAGACCCCAAAACGCAACCTAATTATTCAACAAAAGCAAGCAAATCACAACTTAAGAAAGCCATATAAAAAGAATCACAATCAGTTGATCAAAGAAAGTAATGAAGAATGAGTAAAAAAGTATAGTACAATAATGTAACCCGACACGAGTTGGATATGACATAGCTCTATTATCAAGCCCTGAGATAGCAACCTCATGAGCTATAATCAAATTGAATCCAATTCTTGTCTAAAAAAGTAATCTACTAAAACTAAACTATAATCAAGTACTCACTAACATCTCCAAATTACATAAATGTCAATTAAGAGACACTAAGTTAAATATAATACTAAGATCTAATTATCCAATCGAGGCCTATTTTCTAAACATTTTCTATGTTTTTAATTTTCCGATTTTTTTGAAATTTTATTATTATTAATAATTGGGACATTGTTTTGGGCTGTTGAGCCCAATCCGAATATGGTCCAACATGTTCTAAACTTTCAAAGCCCATTTTCACAAATTTGGGCCAAAAAATACAAGTGGGCTCTCATACAAACCCCTTTTAAGTTCTAAACTTTCAAAGCCCATTTCTTCATTATTTCTTATTTCCTCTCTTTTTTTTTTTTTTTTTTTTTTGGAACCGTTCATTTTATTCCTAAACCGAGAACCAAGCTCACCATTCCTAGATGTTTGTTTCTTATCAAGCCCACAAACTAAAAGCTTTCAAATTGTCAACAAAATGGAACTCTTCGAAAGTAGTTCAAGTTTGAAAATTGAACCGAATTCCGCTATTGAAACAATCCTAAACATCCGGAATCCACTACTCCTATTTTTATTATTCTCCTCTGTATATTTATTTCCTATGCTGTCTTCCTCTTAATAGACTAAGAATACAAAAAACCATAGCCAGATCAGAACACCAACAATCAAACTTCCCTTCACCAAAATATCAGCACGTTACTTCACCATCAGTCACTTATTGTCTATCACGGGATCCCTATTATCAAGTGTTGCATTTGCCTATCAATATCAGCCACCAACAGATGCCATCCCCGCTTCTCCTCCATCAGTCTCTACTGTGCACCATTGTCATTCACTTTTACTAAACAGCTCTAGTCATTGAACAACTCCTCTAAGATTGTTTTGTTCAAAGCTTAAGCAATCAGCAAAAGTTGTTTGTATCTAAATTCAGGCATATCCTTAACCCTCGCTGTTGCATTTCACATAAAACGCAGCATGTACATTTAATGATGTCAAGCAAATAATCAATGATAGAAGAAATTTGAATGCACTCTATAGTGTTTGAAATGATATCAATCATGTATGGCACGATGGAGTCATTCTCTACACACAAAAAACATATAGGGTGCAGATGTGTAAAGGTTCATATTATTTTTGTATTTTTGTTATAAATGATGCATAAAATTTAGATATTCATGCAGAGAGTTACTACTTCTGCGTAAGTTAACAGAGAACAAAGAAGAAAATAAGGGGTAAGTATGAGAATGGGAAAATTATCAAAAAGGTCTTAACTGTACTACAATTGTGTTAATTCAATTGTTTTTTTTTTTTTGTGTGTGTGCTAATTTTGGCTTAAATTTTTTGTATTTGTGTTGGTTGTTTTTATTACCAGCTGTTCGCATTCATAGCGACAAATCAAGGATATAGTTGAACGACACACCTTGATGGATGAAAATCCTAAAATTAGGCTCGCCTCCGCACCGTTTGTCATGAGTAATCACCGAAGAACTATCCAGCACAGCGGGAATAGCAGAAGCCCAGAAACCTGAGAGAGGAAAAAAAGTAGAAATGTTCAGATTTCGATTTCAACGGCGACAAAATAAGAATGAAATCGAGTCCGTGTTTATTCCTTGAATTCCTCCTTTTTCTTTGGCTATTCCTTTCATCTTCTTCCCACGGATTCCTGGAATACCAAGACGGAAAAGCTGTTGGTTATCTTTCCCCCAAAAGAACCATAGAAAAAGAAGTGGTTGGGGGGGAGGGCAGTCTCACGACGTTATTCTCATCGTGGGGTCGCCAAAACGGTTAAGAAGAAGACACGATCGAAGCACAAAAGACTAATTATCCGGACGCACGATGCTTCTAAAAACGACCTTGAAAACAGATGGAGGTTTTGTCCGTAGGGAAGGGCAAAATGGGGAATTCCCGGTGCCACGTGACTTTGCTCGCGTCACTTGACGACGCAGCGACGCGTCGGGTCCACCCCATGCACAGCAAGGAGGCCGTCGCACGAGAAATAGAGATGGACGTGAGTCGCGTCGTTGCCCAAATTTAAATTTAACGTTTTCCTATTTAATTAATGCTATGAAAAATCTCCATCCACGTCAATATCCGAATTTCTTTTCTTATTGCTAAAAATCTTAAATTCAAGCATTCTTGACAGAGTGTACTTTTGTTAGACTGGGATAAATTCAAGGCATTTTATGCCACGGTAGGTATCATTTAGAACGTTTAGAGGTATTTTAACATCTCTTTTCCTTCAAATTTTTACCACTTATTTCATCCAATTAAGTATTACGGATTTCATTCTTTTATATTGTAATTTTCCAGTGATATTTTGAGTTAGATGATTAATTCCTTAGAGGGGAGGTTGGGATTTGGGCCGCGGTTTGGAATTTTTCAGTTTGGAGTAATTGTGTCATTATCGGCCACCATTTTGAGGTTCTTCTTTTATTTTTTTGTGGAGACGAAAGTTAATTACCTCCTTTTTTTTTTTTTTTTTGGTTTGCTGAAGAATCCGATCCTCGTTCTGCTCCCTCTATGACGGCATCGACTTTAAACTTAACATGCCGTCCAGCATCGCTATGTCGTACAGATCTACATTTGTTTGTGCCCAATTCAACGGCGTCCAAATCGCAGACTCTCGAGTTTGATTTAGTTACTGTTTCAGCTGGTCGTTGGTTGCTAGATTCGTAAATTAGGTCAATAAAAGGATGTGGCAAAGGTGACCGACTCTATGTTTTTTGTGGCGCTTGTTGGATTATACACCTTCTGGTGATCTTGTTCCTCAATAGTGACTGCTATAGAAAGCCTCTCGTATCACCGTCAAGGAAATTTCGTACAAGCCTTTCTCAACCCTCCTACTTGTGTTAAAGGATCGTCGCATATGTTCTATGAACGGCGGGCCGAGGGATATTTATTCCTACTCGCTAGCTTCATCGGTTCATCAATCTATGTTTAATTTTTTTTTTCCGACCATCCACTTACTCACATGAATATAATTAATGATCGATATCTTTTTGTATGAAGAGAAAAGCACTTTCGAATCAAGTACAATCCCGATACATGGAGTATCTTGATCAGGTCATACACGGGCTAAAATCACACTTAACAAGTGCTTAATAAATTAATTGTAACAAGTTTTCTTTTTTTTGGTTGGTTTTAATAACAAGGTTAGCTTGCAATTAGGTTGTATTCTTTTTTTTAACGTACTTACATGCGCACATTTTATTACCCTTTGTAGTTAAATATTTTTCCCCACTAATCAGGGAATACGAGAGTCAAAGGTAGTTGTATATAGAGGTGTTAAAATGGGTCATTTGTTTATAACAAACGATAGTTAAATGGGTTTCACAATTAAAGCTTTAAGATATGTGGGTTTTAAGTGGGTTTTTAAATGGGTTGAGTTGAAAACTGATCTCTAAAAAAAACATTATAATTCCTCCATTCTTTCTTTAACTTTATAAAAATCGAAATTATAATTTTTTTATTTTTATTTTCTCTTTTCTTTTTCTTTCTTTTTATATTTCTTCTTTTTTTTTTTTTTTTTTTCTTTCTCCTTCCTCCTTCCGGTCACCGGCACGGCGACGGCCGGCGACCGGCCAAGCGAGCCTCGAGCTCACCGGTGCCGAGCGAGCTCGAGCTCGCCGATCGGCGAGGCTCGAGCCCGCCAACGTTGGCGAGGCGGTCGAGCCTCGAGCTCGCCGGCGTTGGGCGAGGCTCGAGCCTCGCCGGTTCCGGCGAGGGCGAGCTCGAGCTCGCCCGACACCAGCGAGCCTCATGCTCGCCCGACACCGCGAGCCTCGAGCTCGCCGGATCCGGTGAGGCAGAGGCCTTGTCGGCGTCGGCGAGCTCAAGGCTCGCTAGATTGGGCGAGACTCGAGCTTGCCAACGTCGGGCGAGGCTCGAGCCTCGCCGATGCAGCGAGCCTCGAGCTCGCCGGCGTCGGGCGAGCTCAAACCGCGGCGCTCTGGGCGAGCCTCGAGCTCCATGGCGTCGGGAGCTCAAGGCTCGCCGACGCCGGGGAGCTCGAGGCTTGCCTATGGCCGATCGGTCGCCGTCGTTGTGGCGGCGACCGGCCAAAGAAGAAGAAGAAGGAGAAGAAAAAAAGAAAAAGAAAAAAAGAAAAGAGAAAAAGAAAAAGAAAAAGAAAATTATATTTAAAAATAATATTTAAATTTCGATTTTTTTAAATAATTATTTTAAAATTTATAAAAATTGTCCATTAAATTTATATGGTATAAAACTATTTTAGCAATACAATTTTTTAAAAAATAATATATATATATATATATATATATATATATATATAAAAGCTTGGAAGTATTTTAATAATATAATCTTAAAAAAAACATAGGAATAAGTTTTTCTAAATTTGTTAAATATGAAAATATTTTATTAATATGAGTTGGGTCGGGTCGGGTTTGGGTCGAAAAATTTACATTAAACATAAATGGGTCTTAAATGGGTTAATGGGTCAATTTGGGTCGGACTATTAATGACCCGACCCAAACCCGACCCGACCCACCTGTTTAATGGCTCTAGTTGTATATTGACTGGTTTTATGAATTTCGTGCACCAAAGCATTTCTTCTTTGCTTTTTTGTGCTTGTCTCATATCTGCATTAGCAGTAAGTAGCACATGATTCTCATTTAGTCCTCAACCATTATAGATAGAGCTTAGACTTAAAGCTTTGATTACGACTTTCTTATGCTTATTCCCCTGCTTATATACATCTAAGCACAAATTTGATCAAACAAGAATTTCATGGGTTTAATGATTTGGTTGCACTCATCAAATAAAAACTACAAAATTAATTCCACAAAAATCTGATAACGATATATTTGTGCCACATTTACCTAAAGCTAATTTTTATGTCACAAAAATTCCAAATTAGTATACACGTGCTGCATTTATAACAAACCGGTGTGCTCGTGTTACATTTATGGCTAAAATTATCAAAGATTTGCCACAATTTGAGGTAAATAGGACACAAAAATATCAAGGGTATTATGTGGCACAGCCTGGAATGTTCTCTAAAATTTGTTTGGAGCAAGTGTAGTATGTTTGTATCAGTTTGGGGTTTTTGGTGTTATTAAGCCAAATTTCAATAAAGCATTATCAAGGTCGAATAAAAATAAAGTGCAGAATAATTGAAAAATAAAAATCACATCAAAACCACGCTAAGCAGTTGAGCCCTCGTTGGAGAGATGAGCCAAATTTGGATAGTTACCCAATCGTGGCCAATCACTTGATCCTCGCCGTAGGGATATAATCCATATGTCTTGAAGTGAGAGCTAGAAAGCACAAGGATGATCTTTTTTTTTGTAAAGATTAATACGACGGAAAACCTTACAAGGATATCGGTTTTGTGATTCTTCGTGATATTAATACAATTTCAGATAAACTAATTAAGAGAAAATTTATCACAAATGTATCGGGTTGGGATTTTTGTAGTCAAAAAATTAGTTTGGGAAAATTTGTCATATGGATACTAGTTTGGAATTATGGCGGTTAAAAAATTAGTTTGAGAGAAATTTGTCATAGATGTACTTGTTTGATAATTTTTATGGCGTTACTCCTAAAAATTAGGGATCGACCCTAAACCCATCAAAGGTATCGTTAAGATAACGTGCATTTGCGAGAGTATATATGGTGAAACGTGTTAAGCTAATTTAATTTTATAAAATTATTTTAAACTGAGGGCATGTCACTAGTTGATATTATATATCAAACGTGGGATTGAATATCAAATTGGAAATAAGTAATTTCGTTTACATATAATTCTCTTCAACCAAGCAACTCATTAATACATTTGTTTTTTAATGGCAAATGATTGAACTGGAAAAAAAAGTCAAATGACAAGGCCCTCAATCATTGCATTTATTGCAAGAGAAATAATTTTACACGTTTCCCACATAAATTTCTAAATCTTAACCGATGAATTGATTTCATTAATGCACTACTTCCCTCAAGCTATATAAGTTCACATCTCTAGATCAACTGCATCATCAAACGATCAACAATCTCATAAATTTGTCTCACCCTCCTATCCCCAAAAGACTATAATGGCAACGCCGAAGAACTTGTCCGCTCTTATGATCTTGTTGGTCGTCCCTGTTGCATTGCTTCCTAAGGCTACCTTCGCCAAGGTCGGAAACCCTGATTGCGGAAAGGGAATAAGATTTGATTGTGGGTCTGGATTCTTTCAATACATATTCCTTGCCGACACCTTTACACCCACCAATGAATGTTGTCATGAGCTCTTGAAAGCCGGGAAGAACTGCCACAACCAATTTGTGGAGTTGAGCATCTCGAGCCACAAGCCGATTAAGGGGATAAAATCCGATGTCTATAGGAGGAGCAATGAGACATGGAACAACTGCGTTGCGGCTCTCGTCCCGTATCCCCTCCCGAGCCGGCTCATTGAGAGCTATTCCTATTTTATAGTACAATAAACGTGTAATATAAAAAGAACGAAAGAATCATAATTTTTGTATTGGATTCTCCACAAATTTTTTATTTTATTTTTCGTGCCTGTTAAGCCTTATGGTTAACTATCACGGAAGAACAATTGTGGATGAATCAAATTTTCAGTGTTTAATGTGCTTATTAACCCTGTAATTTTTTAAAAATGATCTGCAAAATACAATCTGCCCCTAAAGTTGTTACTAGCTTTCGAGTCTAAAAACATAGTCCCATACAAAACTATAAAGAAACTGTCACTTCATTTCTTATGCTTTTAACACAACCTTTTGAAACAAATACCTAAGCGATAAAAAGATTAATCGATGGTTTAATAATCATACATTCATCTCTAATAATCACATGAATACGTAGTTAAAGCTAGTCGATCTAGCATACTGTTGTATAAAGTAAGGTAAAGAGGATTTCTTACTTTAAAGGTTTTTCGACAAATTAAATCCTAGATAGTTGTTTTATATAACACTCTATCAATGGATAAATGTATACTTAATAATCTTATATGAATCATACTTTGAATCTTTTTAATCTTGGAAGCAATCATAATAAAATAGAAAAAAAGTTCAAATCTCGAAATATATTTCTCTATTATATATGTACGTATCAAATTGCTCCATTCGTAACTTCTTTCTTTTCGTAAACCGATAATTCAAATAGCCTATCTTGGACGATTCAGCGAAACCTTCAAATGTTAACAATATATTCACTCGAGAATGCGCGTACACTTTTGCTACTCATATACTATGTAAACTTGACTTTTGAACATTTAATGAGGTTTTGTTGGTACCGAGAATTTAGAACTATGCATGGCCCAACATCTTATGCAAAATGAGTTCATAATAAGTCTCGACCTGTTATTATGCAAGAGTAGGTTTAATTTAATCAACCCAAACGTAATGAATGTATGTTGCTTGGTGCGGAAGATGACGATGGAGATTATTATTATCAGCTTGGCCCCTCTTCATTTAACGAAACCTATTAATTATCAAAAGTTTTTATAATTTTTAATAAAGAAAAAATAGTCCCGCCCCAATAACTAGGCCAAAGGTTAAATGATCAATTAATGAGTTCGGTAAATCCGGAAAACCAAAACCCAAATCTTGTTAAAGGATAATTACCTAATAAATAATTTGACCAAAAAAATTCAGCTTTTAAATAATCTCAATTAATCTAGAAAACCAAAGCCAATTTTAGTTTATAGATATAAAGGAAAAACAAGACTAAAAACAAGACTGGTAAGCACTCTGTACATATAAACTTGGCTCCTTTTCATTAATTAATGAGACCTATTGATTATTTAACTTTTTTTTCCCTCAAGTTATTCAAAAATAATTTAATGAAGAACAAAATCACACTAAAATATTTGGGAAAATCATTATTTAATTAATAAGTTTGATAAATATAACCAACCAAGACCAAATTATTTGATCAATGGTTTAATTTATCAATTGTCCATACTTAAATTTTGGCTATCAAATTCCTGAGTTGGATGGATGATATGTGGTAGTTGATGGGTATTTGGTTTATCCTCCATTTGTTGCAACGATATCGGTTTTGTGATTTTTCGTGATATTAATACAATTTCATAGAAACTAATTCAGAGCAAATTTATCACAAATGTATCGGGTTGGGATTTTTTGTAGTCAAAAATTAGTTTGAATTTGTCATAGGCATACTAGTTTGGAATTATGGCGGTTAAAAAATTAGTTTGAGTTAAATTTTTCATAGATGTACTTGTTTGATGACTTTTGTGAAGTTAATCCTAAAAATTAGGGATGGACCCTAACCCTAAATAAAAGGTATCGTTAAGATAATGTGCATTTGCGAGAGTATATATGGTGAAACGTGTTAAGCTAATTTAATTTTATAAAATTATTTTAAACTGAGGGCATGTCACTAATTGATATTATATATCAAACGTGGGATGGAAAATCAAATTGGAAATAAGTATTTTCGTTTACAGATAATTCTCTTCAACCAAGCAACTCATTAATACATTTGTTTTTTAATGGCAAATGATTGAACTGGAAAAAAAGTCAGATGACAAGGCCCTCAATCATTGCATTTATTGCAAGAGAAATAATTTTACACGTTTCCCACATAAATTTCTAAATCTTAACCGATGAATTGATTTCATTAATGCACTACTTCCCTCAAGCTACATAAGTTCTCATCTCTAGATCAACTGCATCATCAAACGGTCAACAATCTGATAAAATTTTCCAACCCTCCTATCCCCAAAAGACCATAATGGCAACTTCGAAGAACTTGTCCTCTCTTATGATCTTGTTGGTCGTCCCCGTTGCATTGCTTCCTAAGGCTACCTTCGCCGAGGTCGGAAACCCTGATTGTGGAAAGGGAATAAGATCTGATTGTGGGTCTGGATTCTTTCAATACATATTCCTTGCCGACACCTTTACACCCACCAATGAATGTTGTCATGAGCTCTTGAAAGCGGGGAAGAACTGCCACAACCAATTTGTGGAGTTGAGCATCTCGAGCCACAAGCCGATTAAGGGGACAAAATCTGATGTCTATAGGAGGAGCAATGAGACATGGAACAACTGCGTTGCGGCTCTCGAGTCCCATATCCCCTCCCGAGCCAGCTCATTGAGAGCTATTCCTATTTTATAGTACAATAAATGTGTAATATAAAAAGAACGAAAGAATTATAATTTTTGTATTGGATTCTCCTCAAATTTTTTATTTTATTTTTCGTGCCTCTTAAGCCTTATGGTTAACTATCACGGAAGAACAATTGTGGATGAATCAAATTTTCAGTGTTTAATGTGTTTATTAACACTGTAATTTTCTAAAAATGATCTGCAAAATATCATCCGCCCCTAAAGTTGTTACTAGCTTTCGATTCTAAAAACATAGTCCCAAGAAAACTATAAAGAAACTGTCACTTTATTTCTTATGCTTTTAACACAACCTTTTGATACAAATACCCAAGCGATAAAAAGATTAATAGATGGTTTAATAATCATACATTCATCTCTAATAATCACATGGATACGTAGTTAAAGCTAGTCGATCTAGCATACTGTTGCATAAAGTAAGGTAAAGAGGATTTCTTACTTTAAAGGTTTTTCGACAAATTAAATCCTCAATAGTTGTTTTATATAACACTCTATCAATGGATAAATGTATACTTAATAATCTTATATAAATCATACTTTGAATCTTTTTAATCTTGGAAGCAATCATAATAAAACAAAAAAATTTCAAATCTCGAAATATATTTCTCTATCATATATGTACGTATCAAATTGCTCCATTCGTAACTTCTTTCTTTCCGTTAACTGATAATTCAAACAGCCTATACTGGACGATTCGGCAAAACCTTCAAATGTTAACTATATGTTCACTCGAGAATGCGCGTACACTTTTGCTACTCATATACCATGTAAACTTGACTTTTGAACATTTAATGAGGTTTTGTTGGTACCGAGAATTTAGAACTATGCATGGCCCAACATCTTATGCAAAATGAGTTCATAATAAGTCTGACCTGTTATTATGCAAGAGTAGGTTTAATTTAATCAACCCAAACGTAATGAATGTATGTTGCTTGGTGCGGAAGATGACGATGGAGATTATTATTATCAGCTTGGCCCCTCTTCATTTAACGAAACCTATTAATTATCAAAAGTTTTTCTAATTTTTAATAAAGAAAAAATAGTCCCGCCCCAATAACTAGGCCAAAGGTTAAATGATCAATTAATGAGTTCGGTAAATCCGGAAAACCAAAACCCAAATCTTGTTAAAGGATAATTACCTAATAAATAATTTGACCAAAAAAATTCAGCTTTTAAATAATCTCAATTAATCTAGAAAACCAAAGCCAATTTTGGTTTATAGATATAAAGGAAAAACAAGACTAAAAACAAGACCGGTAAGCACTCGTACATATAAACTTGGCTCCTTTTCATTAATTAATGAGACCTATTGATTATTTAACTTTTTTTTTCCTCAAGTTATTCAAAAATAATTTAATGAAGAACAAAATCACACTAAAATATTTGGGAAAATCATTATTTAATTAATAAGTTTGATAAATATAACCAACCAAGACCAAATTATTTGATCAATGGTTTAATTTATCAATTGTCGATACTTAAATTTTGGCTATCAAATTCCTGAGTTGGATGGATGATATGTGGTAGTTGATGGGTATTTGGTTTATCCTCCATTTGTTACAAGGATATCGGTTTTGTGATTTTTCGTGATATTAATACAATTTCATAGAAACTAATTGAGAGCAACTTTATCACAAATGTATCGGGTTGGGATTTTTTGTAGTCAAAAAATTAGTTTGGGAAAATTTGTCATAGGAATACTAGTTTGAAATTATGGCGGTTAAAAAATTATTTTGAGTTAAATTTGTCATAGATGTACTTGTTTGATAACTTTTGTGGCGTTAATCCTAAAAATTAGGATGGACCCTAACCCTAAATAAAAGGCATCGTTAAGATAACGTGCATTTGCGAGAGTATATATGGTGAAACGTGTTAAGCTAATTTAATTTTATAAAATTATTTTAAACTGAGGGCATGTCACTAGTTGATATTATATATCAAACGTGAGATTGAATATCAAGTTGCAAATAAGTATTTTCGTTTACATATAATTCTCTTCAACCAAGCAACTCGTTAATACATTTGTTTTTTAATGGCAAATGATTGAACTGGAAAAAAAGTCAGATGACAAGGCCCTCAATCATTGCATTTATTGCAAGAGAAATAATTTTACACGTTTCCCACATAAATTTCTAAATCTTAACCGATGAATTGATTTCATTAATGCACTACTTCCCTCCAGCTACATAAGTTCTCATCTCTACATCAACTGCATCATCAAATGGTCAACAATCTCATAAAATTTTCTCACCCTCCTATCCCCAAAAGACTATAATGGCAATGCCGAAGAACTTGTCCGCTCTTATGATCTTGTTGGTCGTCCCCTGTTGCATTGCTTCCTAAGGCTACCTTCGCCAAGGTCGGAAACCCCTGATTGTGGAAAGGGAATAAGATCTGATTGTGGGTCTGGATTCTTTCAATACATATTCCTTGCCGACACCTTTACACCCACCAATGAATGTTGTCATGAGCTCTTGAAAGCGGGGAAGAACTGCCACAACCAATTTGTGGAGTTGAGCATCTCGAGCCACAAGCCGATTAAGGGGACAAAATCTGATGTCTATAGGAGGAGCAATGAGACATGGAACAACTGCGTTGCGGCTCTCGAGTCCCATATCCCCTCCCGAGCCAGCTCATTGAGAGCTATTCCTATTTTATAGTACAATAAATGTGTAATATAAAAAGAACGAAAGAATTATAATTTTTGTATTGGATTCTCCTCAAATTTTTTATTTTATTTTTCGTGCCTCTTAAGCCTTATGGTTAACTATCACGGAAGAACAATTGTGGATGAATCAAATTTTCAGTGTTTAATGTGTTTATTAACACTGTAATTTTCTAAAAATGATCTGCAAAATATCATCCGCCCCTAAAGTTGTTACTAACTTTCGGTTCTAAAAACATAGTCCCAAGAAAACTATAAAGAAACTGTCACTTTATTTCTTATGCTTTTAACACAACCTTTTGATACAAATACCCAAGCGATAAAAAGATTAATAGATGGTTTAATAATCATACATTCATCTCTAATAATCACATGGATACGTAGTTAAAGCTAATCGATCTAGCATACTGTTGCATAAAGTAAGGTAAAGAGGATTTCTTACTTTAAAGGTTTTCGACAAATTAAATCCTCAATAGTTGTTTTATATAACACTCTATCAATGGATAAATGTATACTTAATAATCTTATATAAATCATACTTTGAATCTTTTTAATCTTGGAAGCAATCATAATAAAACAAAAAAAAATTTCAAATCTCGAAATATATTTCTCTATTATATATGTACGTATCAAATTGCTCCATTCGTAACTTCTTTCTTTCCGTTAACTGATAATTCAAACAGCCTATACCGGACGATTCGGCAAAACCTTCAAATGTTAACTATATGTTCACTCGAGAATGCGCGTACACTTTTGCTACTCATATACCATGTAAACTTGACTTTTGAACATTTAATGAGGTTTTGTTGGTACCGAGAATTTAGAACTATGCATGGCCCAACATCTTATGCAAAATGAGTTCGTAATAAGTCTGACCCTGTTATTATGCAAGAGTAGGTTTAATTTAATCAACCCAAACATAATCAATGTATGTTGCTTGGCGCGGAAGATGAGGACGGGGATTACTATTATCAGCTTGGCCCCTCTTCATTTAACGAAACCCCTTTATTATCACAAGTTTTTATTAATTTTTAATATTGAAAAAATAGTCCCTCCCAATAACTAGTCCAAAGGTTAAATGATCAATTAATGAGTTCAGTAAATCAGGAAAACCAAAACCCAAATCTTGTTAAAGGATAATTACCTAATAAATAATTTGACCAAAAAAATTCAGCTTTTAAATAATCTCAATTAATCTAGAAAACCAAAGCCAATTTTGGTTTATAGATATAAAGGAAAGACAAGACTGGTAAGCACTCGTACATATAAACTTGGCTCATTTTCATTAATTTATGAGACCTATTGACTATTTAACTTTTTTTTTTTCTTCAAGTTGTTGAAAAATAATTTAATGAAGAACAAAATCACACTAAAATATTTGGGAAAATCATTATTTAATTAATCAGTTTGATAAATATAACCAACCAAGACCAAATTATTTGATCAATGGTTTAATTTATCAATTGTCGATACTTAAATTTTGGCTATCAAATTCTTGAGTTGGATGGATGATATGTGGTAGTTTATGGGTATTTGGTTTATCCTCCATTTGTTACAAGGATATCGGTTTTGTGATTTTTCGTGATATTAATACAATTTCATAGAAACTAATTGAGAGCAACTTTATCACAAATGTATCGGGTTGGGATTTTTGTAGTCAAAAAATTAGTTTGGGAAAATTTGTCATAGGAATACTAGTTTGAAATTATGGTGGTTAAAAAATTAGTTTGAGTTAAATTTGTCATAGATGTACTTGTTTGATAACTTTTGTGGCGTTAATCCTAAAAATTAGGGATGGACCCTAACCCTAAATAAAAGGCATCGTTAAGATAACGTGCATTTGCGAGAGTATATATGGTGAAACGTGTTAAGCTAATTTAATTTTTATAAAATTATTTTAAACTGAGGGCATGTCACTAGTTGATATTATATATCAAACGTGAGATTGAATATCAAGTTGCAAATAAGTATTTTCGTTTACATATAATTCTCTTCAACCAAGCAACTCGTTAATACATTTGTTTTTTAATGGCAAATGATTGAACTGGAAAAAAAGTCAGATGACAAGGCCCTCAATCATTGCATTTATTGCAAGAGAAATAATTTTACACGTTTCCCACATAAATTTCTAAATCTTAACCGATGAATTGATTTCATTAATGCACTACTTCCCTCGAGCTATATAAGTTCTCATCTCTAGATCAACTGCATCATCAAACGATCAACAATCTCATAAAATTTTCTCACCCTCCTATCCCCAAAAGACTATAATGGCAATGCCGAAGAACTTGTCCGCTCTTATGATCTTGTTGGTCGTCCCCGTTGCATTGCTTCCTAAGGCTACCTTCGCCAAGGTCGGAAACCCCGATTGTGGAAAGGGAATAAGATCTGATTGTGGGTCTGGATTCTTTCAATACATATTCCTTGCCGACACCTTTACACCCACCAATGAATGTTGTCATGAGCTCTTGAAAGCTGGGAAGAACTGCCACAACCAATTTGTGGAGTTGAGCATCTCGAGCCACAAGCCGATTAAGGGGACAAAATCTGATGTCCATAGGAGGAGCAATGAGACATGGAACAACTGCGTTGCGGCTCTCGCCCCGTATCCCTCCCGAGCCGGCTCATTGAGAGCTCTTCCTATTTTATAGTACAATAAACGTGTAATATAAAAAGAACAAAATAATTATAATTTTTGTATTGGATTCTCCTCAAATTTTTTATTTTATTTTCTATGCCTCTTAAGCCTTATTGTTAACTATCACGGAAGCACAATTGTGGCTGAATCAAATTTTCAGTGTTTAATGTACTTATTAACGCTGTAGATTTTTAAAAATGATCTGCAAAATACAATATGTCCCTAAAGTTGTCACTAGCTTTAGAGTCTAAAAACATAGTCCCACACAAAACTATAAAGAAAATGTCACTTTATTTCTTATGCTTTTAACACAACCTTTTGAAACAAAAACCTAAGCGATAAAAAGATTAATAGATGGTTTAATAATCATACATTCATCTCTAATAATCACATGAATATGTAGTTAAAGCTAGTCAATCTAGCATACTGTTGCATAAATTAAGGTAAAGTGGATTTCTTACTTTAAAGGTTTTTTCGACAAATTAAATCCTCGATAGTTGTTTTATATAACACTCTATCAATGGATAAATGTATACTTAATAATCTTATATAAATCTTACTTTGAATCTTTTTAATCTTGGAAGCAATCATAATAAAACAAAAAAAAAAAGTTCAAATCTCGAAATATATTTCTCTATTATATATGTACGTATCAAATTGCTCCATTCGTAACTTCTTTCTTTCCATTAACTGATAATTCAAATAGCCTATACTGGACGATCCGGCGAAACCTTCAAATGTTAACTATATGTTCACCCGAGAATGCGCGTACACTTTTGCTACTCATATACTATGTAAACTTGACTTTTGAACATTTAATGAGGTTTTGTTGGTACCAGGAATTTAAAACAATGCATGGCCCAACATCTTATGTAAAATGAGTTCGTAATAAGTCTAACCCTGTTATTATGCAAGAGTAGGTTTAATTTAATCAACCCAAATGTAATGAATGTATGTTGCTTGGCACGGAAGATGACGATGGAGATTATTATTATCAGCTTTGCCCCTCTTCATTTAACGAAACCTATTAATTATCACAAGTTTTTAATAATTTTTAATAAAGAAAAAATAGTCCCGCCCCAATAACTAGTCCAAAGGTTAAATGATCAATTAATGAGTTCAGTAAATCTGCAAACTGAAACCCAAATCTTGTTAAAAGATAATTACCTAATAAATAATCTGACCAAAAAAATTGTGCTTTCAAATAATCTCAATTAATCTAGAAAACCAAAGCCAATTTTGGTTTATAGATATAAAGGAAAAACAAGACTAAAAACAAGACTGGTAAGCACTCTGTACATATAAACTTGGCTCTTTTTCATTAATTAATGAGACCTATTGATTATTTAACTTTTTTTCCTCAAGTTGTTGAAAAATAATTTAATGAAGAACAAAATCACACTAAAATATCTTGTCAAATCATTAATTAATTAATTAATATGTTCGATAAATATGACAAACCAAGACCGAATTATCTTATCAATGGTTTAATCTGTCAATTGTCGATACTTAAATTTTGTCTTCAACTGTAATCACTTGCATAAAAATCAGGGCTTATATCACGAAAGACCCTAAATGAGTACACTTGTGTCAACATAAACTGGCATACTTATGACAAATTTATCTTTTACTAGTTTTCGTTAAATTTTTTTTTTATCAAATTCCTGAGTTGGATGGATGATATGTGGTAGTTGATGGGTATTTGGTTTATCCTCCATTTGTTACGAGGATATCGGTTTTGTGATTTTTCGTGATGTTAATACAATTTCATAGAAACTAATTGAGAGCAAATTTATCTCAAATGTATCAGGTTGGGATTTTTTGCAGTCAAAAAATTAGTTTGGAAAAACTTGCCATAGGAATACTAGTTTGGAATTATGGCGGTTAAAAAATTAGTATGAGAGAAATTTGTCATAGATGTACTTGTTCGATAATTTTTGTGGCGTTAATCCTAAAAATTAGGGATGGACCCTAACCCTAAATAAAAGGTATCGTTAACATAACGTGCATTTGCGAGAGTATATATGGTGAAATGTTTTAAGCATATTCAATTTTATAAAATTATTTTGAACTGAGGGCATGTCACTAGTTCATATTATATATCGAACGTGGGATTGAAAATCAAATTGGAAATAAGTATTTTCGTTTATAGATAATTTTGTTCAACCAAGCAACTCATTAATACTTTTTTTTTTTTTAATGGCAAATGATTGAACTAGAAAAGAAGTCAGATGACAAGGCCCTCAATCATTGCATTTATTGCAAGAGAAATAATTTTACACGCTTCCTACAAACATTCCTAAATCTTAACCGACGAATTGATTTCATTAATGCACTACTTCCCTCGAGCTATATAAGTTCTCATCTCTAGATCAACTGCATCATCAAACGATCAATCAACTGCATCATCAAACGATCAACAATCTCATAAAATTTTGCAACCCTCCTATCCCCAAAAGACCATAATGGCAACGCCGAAGAACTTGTCCGCTCTTATGATCTTGTTGGTCGTCCCTGTTGCATTGCTTCCTAGGGCTACCTTCGCCAAGGTCGGAAACCCTGATTGCGGAAAGGGAATAAGATCTGATTGTGGGTCTGGATTCTTTCAATACATATTCCTTGCCGACACCTTTACACCCACCAATGAATGTTGTCATGAGCTCTTGAAAGCTGGGAAGAACTGCCACAACCAATTTGTGGAGTTGAGCATCTTGAGCCACAAGCCGATTAAGGGGACAAAATCTGATGTCTATAGGAGGAGCAATGAGACATGGAACAACCGTGTTGCGGCTCTCAGTCCCGTATCCCCTCCCAAGCCGGCTCATTGAGAGCTATTCCTATTTTATAGTACAATAAACGTGTAATATAAAAAGAACGAAAGAATTATAATTTTTGTATTGGATTCTCCTCAAATTTTTTATTTTATTTTTCGTGCCTGTTAAGCCTTATGGTTAACTATCACGGAAGAACAATTGTGGATGAATCAAATTTTCAATGTTTAATGTGCTTATTAACCCTATAATTTTTTAAAAATGATCTGCAAAATACAATCCGCCCCTAAAGTTGTTACTAGCTTTCGAGTCTAAAAACATAGTCCCATACAAAACTATACAGAAAATGTCACTTTATTTCTTATGCTTTTAACACAACCTTTTGAAACAAATACCTAGGCGATAAAAAGATTAATAGATGGTTTAATAATCATACATTCATCTCTAATAATCACATGAATACGTAGTTAAAGCTAGTCGATCTAGCATACTGTTGCATAAAGTAAGGTAAAGAGGATTTCTTACTTTAAAGGTTTTTCGACAAATTAAATCCCGATAGTTGTTTTATATAACACTCTATCAATGATTAAATGTATACTTAATAATCTTATATAAATCTTACTTTGAATCTTTTTAATCTTGTAAGCAATCATAAAAAAACAAAAAACAAAAAGTTCAAATCTCGAAATATATTTCTCTATTTATATATGTACGTATCAAATTTCTCCATTTGTAACTTCTTTCTTTCCGTTAACTGATAATTCAAATAGCCTATACTGGACGATTTGGCGAAACCTTCAAATGTTAACTATATGTTCATTCGAGAATGCGCGTACACTTTTGCTGCTCATTTACTATGTAAACTTGACTCTTGAACATTTAATGAGGTTTTGTTGGTACCCAGAATTTAGAACAATGCATGGCCCAACATCTTATGTAAAATGAGTTCGTAATAAGCCTGACCCCGTTATTATGCAAGAGTAGGTTTAATTTAATCAACCCAAACGTAATGAATGTATGTTGCTTGGCGCGGAAGATGAGGACGGGGATTACTATTATCAGCTTGGCCCCTCTTCATTTAACGAAACCTATTAATTATCACAAGTTTTTAATAATTTTTAATAAAGAAAAAATAGTCCCTCCCAATAACTAGTCCAAAGGTTAAATGATCAATTAATGAGTTCAGTAAATCTGGAAAACCAAAAATTAATTTGGGGTAAATTTATCATATGTGTATCAGTTTAAAGTTTTTCTTAGTATTAATCCTTATTTAATGTCAAAAAGTGATTGCCTATGGACAAGCAAAACGAACCTCAATTGTTTATATTAGCAAACAAATTATAGCCATCACTATTCACTGCTTGGGCCGGATAATCTATTATCAGATCACTTAATCTGTCTCACCATTGATTGATTAATGTGTATTGCGTATGATCACCTCTTTCTTGAAGTCGAAGGTCTTGTTTTGGGGTAGCCCGGTCCATTCCGACTTCTTTGCAAGTACCTGGGGGTCAAGTTCGAGCGTCGCTAATTATTTGTTTCGGGTGCATGGTTGACATTAGAGTGTGATCTTCCGATTGTTGGGTCCGTGTCCGAAAACGTTCTTCCAATCTTGTTGTTCCTTCGATCTTTGTTGCAACTTTTCGAGCGCCCAAGGAGTTAGACATGCCTGTGACTGCCTAAAACTAGGCGGCGCGTCACGACCATGCGATAGTTTCACGTTGAAGGGTAAGAGGAGATCTACAAGGAAAGAAGCCAAAAGGGGAATACCTTCATGGGGACCATGTACGGGCCAGATTAGGCCTCGGGTCGTTTTACTAATCGCATTAGCCCCGTGATAATAACACCATACAAAGAAACGAGTCGATTTTAAAGCATAAGAAGCTCTCAAAAATTTAGCAACGAAATCGATCCAGATGCATGTCACGAGCAAATGTTAATTGGCGTACATAGATTGTTTAATTTTCCCCTCAAAACAACTTTATAGTTCCTTTAACGTGCCTCACTCACCGTACTAATCCGCCCTGTCCAAAAGCTCAGATCGCGGCACCCTCGATGTCCCAACACGTGCCCCCTCCACCAACAGTGGCGGCAACTTGGCGACTCCGGAACCTTTTTCTGCAGAAAGTAAGGAGCCAACAAATTCTCCCTTCAAAAACCACGGCTATTTCTATGAATGCGGATGCCGCAGAGGTAATGGGAAAAAGAATGTACTTTAATTAGATTTTACTCAGCCTCTCGAGTAGAAGGGTTTCGACGACGGTCTTTACGTAGGCATTGAAGCACTCTCTGCAGGAATTAGCCATGACGTAAGACTCATGGAGCCTCTGAACGTCATCGGTGCGGCGAGACCCGGATCTGGAGATGACAGACTTGGGCCGCTCCAAGCTACACGTGACCAGTATGGTGTGGGTCGCCGCTCTAGCGATTTCTTTGAATGCATCAACTCTTGCAGGAGCGGCAACGAATGAGAAACTACAATTAAAAGGCAAGAATGAAGAGAGTACAGTATTGAGTCTTCAAAAATTTAAAGGATAAGATGGTCGGAGTAAGTGAAGATAGTTAGATCCGTGCAATTAAATGACAACAGAATGATACCCATGACAGTTAAAGGTTTTACTCCTATCGTATTACACATGCTGTTTTGTTAGTAATATTTTCTTATACATTTAGTTAAAGTAAGATATACCAACTAAAACAGAATGCGCAATTGATCATTAATGACACTTGAATTTTGTCGACCTTTTAGGTATTTGCATATTTTGCAAAAATATTAAAATTTATAAAAAGATAAAAAAATGAATCATAAAAAGATAAAAATAAAAATAATAAGTAAAGTAATAGTGATAAAAGATGCATGAAAGAAAGAGAAGAAAGAATAATGAAAAAGAAAAAAATGAAATGAAAGATGAACAAGAAAATTAGGCAGAAAATATAATCAAGCCCCAAAGTAGCAACCCCATGAGCTACAATCAAATTGAATCTAGTTCTTGTCTAAAATAGCAATCTACCAAAACCAAACTATAATCAAGTACTCGCTAACATCTCTGAACTACATAAATATCAATCAAGAGACTCTAAGCTAAATCTAATATTAAGATCTAACTATTTAACTTAGACCTAATCAAGGCCTAGTGCAGCACTGTGATTCTTCCCCTTTCCTGATTTTGGGAAGGGTTTTGCATGTAAAAAAATCTCGATTGTTTTCTTCTCTATTTTCTCTTCATATATTCGTGTTTCTAATGTTCCAAGCCACCCTTTTTCCTAGTCGCTCTTGAGTACTTGTCTCTACTAGGTCCGAAACCGATGTCTGGCAGCATCTTCTTGTGGGAGGGTTTGGAGCTAATAGCCAGCATCTCTAAATTAGGACACATCCACCTCAAGCTTTCTGCCAGTTGAGAATTGGTTTCAATATCTCTAGAAGTGTTGCACAGGATCTGAAGTCTTAGATTTTTGACATTCCACAATGGAGGAAGCACTTCACTTCTAATTTCTTTTGGAAGAACCAATGCCTATGTATACAAAAAGAAAAATAGCAAGATTTCAATGCTCGATTCAGATTAGTATGCAAATACTCAATACTAAATACCGATTTGAACAATTTTACTTACCTCGACTTCATTGCAGACTAGTGTTAGTGAGTCACAACGGCCGAAATATCTCAAGAACTTGGCTGCCTTGAGATAGCTCCTCCTCTTGTTGTGGACTTTGAAATCCACCTCCAGTCTCGCATTGGCCAATCTTGTTGAATCTCGCGGACCTATGACTATGATGTTGGGGCCATTGTATAGGAACGACATCAGATTAGGAGTTTGGGTCTTTACTCTTATTAGGGAGTCGATTCGGTCAAGGCGAGGTGCTTGAGATTCTTGTGAGTTATCCTGATGCGCTTGGTGTACCGGCTCCCTTGAGCCTCAAGGTCTCTAGGAGACGAAGCTATGAGATGACTTCTCTGATTGTCTTGATTGTGAGCACGCACAAATCCAGCGCAAGCTCCCTCAGGTTTCGAGCACCATGTACTTGGAGATTCGATAACTGCCCATCCAGGGAGGCCATGATGAATATCGATATGTAGCTGAAGGATACGAGGTTTGGGGCTGAAATCGAAATCGAAAAGCGGTCATTGTGATGCACGGCTGACGCTTCAAAGGTCTCAAGCTTCGATCCGCATATGAGGTCCCTGGAGCGGGAGCAGCGAATCAGCTCCACAAGTCGGAGTGTGGGGCAACTTAGCATTAGCTCGTTCAAGATGTCATCACTCTCGTGGGCTTTGTGTAAGACCAATTCTTCTAAGCGAGACAGCTTTATCTTGATTCCTTGCATTGAGAGATGGCTCACGTGGAGGACAGAGATGGTGTTAGAGACCAAGTCGGGGCATTTTTGATTGTACCATCTTCTATCGGGATAGTCGACGATGCGGCCAAGCGTAAGGTCTCGGAGATTGAGCCTCGAGGCAATGTCTATCCACTTAGGCACTGTGGAGTTCAATTTGTTACCTCTCGAAAAGACCAGCAAACTCATTGAGTCAATGCTCAGGTCGTTCTTACGGCACCGTGTAATGTAACCATCGACATACTCTAAGAAAGTGTCGATGTTGGCATTGTGACCACCAACGTCTTTGCTCCCAAAGGTTTCTTCATCAAATTCGAGAGCCGGAAGACTATTAAAGGCATAGTTCCAGTCCTTGGAGAGGATGCTGATTTGTGTTGCAAATCTTAAAGGCAAACATGACATGATTTTTTGAATTACCGGTTGAGGCCAGTAAAAAGTACCATGGACGGAATCCGATGTATCAACGCGGCCTTTTGAGATCTTTGCCATCTCGTCGTTCTAACAAAACTTCCTGCAATCCAAGAAAGAACAAGAACTCAAGAATGTTATTAACAAAGGAGGCTTTGAAATGTTGAAGGTTCTTGACTTAGAAGGCGTGTACAAGCCCATGCGACTGGAAGCATTATCGTTGAACGAGACAGCCCGGGGTTGAACTTGAACTTGGCTCCATTCAGTTTTTACTTAATTTTTTCCCGTCGTTATATAATTTTCTAGCTTTTCAAAGTCAAACTCGAAAGCGAAACGATGCTACGAAAATCAAAATACAAACATGACGGATTGCGACTCCTGTTCCTGTAAATGGACTAGCAAAACCATACATGGTAAAAACTTGAAGCGTAGCAAGAATAGGCCAAAAAAATAAAAATAAAAATACTAACGACACCATTGATCGTATATTCAATTACAGTCGTGCCATGTCCGGGAATAGCTGCTAAATTTATCGGAAACAAACGAATTACAAAACAGTTTATCAAGATTACAAAACACCACACGCCCATTATACAAAACGCCGAAAAGATTTCCGATAACAAGATCAATCAACTTCTTCTGGAGGCTGACTTTACAGGAACAATAAACCATTGATGATGGGTAAGCCAAATTACCTTCAAAGGGGTTGCTTTTCCCTTTCTCTTCGATCAAACCAAGAACGCGTTACGAATCGATAAACAGATGATCCTCGTCTCTATGGCCCGCCAACGTTCACGGGCCGATGACAGCTCTTCCACTCCTTCTTGGCTCTTCAAGAGGCTATTTTTGTGTATGTGCAGAGGAAGAGTGGGGATTTTAAGTCGGTTGTAATGTAGATTAACGAGTGAGCTCATCAATTTTTTGAAATACCTTACCAATCGGAGCCCCGTTAGGATTAGGAGACATGCGACTGAACTCATCAATTTTTTGAAATACCTCACAGAATTGGAGCCCAATTAAGAGTAGGAGATGTTGGGTTGTAATGCTGAGTACCGAGTGAAATTAATTTTTTGAAATACCTCACCCAATCCGAGCCCCGTTAGGATTAGGAGACATGCGAAGGTTAGCTCTGGCTGGAAACTCGTGCATTACGTTAATAAGGTATTTCCTTTTCTGTTCTGTTGGTAAATTAAATCCTTAGTTGTTCGCTGTTCGTGTTATCTTATGGACTTCTTGTCCCCTAAATAGATGCGCATCTTAAGTTTGCCTAGTTTTTTCGACCAAAAAAAAAAAGTTTGCCTAGTTTTCACATCATCTTAACCATGGTGATGGATTTATTTATCCCCCACTCTCTCTCCAGAAATTACAAAAACAATTGTTGGATAACCATCCACAATTTGTATCCGCCTCAAGTTGAACGACTAATAGTAATATACCCCCTTCTTAATAAATTATTTTCTATGACTTCACCATGACATTGTTTCAATCAGCGTGGTTCCTTTTATAAATTAAATTCACTCAAATGAAAGATCAAGATAAAACCGATACTGAAAAACTAAGAAGATATATTTAGTTTTAAATACAGCTTACCCAGTGCTTAGTTTATATATAGATTATGGAATAACAAAATATCTTATTGCATCACTTACTCACGACTTACAAATTATGGATATAACTTGCGTACCAACTTCATTAAAAATAACTAATTATGATTTTCAGATTTGTTCCTCCAATCAATGATGGCCCGAAACATAACCCAATCAAATGTGGTGAGAACCGAAGAAAATAAGAACCGAGAAGCCCTCGAGATCTCAATGGATGCGGTGTTCATGTTTCCAAACCGCTCATCAATCATTTTTTCACCGAGAGATCTCATTCATATAACTGATTTTATGGCTTGCACCGAAAGAGACATTAATCTGGTTAGTAGGATGAACAATGCCTGCTTCTACAATTATAATGCTAGCTCTAACTAAAGAAGCAGGTGGAGTGGTACGCTAGAGACTAGCCTGTGATGGTACCATAGCCAAAAATTCATCTGCTTCTGGGAATTACGTTAAAGAAAATATGAGAAATCCACCTGATCTGGCTAAGTCAAAAGTGATGATCGTAGTTCCTGGCTGAACCTTGACGCCGCGGGGACATTCTCATGGGATCACGCATGTAGCCAACATGAAAACTTCACATATACTCAATGACCACTGAGTTAAATGAGGCCTTGGGTTGCTACTCAAATCAACAGGCAATAGAAAGTTGCTTACAGGAAAGATAGGCGCATTTAAATACGTGTAGCTGCATTTCAAACTCTTGCACCGTATTTATAGATCAAGGTCTTATCCTTTTGCTACAAGATAAGAAAAATTTCAAATGACTAAGATAACAATTTTGTCAATTTGAGGGATAAATAACCAAACCTGAAAGGAGAGAGAAAAACTCACTTATGATGCACTAGTTAAGTGCAGTAGCACAATGAAACAGACCTGGAAAAGGTGGCAACAGAAGTGCAATGAACAGGGCAAGTTAGTCGTTACAGTTTCCTATAAATTCTCCTTTCCTGTTCCATGGCCATGGGTGAGGTGCAAAAGACTTCCCGAGCATGCTTCTCTTCTCATTTACTCTGCCTTCTTCACATGGATATTCTGGAAAGTAATCCAAAAATGTTTTGCAGCCTAGTGAATCAACTCCGTCGAATAGGAAGCTCTGGACTTCATTCTATGTTTCATGACAAGAGATAAGTAATTGCAATTCTAATATGCAATGGGGATGTAGATGTACGAATAGCTGTAAATGACATTTCTATCTTTGCATGTGTCCCCCAAATAACCTTTTCAAAACTTCATAAGCCGAATCCTGGACTCAAAAATCAAGTAAGTTATAGATTGAAAAGGAATCAAAGAAACATAAGAGCAACAGCATAATGTTAGATGCACCTATAACACATTGCTTAATACTTTAGACCATCAGTAGTAGCACTGGTCTTTGCATGTCCATGTAATAAATAAACTTCGCAAGTAGGCTGTAGATGAAGATAGGGGAGGAGATGAGTGACCAGGTGATAAACCTTTTCTGCTCTCGAAGTCAGATACCAATGCTGCGCTTCACGGTTGGCTATAATTTGAGATGCATCAGTCTCCCTTATTCCTAGGTCCATCAAAACAAGCCAAGCCTGAGAAGAAATCCAAGGTCAGAGGAAATTAAATAGAGAAATATTCTAGCCTAAAAGAAACAATGCAATCCCTTGAAGAGACAATTTATTGAGCGAGGTACCTTGAGATAATCCACGAATGCAGGGTATCAAACCGCATGCATGTGTTGACTAGACTTAAACCTGGTCCATATGACTATTGGTGAGAAGAATCTCAATGATTCGCCCGTTAAATTTCCACCCCATGGTAAAAGCGGCATAAAGTGGTGTTCAGCTGAAACGTCCAAAAAGGACAGGAGAAAAACTAAAAACTCTTTGAATGTTACTATATAACACAACAAACAATTTACATCAGCATACTTGAGACCTAAAGACATCAGGCCTTCGTAGCACTTTTCTTTGTATTCTTTGTGCTTGCAACGTCATATAGAAGGTTAAGGTCCCCGCAAACAATATATTAGGGCAGATCAGGAAGCCTTATATACAGAAATCAAACTTAATATAGGATTTAAGGGCGATGGGCAGCATTCAGCACCAAGGAGCATTACATATCTCAAGCCAAGAAGGATATCATTTATTATTATTTTTCTATATTCAACTATTATAAAAGAAAATTGAAATGCATCACTCCTGTTTTGAGAAATTTAACATTGTTGAAATACTTATTGCACATCTTAACAACAAAACTATACATTCCAAGATGCTAACTGCTCATCAAGGAGCATTACATATCTCAAGCCATATCTCAAGCCGGAAGTTCACTATTGCACATCTAGCTTGACAAACACTGTCCAGCATACTACGCCATGCCAGTAGGTACTAGATAGTTAGACGTCAAATGCGTACTGTTCAAAGCTTCTGCAAAAGTCAGCTCGTGACACTCAAGCAGAACAGCTACACCGCAACCCATTTAAACTGTTCAACACTTTCTTTTATCAGAAAGGTGCTAGCAGGTAATTTCAGCAGAAAAGCACGCATGGCCACTTATTGGCTTACTACACATGGATATCACATGCACATACAAATTTGCTCGAGACATACAGTTGACCATAGAGCACATGCAAAGTTGCTGAGCACATATAGTTGACCATAGAGCAAGCAACTGCTGTCATTTTCATCAACTCGCGTTGTTTCTTACAACAAGGAATAAGTTAAAAAACAAGAACAAAGAATTGTTGTTACAGAACAACTATAATTGTCTCAGCAGCAGTGAAAAAGTTGGCACAGAATATAGGCAGATCATGTTCTGGTTCTGGAAACACAGCAAAATGCAAAACCTGCATAGAGTATCTTCAGAAGAACAAAACGAGGCAGCTAAACATCATAGCAAAATAATGTGTTCAAGTAAACTTTACTTGAACAACCAATTCCTCCATCAGCACAAGTGGCAAATCTAATTAGAGGAAAAGCTTTACACAGAAAATACTATCTTACAAAAACATGAAAGTTTCCATCGGCGAAAAGTCAGAGGATCAATTATTCTACACTTAATTAAAAAACTATCAAATTCGTACACCCATATGGCACCAACATACCTAAAGTTCTAACAGCAAAAGAAGTGAAGCCATGGTACCGATTAAGCACAACCGTCCTCGCTCTCGAGGAAATTTCCTCCGACCATCATGGTCAACTTACAGGGGCTTTTTTGGAGCTACAGGCTGGAACTAGCAGCTAGTTTTGCTTAAAAACCATAAATTTAAGCTGTCTGTCTAGATTCTGTAGACTGATTCCTCATAATTTATTTGCATTTGCTGTAACTTCTGTTTGGAGAAGCTTAGAGAAACTAAATATCGAGTGGCAAAGATATTTGACGATCATAACTACGGTCCCTTGCTCCCTTGAATGCTTAAACTTTGAAGCAACCTTATTTTCGGCACTTCATACGACAACAACTCGATCTCTGTTTTATTATCCAGTGCCTGCATGGAGCCGAACCTTTCCTGAGGACACGAAGAAGGACAAGCCTTGATTAACCAACCAAACGGCAAATAAAACGACCACACCTGCAAAGGAGAAGAAACCACGCGAGTGTGGAGCCAGAGCGAATATTATTGTAAGATGAATGTGTCACATAAGTATATCTTCACTAGCCTACACATCCTCTTCTTGCTGGTCAACTAGTCCCAATCCATCTCCCCCATTCTCTCCTTCTCCTTCATTGAACGTCCGCAATAAAAAAAAGCCTGATAGCTATCATCCATTCCATGGCTCTTCATCTCTTTTCTTGAACATCATCAACAAGAATGCCTAGTAGCTATCATCTATTCCAAATGGCTCTTCACATGACAACAAAAGTTGCTCAGAGTCTATGGCAGCTGATATATGGAAAATCAAAGTCAAGATAACAAATTAGTATGGACAGAGGATATGGATAATTGTACATAATACACATGAAAATAAATGAACAGATAGTTTTAAGAATTGACATTTCTCAAATAAAGCCATTCAAGGTAAACTCAGGCAAGATTAAAACCAAAGGATGAGCATAGCGCCCCGAAACTAAATGTTGATCTTGCAAACAAAAGAAGGCTCCATTTTCAAGAATCAACACTTGTCAAATAAAGCTAGTGCCAAATACGGCTTGATTCCTTGTGGAAGGGACGACATCTCAAATCCCAAATTGGTGAATGCATGTGAAGTTCATTTCTTGTTCGAATGTTTGGTGCGGCATCCCTCCTCTTAAATCTAGGTTTCTTCTCTCTTCTCCATCACCAATGATCAGAACATTGCAACAATTCTTGACATTTAGAGTATTGATTTTGGATTTATCGCATATGGATGCTATTACAAAAAGTGAGATCAAGAACAGAAAAGCCCAACCATTGCCTGGAACAAATACAAGAATCCCATCAAAGTTCCAACACTTTAATCTTCCAGGCGATGGTTGGGCTTTTCTGTTTTTGGTTTTAGGGGGCTTAGTTACGTTTGCTTATGAATGATTAAAGGATTGGTAGGTAAGTGAGAGAATGATGAAAAGTAGGATAAGTCAAGAGAATAAAAGATTTTTGGGGGAAGAGGGGCGATGGAACCTGACTTGATGAATTTTGCATTATTTCATGGTCATTATCATTAGCTTATCCTCTTAGAAGAGGCTATCCAAAGAGGCTGTCAATCTTTCTATGGGATGTGTAGACTTTTAGTATATCTGAGCATCTCTTCCAAGATTGATTGTGTCAGTACTCTTGTTTATTTACCTTGACTCTTTGGCAGCATGTTCATGTCATAATGTCGTTACAACTACTCATAATGAGTGAAAAGCGATAAGATCTTTCACTTTCTGTAATAGCATCACTATGTGATAAATCCAAAATCAATACTCTAAATGTCAGGAATCGTTGCAATGTTCTGATCATTGGTGAGGAGAAGAGAGAAGAAACCTGGATTTAAGAGGAGAGATGCCGCACTAAACATTCAGACAAGAAATGAACTTCACATACATTCACCAATTTGGGATTTGAGATGTCATCCCTTCCACAAGGAATCAAGCCGTATTTGGCACTAGTCATGCTTAGCCAGAGAGGAATTCTTTACAAAAGGGAACTGTAAAGCCATTTTACCTTCAATAGCTTTATTTGACAAGTGTTGATTCTTGAAAGCAGAGACTTCTTTTGTTTGCAAGATCTACTTTTAGTTTTGGGGTGCCGTGCTCATCCTTTGGTTTTAATCTTGCAGGATCTTACCTTGAACAGCTTTATTTGAGAAATGTCAATTCTTAAAACTATTTGTTCATTTATTTTCATGTGTATTATGTACAATTATCCATATCCTATGTCCATACTAATTTGTTATCTTGACTTTGATTTTCCATATAGCAGCCGCCATAGACTCTAAGCAACATTTGTTGTCATATGAAGAGCCATTTGGAATAGATGATAGCTACCAAGAATTCTTATTGATGATGTTCAATAAAAGAGATGAAGAGCCATTTGGAATGGATGATAGCTATCAAGCTTTTTATTGCGGATGTTCAATGAAGGAGAAGGAGAGAATGGGGAGATGGATTGAGACTAGTTGACCAGCAAGAAGAGGATGTGTAGGCTAGTGAAGATGTGTTGGGAGCACATGAGATAGAGCTAGAAGATGATGGGGAAGATGCATTGGCTCCTACTCTAGTTGAAGAAGTACCAAGTGGAGACTCTTCAAGCACGTTTGAGATTGAGGCTGATGGCAGTGAGATCGACAATGATCTTCCCTACCTATTCATTTTGATATCTCACTTTTTATTTCTTTAAAAAAAAGTACCAATTGAGTATCAGTATAGTGGACATTGATTTCTGATATAGTGGATAGTGGAAGGAGTAAGAGCATAGTACAATATATATTCGAATGGATTAAACAAATCAATTGCAAAAGCAACAATAGATTAGAGGGAGGGTATTGAGGGCTATTATCCTTTAATTGTTCATTGCCTAGTTTAATTTTTATCCATCAAATATCATAACTTATTAAATTTTATATAATATTCTTTTATCATGCCTCTCTTTTGAAGCTTGTGTTTTATGAGTCACTATTAGACAAATAACAATATCTTAGTTGATCTTTATTCATTTTGTCATTGCTAGACAAGGAAGGATTGAGGACTTTGATCCTCCGGTGAGGCCACTCCCAAATATGTATGCCACGACCTATGCCTTAGCTGCCTCTTTGACCACCCTTTCGCTAGCTTATGGTTAGTCTCTCTTGTTCGATATTGTGAAGCAAATACTATTGGTCTAGTAATTTTGGTGTAGTTATTTGCAAATAGATTTTCTCATTATTTTGTTTTTGAATTTTAGTAGTCCAAGCACTAATCAACAGGCTTGCGCTATATATCAAGACAGACTTGATTTTAGGCTACTTGTCTCTTAAGCTCATGACAGCCATCCTCAGCGTGTTCACATTGTTGAGGTTGGTGCTAGCGAGATTGATTTCTAATCAGTTCGGTCGCCATTGGACAATTGTGATGGAAGGCGCCATATTTTTCATCAGGCCCTCTATTATGGGTTTCACCCCCAAGTTATGTCGTCTCCTTGGTCAATCACTCCATGGCCAACCACAGCACCTGCTTTGCCTTGACGATTGCCCTAATCTTCACCACCGAGATCTCTACTACCTTCTCCCATGACATCTTGATCTCCTCACCTAAGGTAGTAATTTATTTTCATTTATTTTTTTTCCTAACTTTGTGGCATCTTTTTCGTTTTTTATTTCCCTGGTTTAGGTGCGTATCAACATTGGCACCCTATTCGGCAATCTATCCAATTATACTCTCCTCATTGAGACCTTTAAATCTAATGGGGAGGCTGCACTGTGACTTGCCCAAATAAAAAAAAATAAATGCTGGCATACCCCAAGGAGTGCGACGATGACATTGTGAACACAATCTAGAACATCGGCACTTGGTGGGACATCTTTCACCCAAGTCAGTGCATCCGTCACATGTTATTGTGCACTGTTGTGATCTAGTTTGTCCAATAGGCATGTAGCATAAACACCATGATGCTCTTCACCCCTCACTTTTTCAAGAAGCATAGATACGGTTACTTTTCCAACGTAGACCTCCGATTTAGATTGTGCATTAGGTGGGTCTATCTGTTCAAGCATTTGATTTTGACATCTCTTTGCTCTTTTCCCACCCATTTTATTAACTACTCAGAACACATCTTCCCCATCATTTTCTTCTAGGAAGTATATCGCATGTACATTACATGTGTATTGCACGTACATTGCACATGTATTCAATTTGATTTTTAAAAGTCTGCTATCCCCAACATTTCTTTTGAAAATCAAAACTACTAATGTGTAAGGCGAGGCTGCTCCCGAACATGTATGCCACGATCTATACCAGTTTGGGATTTTACTCTCTATTTGTTATAGTTGTACCGGTTTTATGATTTTTTTGTTTGTATTAATCCAATTTAATGAAAGGCATTTTTGTCGATTGTACCAATTTGAAGTTTTTGCTTACCCACCTCACAAAGTTGCTTAAATCTAAGTCCGAGCTCCCTCCTTTGATTGCTCTCCAAACCGCACTTCTCATCTCCTTGTCTCAAATCTCTTGGGGTAAATCCCTGCTCAATGACTCGGCCAAAACCTGAGCCAACTCCGCTGCCTCCGGTGTCTTCTCCGACCCCGTGCCTACTCCAATTCCCATGCCCTATTCGCCCACCAGCAGTTTAGCTTTCACGAACCGCTTTGCGCCCTTCGGCCACGTCGGCATAACCATCCCAATTCTGAGCCCCTCCAATGTCATGTTCCACCCGCGATGAGTTAGGAACGCAGGGCCCAACCCTTGTTCACGAGGCCTCTCCCGGTTTGTGAAATCCCTTTGGCTGAACGTCCCCTCTCTCTTTTAAAGAACACCGCAGGCGTGCATGGCTGTTGCCATCGCCAGTTTGCCGTGGCTGGCTGATCCCCTGACCCTAGATTGTGCCACGGCCTGCTCTGCCTCTGTTCCTACTAATTTGCTTCTGTACGTCACTGTGTTGTAGAGGTCTGCACGACGTGAGGGAAGAAGAAGACCGACGCACGAGCTGGGCTAGAGGGTACAGGAGATGGGCCGGCCTGCACGGGGAAAAGAAAGAGAAAAAGGGGTGGGCTGGGTCGACCAGGCCCGAATCTGGCTCTGTCTTTTCTTAATTTTTTTATTTTTTTATTTTTATAACTATGAATTTTTTTAAAAATAATTAATCTATTTTTTTATATTTACTATAAATTCTAGTGCTATTAATGCAAATGCTCCAAATGCCTATGTGCTATGCAATTTTAATGATTTGAATTGTTTTAGGAATTAAAAATTAATCCCTAAACTTTTTATGCAATTAAACCCTAAAGTGATAGCTATAACTTATGTGCCAACAAACGATTATTTTTAAAAATAATTTTCAAATAATTAATTTTCTGCGAAACAAATGAACTATTAATATTGTGTACAATATGATAACTAGTAGCAACACGTGATATGTTTGTTTTGCATTATATATAGAGGTGTCAAAATGGGTCTTAAACTAATATATGACCCATTTAAATCATAAATATATTATACATGGGTCATTTATATTTTTATGAGACTATTTAAATGGGTTTAAAATTTGAAAATTTAAGATAAATGGGTCTTAAATGGGTGGGACTTAGAAGCTAGAACCCATTTCCAGTCCAAGCCTTGCACTCTCTCTTTCTCTCTTTAACTTTATGAAAATATTTTTACAAAAACTGAAATTATAATTATTTTTTATATTTCTTTTTTTCTTTCCTTTTTTTTTTTCTTTCTTCTTCCTCCTTAGTCCTTCCTTAGTCGGTGGTTGGCAAGGTGACGACCCGTGACTTGCTAGGTGAGGCTCGAGCTTGCTGGCCTCAAATGAGCTTGAGGTCACCTATGGCTGGCGAGGCTTGAGTCTCACTAATTTAGCAAGACTCGAGCTAGTGAGGCGAAGGGCTCACCGACAACCTGGTGAGGCTTGAGCGAGGCTTGAGCAAGACTTGAGCCTTGAGTTCACTTATGGCTAGTTGATGATCGTCTATTAGCGGTCGGCCAAAATGAAGAAAAAGAAAAAAGTAAAAAGTAAAAATTCGATTAAAAAAAACTAACAATTAGATTTTTAAAAATAAAATAATTTCTATTTCTATTTTTTAAAAATAAAACTATAAAAAAAAGGAATCAAGGAAAATTTATCATATTTTTCTTATTAAATGACAAGAAATATTTTCTAGTTTATTTTCAAATTTTAGGCAAAAACCAAAAAATATTGTAATTTTCCTAAAATATTCTTCTTGGAAAATATTTAAGAAACAAACTTTTTTTTTTTTAATAAAAATAAATTGTCCACTAAATTTGTATTGCATGAAAGTGTTTTAACAATACCTTTTAAAAAAAGAAAAAGAAAAAGAAATATCATAAAAAAAAATAAGCTTTCTTATGTTTAGTTAAATGAGTTGGGTTGGATAGGGATAGGTTGGGTAAAAAATTTTACATTGGGATAAATGAATCATAAACATGTTAAATAGATCGATTTGGGTTGGACCATTTGTAACCAACCCAAACCCAACCCGACTCGACTAGCTTGACAGATCTAGTTATGTACAAAAGCAAGCATGCTACTGAGTCTATTAGTCCTTAAGGAACCATATATCCCAAAAGATTTAAATCTCAATTATTCATCTAAAACTTTCAAAATTTCTACATGTGAGTGATATCATCACCCATAAAATTGAGTTAAGGGCACTTCAATAATTACTTTAGGTTAAAGGGAGCAAATAGTCAATTTCTAAGTCTTGAGAGTATTTTGGTTATTTTTTGAGCATACGGTTAGTTTGGTTACTATCATGAGATTGGCCTGAGGTGGTCCAAGCCGGCCTTGGCGAGGGACATAATACAATATTTCCTATGTAAAAGATTATTATGATATTCTTTTTGGTCATGTAAATCTCTCGAGATTGTACACATATTACATGTGTATTGTATGTAAATTGCCGTTTGATTGTGCATAATCTTGATTGAGATATTATCTTAAAATGGTTATCTAACAAAACTTATAAAAAGATGGTGTATATACATCAAAATATATAAAAAATTTCATATTTCTTTTTTTCTACTATTATTATTTTTAACTTGTTACGGATGTTTAACACTTTCTATAAGATATTTTCATGTACTAAAGATAATTATGATATTTCATATAAATTATTCGTGTCTTTTAAGATTGTATGTATATTGCACATATATTGCCATTTGATTATGCATAATCTTAATTGACATATTATCGTAAAATATTTATCTAATAAAGTCTATAAATATATTGTATTATTCATTATTGTATACATTGAAATATATACAAATTTCATTTGCCATCCTTCTTCACGTGGACATCGAGCTTTCTCGTTTCCTTGGTAAAAATCTCATCCATGGGCTTAGCACTTCCACAAGCGTTAGCTGAGCTTTTAGGATGGTGATAGCAACATGAGGATCGTGAGGGAAAGGGTGAGCACAAACTTGATCCCCACCATCGAGATCACGAAGATTGCCTTCTTGATTGAATCGAGTGGAAGGCGATTTATTTTGAAGGAGAAAATTTGGAGAGGTTTTTCCTTTGGATGGTGACGTTGCACGTATGTTTAAAGACCGATGTTAGATGAAGAAGAAGTGATTGGGGAATTCTCTGGAGCAATTGATTTCAGTTCAACAAAAAATTGCCTTTCCCCTAATTCAATCAAGAAGGCGATCTCCACAATGTCGAGGGCTGGGATCAAGTCTGCCCTCGCCCTTTCCCTCGCAATTCTCATGTTGCTGTCTTGATGTCTAGAGAGCTTGGCTAGCGCTCGTGGAAGTGGTGAGCCCCTTGATGAGATCTTTAGTCAGGAAACGAGAAAGCTCGATGTCCACATGAGGAAGGGTGGCGATGGGGTTGGCAGTGGGAGTGGCGATGGCCGTGGTGGCAGCACTAGTGACACTGGTGGCGTATCATCTATTTGATACCTGAAGGCGCTAGTTGGAATAAGCCTAGCAAGGGGATTCAAAGAACCTCAACTATCAAACCTCACTCATCGTCGCTTTCCTCGATCATTTTTGTTCCTCTCAAATCCTCAGTCTACCATTTGCTTCAACCCTAGTTTGCATGAAACACAAGCGAGGAGATGATGAATCGAGGATTATCGTTCATGGCAATCAAACTAGGGTTGAAGCAAATGGTAGACCGAGGATTAGAGGAACAAAAATGGCGAGGCAAGTGACGATGGGCGAGGTTTGATGGTTAAGGACCTTTGACTCCGATTACTAGGCTTATATCCACCGGCACCCACAGGGGACTATATAAATGATACCGCCACCCGTGTAACTAGAGCCACCACCATTGCCATCGCCATTGCCATCGCTACCCCCACTGCCACCCTTCTTCACATAAATGTCTAGCTTTCTCATTTCCTAGCTAAAGGTCTCATCTATAGGTTCAACACTTCCAAGGGTGCCAGCTGAGCTCTCAAGAGATGAAGACAGCAATAGGAGAATCGAGAGGGAAAGGGCAAGCATGGACCTGATCCCTGCCATCGAAATCACGAAGATCGTCTTCTTGATTGAATCAGGCGGAAGGCGATTTTTCTCATATCGAATGGTTTTTGTCTTTAGATGGTGTGATGGTGCACGTATATTTAAAGACCAACATTATATGAGGAAGAAGCAATTGGGGAAGTTAACAGGGAACAAGGAAGAAAATAAGGGGTAAGTATGAGAATGAGAAAATTATCAAAAAAGTGTTATCTGTACTACAATTGTGTTAATTCAGTCTTTTTTTTTTATTGGCTAATTTAGGTTTAAATTTTTTGCATTTGTGTTAGTTGTTTTTATTACTAGCTGTTCACATTCATAGCAACAAATCAAGGATATAGTTGAATGACACACCTTGATGGATGAACTCTTAAAAATAGGCTCGCCTCCACATTGTTTGTCACAGGCAATCACCAAGGAACCATTCGGCACAGCAGGAATAGCAGAAGCCCAGAAGCCTGAGAGAGGAAAGAAAATGAAATGTTCTGATTTCGATTTCAACCACGACAACATAAGAAAACTTCGCATATACTCAACGACCACTGAATTAAATGAGGCCTCAAGTTGCTACTCAAATCAATAGGCAATAGAAAGTTGCTTACAGGAAAGATAAGCGCATTTAAATATGTGTAGCTGCATTTTCATACTCTTGCACCATATTTACAGATCAAGGTCTTATCCTATTGCTACAAGAATAAGCAAAATTTCAAATGACTAAAATAACAATTTTGTCAATGTGAGGGATAAATAACAAAACCTGAAAGGAAGTTGCTAGCCTGAAGTGAGAAAAACTCAGTTATGATGCACTAGTTAAGTGCAGTAGCACAATGAAACGGACTTGGAAAAAGGTGGCAACAGAAGTGCAATGAACGGGGCAAGTTAGTCATTACAGTTTCCTATAAGATCTCCTTTCCCAAGTATGCTTCTCTTCTAATTGACTCTGCCTTCTTGACATGGATATTCTGGAAAGTAATCCAAAAATGTTTTGCCGCCTAGTGAATAAACTCCATCGAATAGGAAGCTCTGGACTTGATTCTATGTTTCATGACAAGAGATAAGTAACTGCAATTCTAATATGCAATGGGGATGTAGATGTACGAATAACTGTAAATGACATTTCTATCTTTGCATGTGTCTCCCTAATAACCTTTTCAAAATTTCATAACCCGGATCTTCGACTCAAAAATCAAATAAGTTATAGATTGAAAAGGAATCAAAGAAACATAAGAGCAAGAGCATAATTTTTGATGCACCTATAACACTTCGCTCAATACTTTAGACCATCAGTGGTAGCACTGGTCTCTGCATGTGCATGTAATAAATAAACTTCGCAAGTAGGCTGTAGATGAAGATAGGGAGGAGATGAGTGACCAGGTGATTAACCTTTTCTGCTCTCAAAGTCGGATACCGATGCTGCACTTCACGGTTGGCTATAATTTGAGATGCATCAGTCTCCCTTACTCCTAGGTCCATCAAAACAAGCCAAGCGTGAGAAGAAAACAAAGGTCAGAGGAAATTAAATAAAGAAATATTCTAGCCTAAAAGAAATAATGCAATCCCCGTTCTATTCCCTCTGACGGCGTCAACGACATAAAAAAAAAAAAAAAAAAAAACTGCAGACTGTCGGGTCTGATTTAGTTACCGTTTCGGCCAGTTGTAGGTTGTTAAATTCGTTAATTAGGTCGATAAAAGTATGTGGTAAAGGTGACCGACTCTATATTTTATTGTGGCACTTGTTTGTTATACACCTACCAGTGATCTTGCCCCTCAATACTATTTACTATACAAAGCCTTTAGTATGTCTATGAAATTTTGTACAAGCCTTTCTCAAGCCTCCTAATCATGTCAACGGGTTGTCGCATTTGTTCCATGAACGGCCGGCCGAGGGGTATTTTTTCCTACTCGCTAACTTCATCGGTTCATTAATCTGTCTACTTTTTTTTTTCCCGGCCATCCACGTACTCATGTGAATATAATTAATGGTCGATATCTTTTGTATGACGAGAAGAGCACCTTCAAATCAAGTACAATCCCAATACGTGGAGTATCTTAATCAGGTTGAACACAAGCTAAAATCACACTGACCGAGTGCTTAATAAAGGACTAGTAACAATATTTTTTTGTTGGTTGGTTTAATAATAAGGTTAATTTACATTTAGACTACATTCCTTATTTTAACATGTCAGCACCCGCACACCTTATATCCCTCGTTCGTAGTTAAGTATTTTTCCCCCACTAACTAGGGAATATGAGAGGTGAAGGTTGCTGCATATTGAGTGGTTTTATGACTTTCGTGCACCAAAGCATTTCTTCTTTGCTTTTTTGTACTTGTCTCGTATCTAGGTCAGCACTAAATAGCACGTCATTCTCATTTAGTCCTCAACCTTTCTAGTTAGAGGTTAGAATCATAGCCTTTATTACAATTTTCTTGTGCTTATTCCACTGCGTTTAAGCAAAAATTTGATCAAACAAGAATTTAACAGGTATGATGATTTGGTTGCACTTATATATAATAATAATAATAATAATAAAATACTCACGGCTTTCCGTCAAATAGAAAATACAAAATTAATACCACAAAAAGTCTCAAATCAGTATATTCGTATCACATTTACCTCAAGCTAATTTTTATGTCTCAAAACATCCCAAATTAGTATACACATGCGACATTTATGACAAGCGGTGCGCTCGTGCTACATTTATCCCTAAAAAATGAAAGAATTGACACAATTTGAGGTAAATGGGGCACAAAAATATCAGTTTGGGATATTATGTGGCACACCTAGAATGTTCTATAAAGTTTGTTTGGAGATAATGTAGTATGTTTGTAACTGTCTTGAGTTTTTGGTGTTATTAGGCGAAATTTAAATAAAGCATGTTCAAGATCGATTGAAATATTAAGTGCAGAACAATTAAAAAACCAAAAATTACATTAAAACCACGCTAAGTATTTGAGCCCCTGTTGGAGAAATGAGCCAAATTTAGATAGTTATACAATCGTGGCCAATCACTTGATCTTTGTCGTAGGGGCATAATCCACATATCTTGAAGTTAGAGCTAGAAAATAGAAGGACGATCTTTTTCAAAACCTTAAACTAGTATATATGTAATAAATTTACAAAAATTAATATTTTGACTACAAAAAACTTTAAACTAGTATACGTATGATAAATTTACCTCAAACGATTATAAAAAAACCAAAAATTAGCATACTTGTAAGAAATTTACCCCAAACAAATTTTTAGACTCCTAAAAATCTCAAACTGGTATATTTATGACAAATATATCATTCATTAAATCGGATTAATACCACAAAAAACCACAAAATTAGTATAACTTTGACAAATGGAAAGTAAAATCACAAATTGCTATATTAGTCAACTATTACATGTCATCCAACTCAATAATTTGATAGCAAAATTTAGAGGAAACCATCCAAGAATAAATTTGTCTTAAGCATACCAATTCAAGTTAAAATTGTCAAAAGTGTACCAATTTGAGATTTTTGGTGGTAAAAAAATTAGTTCGGGATAAATTTATCATATGTATACTAGTTTTGGGTTTTGTTTTTTTTTATAATATTAACCCTTATTTAATATCAAAACAGTGATTGTCTATGGACAAGCAAAAAGAACCTCAATTGTTTATATTAATAAATAGCTTATAGCCATCATTATTCACAGCTTGGGCCAGATAATCTATTAGCGGATCACCTTATTTGTCACGCCATTGATTGATTAATGTGTATTGCGTAGGATCACCTCTTGCTTGAAGTCAAAGTATTGTTTTGGTGTAGACCGGTTTGTTTGGAGCATCGCTAATGATCTGTTTCAAGTAAACAGTTGACATTGGAGCGTGATCTTCCGACCACCGGGTCTGTGAAAACGTTCTTCCAATCTTGTTGTTCCTTCGATCTTTGTTACAACTTTTCGAGCGCCCCAAGAAGTTAGACATGCTTATGACCGCTTCAAACTAGGCGACACGTCACAAACGTGCGACAATGTTGCATGGAAGGGTAAGTGGAGACCTACAAGGAAAGAAGCCAAAAGGGGAATACCTTCATGGGGACCATGTACGGGCCAGATTAGGTCCTGGGTCGTTTTATTAATTGCATTAGCACCCGTGATAATAACACCATACAAAGAAATGAGTCAATTTTAAAGCAGAAGAAACTCTCAAAATTTAGCAACGAAATTGATCCAGATGCATATCACGAGCAAATCTTAATTGGTCACACACGCCACATCGATCGTTTAATCTTTCACTCAAAACAACTTTATAATTCCTTTAACGTGCCTCACTCACCGGACTAATCCGCCCTGTCCAAAAGCTCAGATCGCAGCACCCTCGATGTCCCTACACGCGCCCCTCCACCAACAGTGGCAGCAACTTGGCGACTCCATAACCCTTTTCTGCAGAAAGTAAGGAGCCAACAAATTCTCCCTTCAAAAACCACGGTTATTTCTATGAATGCGGATGCCGCAGAGGTAATGGGAAAAAGAATGTACTTTAATTAGATTTTACTCAGCCTCTCGAGTAGAAGGGTTTCGACGACGGTCTTTACGTAGGCATTGAAGCACTCTCTACAGGAATTAGGCATGACGTAAGACTCATGGAGCCTCCGAACGTCATCGGTGCGGCGAGACCCAGATCTGGAGATGACAGACTTGGGCCGCTCTAAGCTACACGTGGCCAGTATGGTGTGGGTCGCCGCTCTAGCGATTTCTTTGAATGCATCAACTCTTGCAGGAGCGGCAACGAATGAGAAACTACAAATAAAAGGCAAGAATGAAGAGAGTACAGTATTGAGTCTTCAAAAATTTAAAGGATAAGATGGTCGGAGTAAGTGAAGATAGTTAGATCCGTGCAATTAAATGACAACAGAATGATACCCATGACAGTTAGAGGTTTTACTCCTATCGTATTACACATGCTGTTTTGTTAGTAATATTTTCTTATACATTTAGTTAAAGTAAGATATACCAACTAAAACAGAATGCGCAATTGATCATTATTGACATTCGAATTTTACGACCTTTTAAGTATTTGCTCATTTTGCAAAAATATAAAAATTTATAAGAAGATAAAAATATGTGAATCATAAAAAGATAAAAATAAAAATAAATAAAGTAATAGTAATAAAAGATGCATGAAAGAAAGAGAAAAAAAATAATGAAAATGAAAAATGAAATGAAAGATGAACAAGAAAATTAGATAGAAAATATAATCAAGCCCCGAAGTAGCAACCCCATGAGCTACAATCAAATTGAATCCAGTTCTTGTCTAAAATAGCAATCTATCAAGTACTCACTAACATCTCCAAACTACATAAATATCAATTAAGAGACACTAAGCTAAATCTAATATTAAGCTCTAACTAATTAAGTGAGACTTAATCAAGGCCTAGGGTGGCACTGTGATTTTTACTTTCTTGATTTTAGGAAGGGTTTTGCACGTAAAAAATCTCGATTGTTTTCTTCTCTATTTTCTCTTTATATATTCGCGCTTCTAATGTTCCAAGCCACCCTTTGTCCTAGTCACTCTTGAGTACTTGTCTCTATGAGGTCCGGAAGCGATGGCCGGCAGCATCTTCTTGTGGGAGGGTTTGGAGCTAACAGCCAGCATCTCTAAATTAGGACACATCCACCTCAAGCTTTCCGCCAGTTGAGAACTGGTATCAATATCTCCAAAAGTGTTACACAGGATCTGAAGTCTCAAATGTTTGACATTCCACAATGGATGAAGCACTTCACTTATGATTTCTTTTGGAAGAACTAATGCCTAGATATATAAAAAGAAAAATAGGAAGATTTCAATTCTCAGTTCACATTAACATGAAAATACTCAATACAAAATACTGATTTGGAAAAATGTTACTTACCTCGACTTCATTACAGACTAGTGTTAGCGAGTCACAATAGCCAAAATATCTCAAGAACTTGGCCGCCTTGAGATAGCTCCTCCTCTTGTTGTTGACTCTGAAATCCACCTCCAGTCTCGCATTGGCCAATCTTGTCGAATCTCGTGGACCTATGACTATGATGTTGGGGCCATTGTATTGGAACGACACCAGATTAGGAGTTTGGGTCTTTACTCTTATCAGGGAGTCGAATTCAGTCAAGGCAAGGTGCTTGAGATTCTTGTGAGTTATCCTGATGCGCTTGGCGGAACGGCTCCCCTTGAGCCTCAAGGTCTCTAGGAGACGAAGCCATGAGATGACTTCTTTGATTGTCTTGATTGAGAGCACGCACAAATCCAGCGCAAGCTCCCTCAGGTTTCGAGCACCATGTACTTGGAGATTCGACAAATTCCCATCTGGGAAGGCCATGACAAATATCGATCTAGAGCCAAGAGACTATTAAAGGCATGGTTCCAGTCCTTGGAGAGGATGCTCATTTGCGTTGCAATCCTTGTAAATTGCTAATCATATTGCAAGAATGTGAATTATGATTGACAATTCAGTGGAATACAAGTATAGTTTAGCTTCAGAGTTATCCCTGAGAAAGAAAATATTGAACTTCCATTCTTCGTGCATTTAATGTTACCCCGAGATTGGGTCATAGTTAAGAAAATTGTATTCTTGTTATAACCTTTTTATGATATTTTTACTCTCTTTTCTAGAGACAGATATCTCATGGCAAATTTATATCTCTATCAAGTACAGCCAATCCATCCGTTTGATAAAGGAGAGGGATGGTGAGGACATAGCTATTACATAGCTATTAGTTCTATGCCTATGGAAATGCAAAAAAAAAAAAAAATTGAAAAATATTAGAAGGCTTATAGTGTTGTCTTGTCTATATTAGATTCTCACTATTAGCTACACTTGTTAGAGCTTTGCTATTTGAAGTTGGACATAGATGATCATGTGAAATTTGTACGGATTATTCAAGAAAGTCTATGTGCTTTTGATGAATATGTGACCTCTATGTCGAGAGATGATTGCCTTATATATATAACAGATCATAATGTTCTTGATTATTTGAAAGCTAATTCGCATCGATATCCTAAGTAGTCTCCTATCACTTTTGTTGCTTATGAGTCGGCCTTTAGCATTGAAGGACACATTTTAAATTAATGTCATAGTTCTCTTTCTTGTGAAATTGTACAATAGAGATTGGTTATTTGAAGTTCCACCTAAGGAAGATTTAGAAGATGACTCCCTCATTTATAGATTTTTATATTCTTTGACATATTTTCTAATTTTTATAATTTTTAATTTGATATGAAGTTTTTATCCATATAATAAATACATGTGAAGAGCTTAAAATATGTTAGATGGACAAGTAATGGATTTCCTAAATTAGGTTAAATATTAATATGTTCTAATAATATGAGTTAGGTATGTATCAAGTCGGATTAGGTATAGGTCTTCAAATTTACATTGCATGGAAATATGCCAAAGAAATTAAATGGATCAATATGAGTAGGGCCATTTTCGATTCAATCCAAACTTCGACTCTAGAAAAGGGTATAGATCTTCAATTTCTCCACAACTAGTAGTGTCATGGCAAGAATATGCACCTATTCTAAGCGCAAAGACCTCAAATCCCCATCCTAAATAGACCAAATTTCAATCATTATTCCACTGGCAACACTCCCAATTTGCATCATTCCATCGTCGTAATACCACTGGCTTCCCAAACCAATGCATTAAAAAAGAACAGCTCCAGCTTTGTCCAGCACATTTTATCCTTCAACAACTTTTGGCACAGAGGCCTCGTTTATATCACCCTATCTTTGGCTAGTGGGAGAGACGGTCCTCAGCCACCGCGAAACGCCTTATTCATGTATCGACTTTCCTTGAAATTAATGCCATGGATGGGGCTAAGGCAACCGTATCTAATTTCATAACTAAAACTCCCTTCCATCCCTCCCTTCTTTAAGTTACATTACATAATTAGGCTAATCAGCCTTTGGAAACAAACAATGCAATTAGTGAGCCATAAGGATCACTTATTCAATTTGACTTGGTTCTGATCAATCCTGTTTCCTTTTTTGCAATATTAACCGATATATAATATGTTATAACTATGGATGTAATTTCCTTCATATTAATATAACTTCATATTTTTCTTTTGCTTCTCTAGTAAAAAGCCCTAAGTCTCGGCAGTGATCAAAATATTGCATCCATAGTTTAGATGAAACTAGTGAAAGATGTTTGCAAATGAAAGCCATCTTATGATAGAAAGCTAATTGCGCCAATTATTCTTACCGGTTGCCCATCATTCTGAAAACAGCGTTGGTGCTCCAAAATGCTCAGGATACATGAACTGGATGATTGCATCATTATCTCTAAACCCACTCTCTGTTTTTAAGAATTTTCATAAACCTAAACTAAAACTTAGAGAAAAAAAAAAAACATGAACTTTCCTAAACCATATGTGTACGAATTAAATGAATATAAAATAAATCTAATATTAAGATCGAACAATCTAATCAAGACCTATTTTTCTCACTATCTTTCCATTTTTATTTTATTTTTTTGACCTTTTGTTATTATTTTGTTATCTGTTATTATTGCTCCTACTATGCCCAGACGCTGCTGACATGATCAAATTATAATTTCTCCTTATTTCTGTTTTTGCTATTTTATTATTTTATTTTATTTATTCTGATAAAAGGGGACACGGACTGAGCCATTGGGCCCGGTCCACGGGTGTGGTCAAACATGGAACTCACAAGGACGAATGTAAGGATTTTGGGCCTATTCCACGTGTGGAATAAGATGTGAACTTCACAAGCACAATAAACAAATATAAATGGGCTCAAGCCTACATAAGCCCATTTTCTATTAGCTGTAAATGACTTTTCTATCCTTGCATGTGTCTCCCTAATAACCTTTTCAAAACTTCATATCCCGGATCTTCGACTCAAAAATCAAATAAGTTATAGATTGAAAAGGAATCAAAGAAACATAAGAGCAACGGCATAATTTTAGATGCACCTATAACACTTTGCTTAATGCTTTAGACCATTGGTGGTAGCACTGGTCCCTGCATGTGCATGTAATAAATAAACTTCGCAAGTAGGCTGTAGATGAATATAGGGGAGGAGATGAGTGACCAGGTGATTAACCTTTTCTACTCTCAAAGTCAGATACCGATGCTGCGCTTCACGGTTGGCTATAATTTGAGATGCATCAATCTCCCTTATTCCTAGGTCCATCAAAACAAGCCAAGCCTGAGAAGAAATCAAAGGTCAGAGGAAATTAAATAGAGAAATATTCTAGCCTAAAAGAAACAATGCAATCCCTTGAAGAGACAATTTACTGAGCGACATACCTTGAGATAATCCACGAATGCAGGGTATCAAACGCCATGCATGTGTTGACTAGACTTAAGCCTAGTCCATATGACTATTGGTGAGAAGAATCTCAACGATTCGCCCATTAAATTTCCACCCCATGGTAAAAGCTGCATAAAATGGTGTTCAGCTGAAAGGTCCAAAAAGGACAGGAAAAAAACTAAAAACTCTTGGACTGTTACTATATAACACAACAAACAACTGACCTCAGCATACTTGAGACATCAGGCCTTCGTAGCACTTATCTTTGTATTCTTTGTGCTTGACGACGTCATATAGAGGGTCAAGGTCCCTGCAAACAATATATCAGGGCAGATCAGGAAGCCTTGTGTACAGCAATCAAAGTTAATATAGGATTTTAAGGGCGATGGGCAGCATTCAGCACCTGCTGACCCTGACTTGACGATAATTCTTTACACCAACCAAGAAGGATATCATTTATTATTTTCTTTCCATATTCAACTATTATAAAAGAAAATTGAAATGCATCACTCCTGTTTTGAGAAATTTAACATTGTTGAAATACTTATTGCACATCTTAACAACAAAACTATACACTCCAACAAGAGCGTTACATACCTCAAGCCATATCTCAAGCCGGAAGTTCACTATTGCACATCTAGCTTGACGAACACTGTCCAGCATACTACGCCATGCCAGTAGGTACTAGATAGTTAGACGTCAAATGTGTGACTGCTCAAAGCTCAGGCAGAACAGCTACACCGCAACCCATTTCAACTGTTCAACACTTTCTTTTATCATAAAGGTCCTAGCAGGTAAATTCAGCAAAAAAACACGCATGGCCACTAATTGGCTTGCTACATATGGATATCACATGCAGATGCACATTTGCTCGAGACATACAGTTGACCATAGAGCACATGCAAAGTTGCTGAGCACATATAGTTGACCATAGAGCAAGCAACTGCTGTCACTTTCATCAACTCACGTTGTTTCTCACGACAAGGAATAAGTTAAAAAACAAGAACAAGGAATTATTCTTACAGAACAACTATAATTGTCTCGGCAGCAGTGAAAAAGTTGGCACATAATATAGGCAGATCGTATTCTGGTTCTGGAAACATAGCAAAATGCAAAACCTGCATAGAGTATCTTCAGAAGAACAAAATGAGGCCGCTAAACATCATAGCAAAATAATGTGTTCATGTAAACTTACTTGAACAACCAATTCCTTCATCAGCACAAGTGGCAAATCTAATTAGAGGAAAAGCTTTACACGGAAAATACTATCTTCCAAAAACATGAAAGTTTCCATCGGTGAAAAGCCGGATCAATTAATTCTACACTTAATTCAAAAACTATCAAATCCGTACACCCATGTGGCACCAAAATTCCTAAAGTTCTAATAGCAAAAGAAGGGAAGCCATGGTACCGATTAAGCACAACCGTCCTCTCTCTCGAAAAAATTTCCTCTGACCATCATGTGCAACTTACAGGGGCTTTTCTGGAGCTACAGAGACTGGAACTACAAGCTACTTTTGCTTAAAAACCATAAATTTAAGCTGTCTGTCTAGATTCTGTAGACTGATTCCTCATAATTTATGTATCAAGTGGCAATGATGTTAGACAATCATAACTGCGGTCCCTTGCTCCCTTGAATGCTCAAACTCTGAAGCAACCTTATTTTCGGCACTTCACATGACAACAACTAGATCTCTGTTTTATCATCCAGTGGCATCATGGAGCCGAACCTTTCCTAAGGACACGAAGAAGGACAAGCCTTGATTAACCAAACAAACGGCAAATAGAGCAGACGCCCAGAGAGAAAACCAAAAACCCGGCGACAGACATTCACAGTCAAGCATCTCTCTCTCTCTCTCTCTCTCTCTCTCTCTCTCTCTCACGTACGCCCGCACGCACATACTGAGCAGCATAGTCAGAACTTGAAACGGCGGATAGAAAACGAAACAGTGGAATGCAACGACTACGTCTGGAGTGCCGACACAAGAAGGTCCGGAATGCAACGCGCGACGAGAGGATCGAACTTGAGTTCACCAGCAAACAGCCGCGATGCCAATTCGAACTCCAATTGAGCACGAAGCCCAGTCGCGAAACAATCGCATAACCAGCAAAAGAGAAAGGCGAAAAGCCGAAAACGACCCACCTGCGGAAGAGAAGGAGCCATGCGAGTGTGAAGCGCGGTCTCGTCCAGAGCGAATTGGACGAACTGCCTGTGCGCCAGAGCATAGACGCGAACGGACGGCCGCCACGCTTCCTCGCGTGCAGTGCGGAAAGAGAGATGCTATTCTGTTGGAAATATGATTTGATATCTTAACAGATACGGATCCTCAGTATCAATAATTGGTTCGATAATTGACTTGGTAAAATAGTGGGGTGCCCAAAACGGTTAACAAGAGACGCGATCGAAGCAAAAGACTAATTATCCGGACACGCGATGCTTGTGAAAACGACATAAGCATTCGAAAAATCAACCTTTTAAACAGATCGAGGTTTTCTCCGTAGTGAAAGGGCAAAACAAGGAATTCGCCGTGCCATGTGACTTTGCTTGCGTCGCTTGACGATGCAGCGATGCGGCGGGTCCACCCCATGCCCCGCAAGAAGGCCGTCGCACGAGAAATAGAGATGGATGTGAGTTGCGTCCTTGCCTAAAGATCATGTTCCCACTTATCGTCTTGCCTCTACCTGCAGAAACAAGGCAGCAATTCAATCCGCACATGTTCCATCCAATAAATTAATAGACAACCAAGCAGCACACTCTGTCGAACGAGAAACCAGGTCAAATGATGCCAATGCCCAAAAGAACTCTCACCCCCACATTCCAAGAAACAATTTTAGCTTCATCGGTTCATTGATCTTTGCTTACTTTTTAAATTTTTTTTTTCCGGCCATCCACTTTACTCATGTGAATATAATTAATGGTCGATATCTTTTTGTGCAACGAGTCAAGTACAATCCCGATACGTGGAGTATCTTAATCAAGTTGAACAAAAGCTAAATCACAATTACTGAGTGCTTAATAAAGTACTAGTGACAATTTTTTTGTTGGTTGGTTTAATAATAAGGTTAGTTTAAATTTAGACTACAATTCTTATTTTAACATGTCGGCATCCGCACACCCCATATCCCTCATTCGTAGTTAACTATTTTCCCCCACTAACTAGGGAATATGAGAGGCGAAGGTTGCTGCATATTGAATGGTTTTGTGAATTTAGTGCACCAAAGCATTTCTTCTTTGCTTTTTTGGTACTTGTCACTAAATAGCACGTCATTCTCATTTAGTCCTCAACCTTTCTAGATAGAGGTTAGAATTTAGCTTTTATTACAGTTTTCTTGTGCTTATTCCACTGCATCTAAGCACAAATTTGATCAAACAAGAATTTAATGGGTTTGATGATTTGGTTGCACTTATATAATATATATATATTCACAATTTTCCCGTCAAATAGAAAATACAAAATTAATACCACAAAAAGTCTCAAATCGATATATTCGTGTCACATTTACCTCAAGCTAACTTTTATGTCTCAAAACATCCCAAATTAGTATACACATGCAGCATTTATAACAAACTAGTGCACTCGTGCTACATTTATCCATAATTGCCTTTCGGTTCTTTTAATGATTTGTTGTTGCAACATCAACCTTGCAAACAAACCAGCCACTGAATAGGAATTTTTTTTATACCTGTGTCAGAAAAATTTCAACAAACCATCCAATGGAGGAAACCCCCAACTCACCCCAACAAGTTTCAAATCCAACACTGGTTGATCCAATATAAGAAAGCGTGATTCCTCCTCAGCCATCGGTTATGGCTTCACCTGCTTCGGTTCAAATCTATGGCCCGATTCAATGGCCTCACTTCGGCTGGTATCCGTTTCAAGGCCAATGGGCCATTGGGCCTAGCCACACGTGGACCCAACAAGGCTTATCTGGAGAGGAGAATGCACTAGGCTCTAGAACTCAGCCCAAAGGACATGGGCCAACACCCCCTTCACAGGAGAACCATTGGAGTGATGGATTGGGCTGGACAAGAAGGGATCTTGGACCCGGATCCATCCCACTGGGTCTAGGGACGAATCCATACCCAATTCCCCAACTTGGCTTTCAACCTAGTTTTTTGCCCTGCGCGTTCCCTGCCAACAGCGGCCGTCCCAAGCCCGGAGACCCCCTATACACGTCACCAGCAAACAGATATACATATGCATATACATATACATATACATATACATATACATATACATATACATATACATATACATACATACATACATAAATATATATACACACACCTCTTTGTGTGATAAGGAAAATCCACTATAATTCCAACACAAATAATAATCAAAAGAATTTTAACATGTGAAATGATAATTAAAAAAGACCGACGTGATAATTATATTTTAAGTGTCATATGAATTTCTAAATTCAAGTTGAATCAAATAGAATTATTATTACAATATGCTCTTATAAATTCGAAGAAGAAGAAAGTCCTTTCGACTTTTATGCATTAGAAATTGTAAATTTTCTAAGAAATTACATTTTTATTAAATGATATAGGTTTAGTTTCACGCAATAGTTAAAATTTGTTATCCTTTCATGAGCAAGAGGGCGGATAGAATAGTTGAGTATGTGCTTGTATCAACTAGTTTGAGTGTGAGTATTTTGTATGTGTTGAGTGAGAAAGTATATTGTAATAGTTGTGTGAGTGTTTATTTTGATTGTTATACTTGTACATAATTTAGTATAACGAGTGTTTTTAGTTGTATATTACAATTATCTCGTACTACTGCCAAAACGCTTTCGCATACTTTACAAGATGTATTAGAGCAACATTCGCATACCCTAGAAACTTTGCAAGAAGGAACAACGGCGAGAGTCTTTCGGTCTAGTGTGTCACAACTATTGTGGCTAACTGGTGAAGGGAGCAATTCTCTTCTTCCTCCTCCCTCTCTCTAAAAATTTTCTGAAATTGTGAGCCCCTTCAAATTGTATGCACCCCTTGATGAGCTTAAAGGAGATTTTCTCTTCTCTGTACATTGTACGCACCCCTCAATGGCCATGTCTTCACACATCAAAAAAATCGAAGTGAATATATCAAATAAAATATCATCAACTTTCCTTAAAGAAAATTGAATATATATCTTGCAGAAGTTTCTCTCACTTTTGTATGGTCGACGCTAATATATGAAGCGATGAGAATCATAAAATAATCATCACGTGATAATTGTTCTTTTGAGTTTTGGTTGGGTTGTGTTGCATTCTTTTGGAGTTGTAAGTGGAAATTGAGGAGCTCCTAATGTGAAAGGTGTTTTTGCCGATGCTCGTTAATGATAAGTCTTTGTAACTATTAATAACAATCAAAATTTAACTTTGTTTTCTATTATCAAATCCATTTCTCTTTAAAAATATTTAGAAACTGTTCATATATAAAATATAAATTTTTTATTTTGATCTATTACCAAATATTAATTTATTCCTTTATTTTGTACTTGCCATATTATAGTAGGTGAAGAACAAAGTAGCAATATTCCGTGATCTGCGGGAGTTGAGGTATTCTAAAGAAAAGAGAGAAGAGAGAACAAGGGAATAGAGAGAGAGAGAGAGGGGGAGGAAAGAAGCAAGAGTTCCTAAGCAAGTTACTAACTTTTTAACAAGGTCAAAGTTGCTGATTTTTATGTATTAGAAATTGTAAATTTTTTAAAAAATTTACATTTTTATTAAATGATATGGGTTTAGTTTCATGCACTAGTTAAAATTTATTTACAAACAAAAATTATACTAACTAACAAAAATATAATCAATTAACACCAATTGATGATTAATGCAATGCGACTAATATAGATTGCAAGTTTATAATACCGCTCGCAGCACGCACGTTCACACATATACATATACATATATATAAGAGGCACTATAGCCTCTGCAGCTTTGTGTGAGCGAGTTATCCCTTCATGAGTGAGAGGGTGGATAGAATAGTTGAATATGTGTTTGTATCAACTAGTTTGAGTGTAAGTATTTTATATGTGTTGAGTGAGAAAGTATATTGTAATAGTTGTGTGACTGTTTATTTTTATCAATATACTTGTACGCAATTTAGTATAATGAGTGTTTTAGTTATATATTACAATTCTCTCGTGCTACTACCACAACGCTTTCGCATAACTTACAAGATGTATTAGAGCAAGGCTCGCATACCCTAGAAACCTGCAAGAAGGAAAAACAATAGGAGTCTTTCGGTCCAATGCGTCGCAATTGTTGTCGCTAACTGGTGAAGGGAGCAATTCTCACCTTCCTCCTCCCATCCTCTCTAAAAATTTTCTGAAATTACGAGCCCCTTTCAAATTGCATACACCCCTTGATGAGCTTGAAGGAGATTTTCTCTTCCTTTTACATTGTATGCACCCCTTGATGGTCACATCTTCACGCATCACAGAAATCGAAGTGGATATATCCAATAAGATCTTGTCAATCTTTCCTTAAAGAAAACTGAATATAGATCTTGCGGAAGTTTCTCTCGTGGTCACTTTTGTATGGTCGACACTAATATATGAAGTGATGAGAATCATAAAATAATCATCACATGATGATCTCATATCATCACAATGTGAAAGGGGTTTTGCTTGATGCTTGTCAATGATAAGTCTTTATAACTATTAATAGCAATCAAAATTCAACTTTGTTTTCTATTATCAAATCCATTTGTCTTCAAAAATATTTGGGAATTGTTCATATATAAAATATAAATTCTTTATTTTGATCCATTACCAAATATTAATATTTATTCTTTTATTTTGTACTTGTCATATTATAGTCAATCGAATATGTTGAATCTTGTCGGTATATTGATTTTGTATAATGAGCAAACACATCATCATGGCATCTTATGAAGGCCATGCCACTCGACACGAGAGAAGATCCAATCTACTACAAACCGTTTTAATCGTCTTTGTCAATTGCTTACTAGATGATCTCAACGTAACTATTGATAACCTCCCTAGAATTGCAAAGTAAAATCTGTTAGTATCTACGTTCAATCTGCCTTCATCTATTTGTTGAACAATTTAAATTTTGTATGCTTTCAACTAGTGATAAGTTATGTTGTTTTTCATCATGCCTTCGTGTTCATTTAAGAGTTAACCTTGTGAGTAGTTACGAAAGTGCATGCAAACAAAGTTTGGCGTCCATCCCATATTCTTCTCTCTCTTGCCTGCATGAAGATGGCAGCTTTTGGTACCAGCATTAAAGCGGAAATAGTATGCATAAGCGTGTATGACTTCTTTTGTACCCTCTTCTTTCCTAGGGTCTTTTTCTTTTTTGGCTTGTGTATCTTTAATATATGCACAAGGCCATGATGGTGCGATGATGTTGCTTTAATTTCTTCGGTGGGTTTGCCAATTTCATCTTTTACTTTTTGGGCACTTGTGTGTCTCGTTTGTGTCTAGGTTTGTTTGTTGTTCTGCTACTAGAGGTTAGGTCGGCTAAATTGTAAGTGACAGTGGAGTTTCAATTACTGGTCTTTTTAGCCAGGACTCATGAGCATATCATACAATTGTTTTGTGTAGCTAGAGTTGTTTAAACACAAAATTAAGGAGTAATAGAGAATGAGGGCATATAGTTTGCAAGGTTTCCATCAATGTAGCATCCTTTTGCAAAATCTCATAATGCCCTAAAATGGAAAAGAAAGAGTTCAAAGTGGAGACTTGTGTTTTGAAACATTTGGTGGGATGCCATATTGGCCATTTGTCGTGCTGCGTTGATGCTGATTAGCTTGCATTTGTGAATTTGATGTTTCATGCAAACTATCGGTTCCTCTTTGTTCCTTCCTTTAACTTGCGTAGGTCAATGTCATAAGTGTAGGAGTCACAATGAATCATGCACTTAATTTGTCGATCTAGTCTCTCGTACCAAAGTGATAGATGTAGGAATGAGGATACTGTATCAAGGTCCTCAAAGTAGAATCAACAAGTGAGGGAAATTAAGAACGGTAATAGTGAAGACATATTGATTAGAGCACTTTCGAATGGGAAGATTACATCTATTCTTCACATAAGCCACGTGTGAAGTAATTCACTCCAATGTGTTGTCTGTTTCAAAGTCTTGAGCATCTTATTCAACTTGTAGGGCAATTGTACACTTTACTTCGAAATGAACAAGAGAGTGAGGCTATCTAAGATGTTCGGCATCTACTACAAAATGCAGCAACTGGATGTGCAGACCGTGTGGTTCTTCTACGAAGGCAATTGCATTGCGGCAATCAAACCCCTCAACAAGTAAGTATCGACCACCTAGGATCAACTTTTCCATAACTTATTTGTAGCATCACTTTTAATTCATTATGTATTTCGTCGTAACCTGTCATTGGGATTGGAGGGCCATGCCAAAATCTGCACTTTTGTCCACCAGTTGGGAGGTGGAAGACAGCAGCACGGACAAGTCACATGGTGAAAGGACATTTCTTCTATGCTTTTATGAGACATCCAATGAAATAGAAACCATCTATGAAGTATGGAGGGATTTATGATATTTTGAATTAAATTATGCGTATGAATCCTTGGACTTGCTCTCTTTTACCTTGATTGTTCATCCCCTATCACGAAACAATACACTTGCATGCATGTACTCTCTTCAACAAAAAAACACACAGCATGGGCCGCTAGGGTGCCAATAGAACACCAAACTATTAACTGCTGAAAAGCCATCCATCTAGCGACAATATAGCAATGAAGTAGACTGCCAATTATAGTCTTTCAAGGGCACTCGGATGGGCTCCCAAGAAGTGACACAAGTAAACTTTCCTCAAGCAGCCCCTCTCCAATACCAATCAAACCATGTAAACATTCCCAAGTGTATCTCATAACTAGATGAGATGGCTTAACCATTTTGTTCGCTAACATAACCATCATACGGTCAATCAGAACTAAAGTGGGATGGTTTAGCCAATTTTTGTACGTGTCGTAGAAGGTCCCGCCTAAATCCCCAATCCCTAATGTAGCCTAGACATAATTTGTACATTTAGCCGTTCACTTCCTAGTTTCTAACAAAGTAATTCACTTCCTATTAGAAACTGGACTTAGCAAAATCTTTAATGTAATCAATTGAACTTGGGAGAGATGCAAATGGAATCCAAAAGCACGTCCCTCCAGGTTTTAGAGTTTGCGGTAGCAAGAAATTGATACAATACATAAGACTTCTACTAAGCACCTCAGCTAGAACTAGATACAATCTTCCAACCAAGCAATCTTTCATAAAAAGGAAACTCTAATAGCACATACAATTGTGAACTCAAACTCTAATCACTTAAAAGATAGGGCAAAAACACAAATCAACAATCCATACCCTTTTCCAAGGGGGCAAATACAAAAGGGAGAAAAATAAGAGAAGGAAAATAAAAGTGCGCAGGGAATAGAAGGACTCCAATTGAAAGTCGGAAATTGAAATTTCTAACACAAGCTCACGGCTCAGCGAAGAACTATTTCCTAAACAACCATAAGGCAAACGCATATGAGCAGAGACGTTTCTTGGCAATGTCAACTGGAAAATTTGAGAGGAATGAACAAGTGGAAATGGAAAACCCCCAAGCCATCATGTTTCTCATTTAAAACGCAAGTTTTTTACCTTTATCCTGGTGGCCTTGACAGCGAAACCTATTGCAGCTGAAAGCAGCCCCAAGAACCCCCACAACACCACATATCATCACACCCTTCCTGTCCATCTCTCTCTCTCTCTCTCTCTCTCTCTCTCTCTCTCTCTCTCAAAGTATGACACCTCACAAATGACGAAATCTCATAAGGGTAGAGAGAGAGAGAGAGAGAGAGAGAGAGAGAGAGAGAGAGAGAGAGTAGCAATATTCTGATTGACTCTCGGTGATCCGTGGGAGCCGAGGTCTTCTAAAGAAAAGAGACAAGAGAGAACAAGGGAATACAGAGAGAGAGAGAGAGAGAGAGAGAGAGAGAGAGAGAGAGAGAGAGAGAGAGAGAGAGAGGAAAGAAGCGAGAGTTCCTAAACAAGTTACTCCCTTTTTAACAAGTTCAAAGCTACTGATTTTTATGTATTAGAAATTGTAAATTTTCTAAGAAATTACATTTTTATAAAATGATATGGGTTTAGTTTCACGCACTAGTTAAAATTTATTTACAAGCAAAAATTATACTAACTAACAAAAAGATAATCAATTAACACCAATTGATGATTAATGCAATGTGACTAATATAGATTGTAAGTTTAAGATACCGCACACACACACGTGCGTCCACACATATACATATACATATACATATACATATTATAAGAGGCACTTTGCGGCCTTTGCAGCTTTGTGTGAGTGAGTTATCCCTTCATGAGCAAGAAGGCAGATAGAATATCTGAGGATGTCCTTGTATCAGCTAGTTTGAGTATGAGTATTTTGTATGTGTTGAGTGAGAAAGTATATTGTAATAGTTGTGTGAGTGTTTATTTTGATTGTTATACTTGTACGCAATTTAGTATAATGAGTGTTTTTAGTTGTATATTATAATTCTCTCATACTACCACCACAACGTTTTTACATACCTTACAAGATGTATTAGAGCAAGGGCTTCATACCCTAGAAACTTTGAAGAAAGAACAACAATGGGACTCTTTCGGTCTAGTGCATCACATCTGTCATGGATAAATAATGAATGGACCAATTCTCTCCTTCCTCCTCCCTCTCTCTCTAAAAATTTTCTAAAATTACAAGCCCCCTTCAAATTGTATGCACCCCTTGATGAGCTCAAAGGAGATTTTCTCTTGTTTTTACATTGTATGCATCCCTCAATGGTCACGCCTTCACGCATCATAGAAACCGAAGTGAATATATCCAATAAAATCTTGTCAATCTTTCCTTAAAGAAAACTGAATATATATCTTGCGGAAGTTTCTTTCACGGTCGCTTTTGTATGGTTGATGCTATGAGAATCATAAAATAATCATCACATGATGATCGTTCTTTTGAGTTTTGGTTGGATTGTCTTGCATCGTTTTGGAGCTGTAACCGGAAAGTGCAAAGCTCCTTCTCAAATCCCCCTTATCTTTTACCACGCGCCTCCACCAAACTCTCTCTCTCTCTCTCTCTCTCTCTCTCTCACACAAAATTCAACTTTGTTTTCTATTATCAAATCAATTTATCTTCAAAAATATTTGGGAACTATTCATATATAAAATATATTCTTTATTGTGATCCATTACCAAATATTAATTTATTACTTTGTTTTGTACTTGTCATATTATAGTCAATTGAATATGTTGAATTCTTGTCAGTATATCAGTTTTGTATAATGAGCAAACACATCATCATGGGCATCTTATGAAGGCTGTGCCACTCAACACGAGAGAAGATCTAATCTACTACAAACGGTTTTAATTGTCTTTGTCAATTGCTTAATAGATGATCTCGATGTGACTATTGATAACCTTCCTAGAATTGGAAAGTAAAATATGTTAGTATCTACATTCAATCTGCCCTCATCTATTTGTTGAACAATTTAAATTTTTGAAGCTTTCAACTAGTGCTAAGTTATATTGTTTTTAATCATGCCTTCATGTCCATTTAAGAGTTAACCTTGTGAGTAGTTACGAAAGTGCATGTATATAGAGTTTGGTACCCATCCCATATTCTTCTCTCTCTCTCTCCCGCTTGCATGCTGGTACCAGCATTGAAATGGAAATAGTAAGCATGAGCGTCAAGGGCCAAATATGACTTCTTTTGTACCCTCTTCTTTCCTAAGGTATTTTTCTTTATGGGCTTGTGTATCTTTAATATGTGCACTAGGCTATGATAGTGCGATAATTTTGCTTTAATTTTTTTCAGTGGGTTAGCTCGATTCCATAGAAGGTTTTACTTTTTGGGCACTTGTGTGTCTTGTTTGTGTCTCGGGTTTGTTTGTTGTTCTACTTCTAGAGGTTAGGTTAGCTAAAGATCCAATTTTATTGCAAGTGACATTGGAGTTTTAGTTGTTGCTTTTTTTAGCTAGGACTCATGAGCAAATCATGCAATTGTTTTGTGTTGTTAGAGTTGTTTAAACACAACATTTAGGAGTAATAGAGGAAGAGGACAGAGTTCACAAGGTTCCCATCAATGTGGCATCCTTTTGCAAAAACTCAGAATGCCCTAAAATGGAAAAGAAAGAGTTCAAAGTGGAGACTTGTGTTTTAAAACATTTGGTGCGAGACCATATTGGCCATTTGTCTTGTTGCGTTGATGTTGATCACCTCACACATTGTGAATCTGATGTTTCATGCAAACTGTTGGTTCCTCTTTGTTCCTTCCTTTAAGTTGTGTAGGTAAGTGTAGGAGTCACAATGAATCATGCATTTAATTTTTTTGATCTAGTCTCTGGTGCCAAAGTGACATATGCAAGAAGGAGGATACTGTATCGAAGTCCTCAAAGTAGAATCAACACGTGAGGGAAATTAAGAATGGTAATAGTGAAGATGTATTGATTAGGAAATTTCGAATGGGAAGATTACATCCATTCTTCACATAAGCCACATGTGAAGTAATTCACTTTGATGTGTTGTCTACTTCAATGCTGAGCATCTTATTCAACTTGCAGGACAATCGTATGCTATACTTCAAAATGAATAGGAGAGTGAGGCTATCTAAGTTGTTCGGCATCTATTGCAAAATATAGCAACTAGATGTGTAGACTATGTGGTTCCTCTACATAGGCAATCGCATTACTAGCAATCAAACCCCCCAACAAGTAAGTATCAACCATCTGGAATCAACTTTGACATAACTTATTAGTAGCATCACTTGAAATTCATTATGTATTTTGTTGTAACCTACCATTGTGATTCGAGGATCAAGCCGAAATCTGCGCTTTTGTCCACCAATTGGAAGGCGGAAGACAATAGCACAGACAAGTCATGTGTTGAAAGGACATTTCTTCTCTGCTTTTTTTTTAGACATCCAATGAAATAGAAACCATCTAGGAAGTATGGAGGGATTTATGATATTTTGAACTACATTCTGCATATGAATCCTTGGACGTGTTCTCTTTTACCTTGATTCTTCATCCACTATCACGAAACAATACACCTACATGCATGTACTCTCTTCAACCAAAAACACAGCATGGGCTGCTAGGGTGCCAATAGAACATCGGACTATTAACTGCTGAAAAGCCATCCATCTTGCGACGATATAGCAATGAAGCAGAATGCCAATTATAGTCCTTCAAGGGCACTCACATGGGGCTCCCAAGAAGGGCCACAAGTAAACTTTTCCCGAGCAACCTCTCACCAATCCTTGTCAAACCATGTGAACATTTCCAAGTGTCTCGTAACTAGATGAGATGGCTTAACCATTTTGTTGCTAACATAACCATCATAAGGTCAATCAAAACTAAAGTGGGATGGTTTAGCCATTTTTTGTCTATGTCATAGAAGGTCCCGCCCAAGTCCCCAATCCCTGACGCAGCTTACATTGTCGAGGCTCCTCTAGCTTGAAATAATTATTGAAATGCCCTTAAACTCGGTTTTACAGGTAATTATACTAAACAAATGCAGAAACACGAAACTTAACAATTCGTTAAAATGAGGGGAATATTTATGATTTGTTACGAGTTTATAATACCACATATGTATATTATATATATCTTCTTTGTATGATGGAGAAACCCACTGCTATTTCCAAAGCCAAAATCCAGATTTTTTTTTTCCAATTACATGCATAACTGGTACTAACGAATGATAATCAGATGATTTCAACACCATGGGTGAAATGGCAATTAAAAAAGATTGGCATAATAACCATATTTAGTACTTCTAAATTTCCAAATTTAAGTTAAATCAAATAAAAGGATACTTTCTCTTCCTTGTTTCACACACGATTTTTTTTTTTCTGGTGAAAGAGAATTGGCCTTGAATGCATAACTAATTATTTAATCAATAATAATCCGATATTATGTTGTACTATTAAAGTCTCTTTTCTCATTAGCGACGAAAAACGACCGCCGGCTCTTCAAACAAAATCTTTTCCCCAGAAACAGGGGACGACGTGGCGGGCTTGAAACTACAAACGAAACCAAAAGACGCGACCACAAACGACCGCAACTGCAGCCTCTCTCTCCAAATCGAAGGCTCGCAGAGCAGCTGTAGCTTCAACTTCTACTTCACTCGCGCTCGCTCGCTCGCTTCTTCTTCAGCTCTCCCCAGAAGTCATCATGGTACTGGCGAGCGTGCAGGGCTTGCTTCAATGGAGTCCTCCTCTCTCGCCTTTCAAATGCGTGCGTAACCCCAAGAGGCAGCGAGCCGTTTCGGCGCGAATCTCCACCGACGACTCCCCTCCTTCCACACAGGAGAAGAAGAAGTCTCTCCCAGGTTCCCTCCTTCATCTGCTTATCTTCAATAGTGTTTTTAATATCCGTCGCAAATGCAAGAGCAAACTTGAATTGAGTGGGGATTCAAGTCATTTGCTTGTTGGTGGGACGGTAATTTTGTAGGTACCGTCAGTTATAAGCAGGTATAACGCATTAACACTTGTGGGTTGGTTTTTTTGGAATCAGTGATTGCCCCTTTTAGTTCCCTTCTCAAATGCTTATGGGTTGGTTTTTGGTTTTGATCCCGATTGCGTTTGTTATCACTGCTGAAATAGCTATTTGGAGAGTGTAGTATTGTTTGGATGGAATTTTTGCACTTGAATTGGGTTTCTTTGATAGCGTGAAGTTGTGTATTTGGGTATCAGGGAAGCCTGAGGCTGATGTCGTGGTCATTGGAAGTGGTATCGCTGGTCTCTGTTGCGCTGGGCTACTTGCCAGATACAACCAAGACGTGCTCGTGCTGGAGAGCCACGACCAACCAGGAGGCGCTGCTCACGCGTTCGACATTAAGGGGTACAAGTTCGACTCTGGTCCTTCTCTGTTCTCTGGCTTCCAATCTAGAGGTCCTCAGGCAAATCCCCTTGCACAGGTAATCTGATTTCCATCACTCTAAGTTGCACTGTTTTGTTATTAGCATGAATTAAGTGCAGATTGTTTATGTTTATATAGCCGCTTTTCCATTGGTATACTCCTGTATCGTTTCCACCTCTGGATGATATTAATAGATTACAACATTTGCTTATGTATCAGGTGTTAGATGCATTAGGAGAGTCTGTTCCGTGTGCTAAATATGACTCCTGGATGGTGTACATACCAGAAGGTGACTTTTTGTCACATATTGGTCCAACAGAGTTTTTCAAGGTGGATCCTTCTTTTCCCTGTGGTTTTGTATATCTATAACATCACATTCCATTGGACTTAGCTTTAGTGCATCTATGAATACATGAATGTTGCATCAGTTTTAAAAATGATACCTTACCAATTGCCAAATTCATCTATCTAATTGAAGATAGGACAGAATGGTGATTTATCATGTTCTACTTAATGTGAAATGGATATGCTGATAGTCAGACAGCTGAGCCCAAGTTAGTTTGATTCTGATAATGTTCAGTTGTCAAGGATATGGATGTTAATGTGGAAAAAGCTGGTCATCCCTTTTAAATGGACAATAAGGTAGCTTAACACAGTGTCCTTAATGCCAAAACAATTTATGATGCAAAGCATTGTGGTGCGAATATCAAGGGGAAAGAATGTCTTTACATAGTTTTCCCAGATGATGCTAAGTGTGTCTGGCATGAGCTGAACATAATTAACTTAAACAATGGAAATGCTCACTGTGGCAAAAGATGATTACCAAGCTGTTATGACGAAAGCATTCATTGTGCCGACTGCCACAGCCGAGAATGTAAAGATTGTCATTTCCTTTAGGTATACTGAAGAATTGGACATGCGTAACCAAGATATCTTATGGAGGATCTTTTAGATACTTGTAGTGGTGGACTGAAATCTTTTTGTTTGAGGTAGAGAAGTCTTGTCTGGATTGAACATTACCTCGTGAATGTGTTGACAGATCTCCAGTGTAATTTAAGGAGCGTCGTAATCTGCATCGTAGGCTACAAACCCAGGGAACATTCAAAAGAGACAGCTGTAGACATAGAATTGACTATAATTGCTTCATATGTTCTTGTAAGAATTTATGTGATGGCAATTTGTGAACCTGGTAATATTCTCTGTAGATCTTCAGTCAATGCCCATGATGTTTTAAATTTTATAGTATGTTTCTGCTTATTCTTTTAATTAAATCTTTATCCAGGACCTCGAGAAGTATGCAAGTCAAAATGCCGTGCAAGAATGGAAAAAGCTCATGGTATCTCCTGTTCTGTTCTGTCTCATTTGTAAAGAAAGAACAAGATGGCTTTGTAGATTCAAATGCCAAAATAAGATTTTAGAATGGCTTATAAGCAAAAGTACTTACTATTGATGTTGACCTCACTATGAGAAGTTGAAGTAAATTGGAACCTCTGAATTTAATGCTTGTTTTACAATTTATCAGTGACCATTATGATAAAACGGTACTCTTACGCTACATTTTATCTGTAATGAATGTGTTTGTTTGAATTTGAAGGGTGTGTGTCTTTTTCTGTTGGTTTGCTGCTATTCATCTTTTCTTAAATAATGTAAATTTGCAGGATGCAGTGCTTCCAATGTCCGCAGCTGCAATGGCTCTACCTCCACTATCTGTTCGTGGTGATTTGGGTGTCCTTTCCACTGCTGCCGCTAGATATGCTCCTTCCTTGTTGAAATCTTTTATCCAAATGGGACCTCAGGGTGCTCTTGGTGCGACAAAGCTTCTTAGACCCTTCTCTGAAATCATTGACTCATTGGAACTAAAAGATCCTTTTATAAGGAATTGGGTGGACCTTCTTGCCTTTCTTCTTGCGGGGGTGAAATCTAATGGTATACTCTCAGCAGAGATGGTAACTATGACATTTTTAAATATTAAAAAGCTCCTAAGATTGGTCATTGTTATCCTTGGGATGTCCATATTCTCTTTCACGAACTTATTTGATACAAGTTCTGCTTGTGTAACTAGTTCCATGTGAATAGCCTGTTCCCATTGTAACAGTATATGAAATGATTGGCCCTAGTCCTCTTTTGAGAGTATTTTCTGGTAGTTATATAGATTGTGATAAATTGATTTGCAAACTTTAAAACCTCGAAGCATGCACCGTGTTGCTCAGTGAATTATATCTTTACCCACTTGATAAAGTTTTAGAAGTTAAGTATCTGTTATTGAATAATTTAGGAGGATAGTCAATCATTTGGAGCTTTTATATTCTACCACATTATGCAGTGTTGTGAGTTGCTTCCGGGTGTTGTTTACCATCTTGCAGAAACTACAACTCTAGCAACTTCTTTAGTAAATAAATGATGGGGTGGTGATCAAATGGTTATGTTGAATCCTGATGTTAACAAGAGAGATATTCTCCTTTCCACGCAGTTATTCCTGCTGTCATGAACTGATTAATTTCTGAGTTCTTGCATGTAACCTCTACTATTTGAAGTTTCTAGCTGGGTGGTTGTTTATCAACAAATTGCTTGCATGCCTTAAATATGTATCTTACTTTTGTTTTACCTTATATCCCCCCTTCTGAGGGGGTGACACCTTATATCTGCAATTTTCAGATATACATGTTTGCCGAGTGGTACAAACCTGGTTGCAGTCTTGAGTACCCTCTTCATGGAAGTGGAGCTATTGTTGATGCCCTCATCAGGGGAATGCAAAAATTTGGTGGACGGATTTCTCTCAGGAGTCATGTGGAAAAGATTGTTGTTGAAAACGGTCGAGCCATTGGAGTCAAATTAAGAAGCGGTCAAGTGAGTGGACTTTTTAGGGCAACTTCAAGACTTGAAAATTGTTTTAACTGGATTTTATCATAAGATCAACACAAATTAATGAACATCTGGGATATTGCAGTTCGTGCGTGCCAAGAAAGCTGTCGTCAGCAATGCATCTATGTGGGACACTTTAGGTTTGTTACCTGAGGACTTTATCCCGAAGTCGTATTCAGATAGGGTTAAGAGGACTCCCCAGTGCGAATCTTTCATGCATCTTCATCTTGGTTTTGATGCTGAGGTGAGCATTGCAATTATTCTAGGGACAGTTTTCTCAGTTCCACTTGGTCTGTCTGCTTTATAATTTCGCAGGATGCCGGATGTCTTTTTCCTTTTATACTTTCTCAAGCATTACACAGCAAAGGGAAAAAGGTTGTGGCATACATGATGTAGCCTCCCTTCACTTCATACTCTGTAGGTAACCACGTTGCAACATGTTGCACACTTTATCGAGTACTCTAATTCTGCATCCGCTTAGTTTTTTTATCTCCCTGCTGATGAAGGCTATCTGGAATTTCTTGATGATGCATAAGTTTCCAATCCAAATCTCTCGAGGCCTTTACTTTATGAGTTTTTTTTTTTTTTTTTTTTTGTCGTTAGATTTGCTGTTCTTCTTCACTTTCACACACTGAAGCACAGTGGAATTAGTGTGCACGCGTGCAGAGAGAGACAGAGAGACAGAGAGAGGCGATGTACTGGAGGTATTTCTGGCAATAGCACCTCATGTTCCTTGCTATCTTAGGGTCTAATTATGAGTTTCTTGTCCTGCTTAATGTTTTGCTTCTTTTTTTTAAGGCTAGTTGCTTTATTTTGTCTTTGTTGTTTCAACATTTAATTCGTCTGTGAGACTCTTTAGAAAATTTGTTCCCTCTCAGGGTGTACGTGAGGATTTAGGAATTCATCATATAGTTGTGAATGACTGGGAAAGAGGAGTCGATGCTGATCAGAATGTGGTTCTATTATCTGTACCAAGCGTACTTAGTCCAGATCTGGCGCCGCCAGGGAAACATGTTTTGCATGCATACACCCCTGGCACGGAACCATATGAACTCTGGGAAGGACTCGACCGCAGCAGCGCTGAGTACAAGAAACTGAAGCTTGAAAGATCAGAGGTATTTCTACATAGATCTGCTCCTCCTCATCGAGGAGCTGCTAAAACTTTCAAGTCAAGGGCAGAAAGACCCTAATTTGTGCATTAATCCACCAGGTTATGTGGAGAGCTGTTGAGCGTGTACTCGGACGAGGATTCAACCGGGACAAATGCGAGGTGAAGTTGATCGGAACTCCATTGACACATCAAAGATTTCTTCGTAGAAACAGAGGAACATACGGTCCAGCTATTCAAGCAGGTAAGGACTCTTTCCCCGGACATTCAACCCCTATCCCTCAGCTTTTCTGTTGCGGCGATTCTACTTTTCCGGGCATCGGGGTCCCTGCTGTTGCAGCCAGCGGTGCTATTGTGGCCAATACATTAGTTTCCGTGAGTCAACACTCGGAGCTTCTCGATGCTATTGGGATCTAATTGCTCCTGTGAATTTCCTTCTCTTATCCTTATAATTCCCTATAGATGTCGGTACCGTCCTGATCGTTAGATCTTGTCTAGTCCTTCCTCGAGGTCTCTTAATATGCTCTGTAAATTCTTTCGATTGAATGACTTGTATTTACAGAAAGAGATCGGATGGATATGTGCACTGTGAACTGTAAAAAACATGTTTGTACACTATGGAATTCTATAATATGACCGTTGGATAAGTTTGGCGTGCGCTAATTATGTTTATTACATGATGCACAAACTTCTTTGGGCATCTTACAAATGTGAAGAAGACAAATGACCTCGGTCTTGTCCTTCATCATATGAAAGATAACTATAATGTCCGTTTATTTCATATAATCCACTTTCTAAAGTTTTGCATTTTTTTTTACTTCTAAATTTGGAGCATTGAACTTTCAATTCGATTATTCACGTGCCTTCAATTGAATAAGACATCCACCATAAGGAAGGAGCATGGTTTTTAAGAGTCAACTGACTCGAAAATAATGAGATTGTCACAACTAAATAAAACAATTGACTAGAGCAAAAAAGGAAGAAAGGATTTGCTCGCAGCTCTCTCTCTCTCTGTCTCTCTCTCTCTTCAAAGTAAAAAAGGAAGAAACGATCATACTTGAGTCCGATTGCAAGTCTTTAGGTTGGGTTTGACAGTTAGGGTAAAATTTAAGATATAACAAAATTTATGTATCCCATATTTGACGCCTACTTAACACAAAATAAAGTAGGAGATAAATAAGATATAAGCTAGATAAAATGATCTTATAAAAGAGATGAGATAAAGGTAAATAAGATTTCTAATATATGTAATAAAAAAAGGTTTTTTTTTTTTGCAAATTAAAAAATTCTTAAATTAACAAATTTAAAATTATATTCAATATAAATAATATTTAAATCCTAATAAAAGAAATTCAAAATAACAAAAAATAATTTTTTAAAAATTTAATTTAGTTTTACTTATATATTCAAATTTAATTCAATCTCATAATATAAAACTCAATATACAAATATATATTTATATTTATTACGTATTTTAGTATATTAGTATAGTTTTCTATCAATAAAATTTTATTAGAGAATGAAGGAAGGGGAGAAAGAAATAAAAAAATTAATCAAAAAAAAAAAGAGGAAAATAAAATACAAATAAAGTTGACAAGAATGTTTCGAGAGATTTTAACCGTCTTCATTTGTAAAATTTGTGATTTATTTATGTTGATATGACATTTTAATAAAATGATATATATGATATAACGTGAATATATCCAACTTTATTATTATAATCACCAAATAGTGGTTATGATATAACCAAATCTCTTGGATTTCATATCATTTCGTATTTAATTCTATCATATAAGATATCTAGACAACCAAATGTAGCTTAAGTTCATGAAATTAATAGCTCAAGTAAGTGTAATAGGAAGCACATGCTCTTTTCGTGGAAGCTCGCAAGACCATGGGCCGGTTCAAGCAAGTCTCTTTAACCCATTGTACAAGAGAGTCCAATAGTGTGGCGGACTAGATCATAAGGTATAATATCAATTAAAAACTCTACCTTCTAATTGGGCAATCCGTCATCCTCAAGCTCTTTGGAATCTTCTTTGTTTTGATGTCCCGGTTGTGGGCTTTGGTGTTTGAGTACTTTTAGATATAATTAAATTTTATTTGAGCAAAAAAATAAAAATAAAACAATTGACCATTCACTCAATCCCATTGACGTCAATTTTGGGAAGATTGTTGTATTGTCAAATTTACAATAAGGTGTAATTATAACCAATAGCTGTGACTCTCAATGCCTTGCAGATAGATGAAACATCAAGGTATTTTCGGCATAAATCATCCGTTGAAACTATACCAATTGCATACAAGCTGCTTATTAATTTCGACACAAGTCAAAAGCTTGGACTTTATCTATTCGTAGGAGTTATAGAATTTCTTTTATGAACAATATGTTTCTAGATCTCTACACCTGTGTCTGTAAATAGTAACAAAGATGAATTGTGATAGTTTTCTTAAAATTTCGGGGTATCTATTTGAATAATAAGCTGGTGAGTTTGTCATTTGAAAACTACCATATATCGCGGGTTACTTTTTGAGTACTAAAAAGCTTTGGACAATTCATTCTTAAATCGTATATTTACAAAATATGCTTAGATGTTTTTTTTTTTTTTTTTTTTTTTTTGCTAAGCAAAAAAAAAAAAAAAAAGATTAGAGTATAGTTGGCATTGCTCATTATTTTGTGGTTTTTGGTCTAATGGCATTTTGGCAATTTGGGGGGAGAGAGAGAGAGAGCAGCCAAATTTCAGAAGCACCTCGACCTTTCCAACAGTCATGGCAGACCCAGATCGTTCTCGAATTCTCCCATGTTTCGATACTCTTCTATATTACACTCTCTTGGTCCTTCTCGCTGCTCACGCCAAACTCGACTCTGCAAATTCAACCCTCGCCAAAAAAAAGAAATTATCTTTTTGAATTGCTGCCCGTTTGTTCACTGAAAATTCAAAGGAGAGAAGAGAAAGAACAGAGAAATTATTTTTGGCTGTTCTGTCGCGGTTTTGGCCTTTCGGGTTGGCGTATTCAACCGCAGAAATGGCGTCCTGCACGGCTCAAATCCATAGCCTGGGTCTAACTCGAACTGGGTCGTCTTCAAGAACCCCCAAGAGAGCGGATCGCCGATCAAGTTGGCTGTTTTTCGGGGAGTCTCTGGATTCAAGAAAGCTCTCGTTCTTGAAGCTGACCGCCAAAAGTCCGAATAGGAGGAGAACGAGCAGTGTGGGACCGGTGAGAGTGGTGAGTGAGAAAGTGGTGGGCATCGATTTGGGGACGACGAACTCGGCGGTGGCGGCGATGGAGGGAGGGAAGCCCACCATTGTGACCAACGCCGAGGGGCAGAGGACCACACCCTCCGTGGTGGCGTACACGAGAAGTGGTGACCGGCTGGTCGGGCAGATAGCGAAGCGGCAGGCCGTGGTGAACCCGGAAAACACCTTCTTCTCGGTGAAGAGGTTCATCGGGAGGAAGATGTCCGAGGTGGACGAGGAGGCCAAGCAGGTTTCGTATAAGGTGGTAAGGGATGAGAATGGGAATGTCAAGTTTGAGTGCCCTGCTATTGGCAAGCAGTTCGCTGCTGAGGAGATTTCTGCTCAGGTATAGTCCATTGTAGTCTTTTTATTAGTTCTTTGTTTTTTTGAGTAGCTGCAGATAGGAGGATATGTTGTTGATATGGCTGTTAATAATTAGTGTCCTGCCATCATATTTGCTTCGGTGACATGTATCATTTCATGTCATTGACGAAATGTTTTGGCGTGTGTTTTTATTAGAAACGAGTGAAGACGTGGCAACTCATGGTATGTTCGGGTTTGTTGAGTTGTTCTCAATAAATTCTTGTCCTTTCAATACCCTAGCCGTTGGTTTGTCATGGCGGGCTGATAGAACTCCTCTGTGATATAAAATTTGTGTGAAGAAAGATTGAGGGCTTGTGGTTTTGTTGCTGCCGTGGATGTTAATTCTTTGCAATTGGAGGATAGCTGAAGACTATGGAAACAGGACAGTTGCATTTACTGTGAGGCCAAACTCAAAGCTTGTACGTTCTTCTTGATTGTGGTCAGGGTCGTGGTATACTGATTTTGATTGCGGTTCATGGAATAAATTCTCAGTTAAAACAGAGTTTAGAACATTTAAAATTAGGTCAGTTGGAGCTGTGTGCTTAGCTGGTGTGGGTCTCTTTTTTCGTGGATTGGACTGCAGGACAAATTGCATGGTGGCCAGCTTGTTCAGCTTGTTAAAGGGAGAGTCGTTCGCTTAAGAGTACAGGGTAGATTAATGAGTTCCGGGATGCCAAATTGTTCTTTGTTTTGTTGATGATCTTGTGTGATCTTAGCTGCTAAGTATAATGTATTGTGAAGGTCATAAGCATGAGCTATGCACCCAATCTTCAAAGATTGAATGTTTCATTCTTCATGATCTATGTTTAGTGTGTCGACATGATTTGATTGTGGTGATACTGGAAACTGGTTTCTTTTTCAGTTAATGTGCTGATTGATAGTTGGCTTGAGTATACAGTCTAGACACTGAATTGTAACATCATAACACATCGGATGTAGGTGCTGAGAAAACTTGTGGATGATGCTTCAAAGTTTCTGAATGACAAAGTAACTAAAGCAGTGGTCACTGTTCCTGCTTACTTCAATGACTCACAAAGGACCGCAACAAAGGATGCTGGACGTATTGCTGGCTTAGAAGTGCTTCGCATTATTAATGAACCTACTGCTGCATCGCTGGCGTATGGGTTTGAAAAGAAAAACAATGAGACCATTCTGGTGTTCGACCTTGGCGGTGGAACTTTTGATGTCTCAGGTACACTAATAGTGATAGAACATCACAAATGTCTTTATTCATTCCAACAACTGGGTGGAACTGCTTTGATTGTCGTTTGCTGTCATTTGTGTGTGTGATTTCATATGGACTTTATGATTCTACTTGCTATGTAGTTCTTGAAGTTGGAGATGGAGTCTTCGAAGTGCTTTCAACATCTGGAGACACACATTTGGGTGGCGATGACTTTGACAAGGTATGTATTAGCTTTCTTGCTCTTTTTTGACTGTCACTGGTCCCCCTTACATAACTTCCTTTTCGTAAATCATATTAGTTCTGAATGTGTACTTTAATTATGCAGAGAATTGTGGATTGGATAGCAGCAGACTTCAAGAGGGATGAAGGTATAGATCTTCTGAAGGACAAGCAAGCCCTTCAAAGGTTGACTGAGGCTGCTGAGAAAGCTAAGATTGAATTGTCATCTTTAACCCAGACGAACATCAGGTATTACCATGACCAGGAGAGATGCATATGCACCCCTGACACTCTCTCATTCTTGTCACTGATGACAATCTCTATTTGTCCAGCTTGCCATTTATTACTGCCACTGCAGATGGACCAAAGCACATTGAAAAGACACTGACAAGGGTCAAATTTGAGGAGTTGTGTTCAAACTTACTTGACAGGTAGATGATTTGTCTTGCGAGTGGAAAGCTTTGTCTTGTTGTAAATGCTTTAATCGATATTGTTTCTGTATATGGGTTTGCAGCCCTGTGGTGCCCAATAGTAATCTTTTCTTTTACCTATCAAAAAATAAGGTATCTGAGATGAAGGACTGTATCTGTGGGTTTGTTCTCATGCACCCTGATGCTTCATGGCTTCTATAGTTTTCGTATGTACTTGGGTAATTTTGATTGCGACAGATGCTTGTTATGTCGTCAGTTTGTTGATAGTACTTATGTTTCTTTTGCAGGCTTAAAACGCCAGTTGAAACTGCATTAAGAGATGCTAAACTCACCATCAAGGATTTGGATGAGGTCATCCTTGTCGGAGGCTCGACACGTATCCCAGCCGTGCAGGAGCTTGTACGGAAGATGACTGGGAAGGAACCCAATGTCACTGTCAACCCCGATGAGGTTGTTGCACTTGGAGCTGCTGTTCAGGTTTGTTAAATATCTTCAAAGAATTCTCTGTATATTCAATAATTATTGTTAGTTCGTACTTACTTTGAACTGAAATTCATGTACTTCTTTAATTCAGGCGGGTGTTTTGGCTGGAGATGTTAGCGACATTGTTCTTTTAGATGTGACACCACTATCTCTTGGTTTGGAGACACTGGGTGGTGTCATGACCAAGATCATTCCAAGGAACACAACTCTCCCGACTTCTAAATCAGAAGTTTTCTCTACTGCAGCTGATGGTCAAACTAGCGTGGAGATTAATGTCCTCCAAGGGGAGAGGGAGTTTGTTAGGGATAATAAATCTCTCGGCAGCTTCCGCCTTGACGGTATCCCACCAGCTCCTCGAGGTGTCCCTCAAATTGAGGTCAAGTTTGATATCGATGCCAATGGAATTCTTTCTGTTACTGCTGTGGATAAAGGAACTGGAAAGAAGCAAGATATCACTATTACTGGTGCCAGCACTTTGCCTAGTGATGAGGTAAGATCATTTTCATAAATCGACAAATGAAATCAGACATGAAGTTGCGTCCTCTTATTCCATGTTGTCTAGTTTGATTTTACAGATGATGTGGATGTTCTGGTTGATCGTTGCAGGTAGAAAGGATGGTGAAGGAAGCGGAGAAATTTGCAAAGGAGGACAAAGAGAAGAGGGATGCCATAGACACGAAGAACCAGGCAGACTCGGTGGTGTACCAGACCGAAAAGCAGCTCAAGGAGCTGGGTGACAAGGTCCCTGGCCCTGTGAAAGAGAAGGTCGAGGCCAAATTGAAGGAGCTCAAGGATGCGATGTCAGGTGGTTCGACCCAAGCCATCAAGGATGCGATGGCTGCGCTTAACCAGGAGGTGATGCAGCTTGGTCAGTCTCTGTATAGCCAACCTGGTGCTGCTGGTGCAGGCCCAGCACCAGGCGCTGGAGCCGGGTCTTCGGACTCCTCCAGCAAAACGGGCCAGGATGGAGATGTCATCGACGCAGATTTCACTGACAGCAAGTGAGAGAACAGAGGTTGGATGCACTGTGGTTTCTTCAGCTCATTCTCGAAGTCGAGTAAATGATCATTGCTGGTCGAAATTCTGGTGTTAAACCTTTGAGTAGGAGAGTCAGTATATACGTGTACAGGAAGTGGAAGATGGAAGTTTCCTTTTTTACGGTTTTCTCTTGACTAAGAGGTCTATATAATATACGGAAATCTATTGCGCAAGTGAGATTTTGAGATTTTGTGCTCATGAAAATATAGTCCGGATCCAAATTTTAGTGCAGTTGCTCCGCGCGTATGTGTTTTAACCATTTTTTCACTATTTGTATGTCATAATAAATATCTGGAGTAAGCACCTGAAACATTAGAGAAATGTTGCCCCTAAATGTGGATAAACGATGGTAAAAATGATTATGTCAAAATTACCTTTATCGCTTTAGTTGCAATTATGATTCTTAGGTGAGTTAAGGGGCTTAGTTGCAATTATAATTTTTAGGTAAGCTGGGGTGTAATTCATGGTGTAAGTTCATAATATTGGTGTGATTTTAGGTAATAAACCACCTCTTGGAGGTGTTATCACCAAAATAAGGGCCAGTGGTGGCTATGAATTTCATTTTCACCAGATGCTATTAGTCGATAATTTAAACTCTGGTTTTATTATAAGATAGTAAATAAGAGGTGTGCAATACTCTGATACCATCTCTTGCAGTTCAATTTGAAAGTACAAGTTACTAAGTGGATCCAGGCCCTAAGACCATTATAAATCCAAAACAAGCAAAGTCGGGTATTCTAAAATTATGTATAGTGTTATGAAATACACGAATGAATATTCATTATATTTATCTTATCTAATGTACTTATTATGGTATATTTGTATCATCCATATATAATGAATGTTCATCTCACTATCCAATACATATATCATTTGATACATTGATATTAATGATAAGTACATTCTTATTTTCCTATAAATAAGAGCTTAGTTTTTGTAATAGATATAACAGTGATGTACTTGGAAATAAAATTCTCTCATTTGACTTTTTCTATGATCTATGGTGTCTGATTTTCTTTACTCAATCTCTCTATTCTCTCTATTATATATTTGCAACGCAATATATTACAACATATATCTTGTTATTGTGGATTTATAGTCTAATTTTTGTGTTTCGATGACTCATGCATTGCTGGCAAGTGAATTTATTTTTTGTTTTAGTTTCTATTTTTTTAGTCTTCGGTTCATATATATATATTTTCATTAATGACCAAATCTCCGCTATGTCCTTGAAGCCCACAGCTAACCCCATCAATTACGGTACTTTTAAATAGGATGCGTAACCATTAATTAATGTAACACATGCCCAAAGGATTCTTGGTTTAGAATGGAGTAGGTTTCTTTTAGCATCACTTCCTTTCCATTACTCCGTCTATTTTGTGAAAAATAAATAACATAGACAATATTTTCATAAAAATGATTATTTGTGTTACTTGAAGTAATTAGTTAATTAAAAGTATTTTTATTATTGGCAACAATTTATGTCTAAACACTTTCATAGGTAATAATAATATTTTTGTTTATTCATTTTTAAAAGTGATATAAGCGATAAGTTTTCGAAACAATTTTTTTTTTTAATATTCATTTTTTGCAAAATAAAACTCATCCTAATATGATATTTGTCCGTCCCACATGTGCTAGATAGTTGACGAAAATGTTGATCCAAAGAAGGTATTATATCTTGCTCTGTTTTACGTGCATTACATCATGATTTGTGTGTTTTCTCATCATACTTTACTTGTTGTCACTTAAGAGTAGCAGATTTAACTTTGAAATTATTAAAAAGCCTGTTGATTTATCCTACACATCTATTGATTAAGAATCGAAACTTTACTCTCTTTTTTCACCTTATCTACACACATCCTTATAATTTCAGCGAAGCAATGCATTGAAAAGCATTCACTTTGTTATCGTAAATCCAGATTATCTTGACTTACAATTTCTAAGAATCGTTATCATTGTTACTGCAGATTAATTAGCTAGTTTGATGTCTATCATGCTATAAATTACTACTTTGCTGAAGCCTTGGAGCCTTGGATGATGTATATTATAATGACAATAGATGCAAATTGTACTTCGGAATTGCCAATAAAATCGTAATCTAGGCTTTAGTACACCTTTATTCCACTAATTACTTTGATAATTTCATGATCAATACTGATATTTTTCTTTCCGTAGCAACGTGCAGAGTTCTTACCTAGTATAAGCATACCAAGTTATTGTTTCGGCCTATGAGGTCAAGTGCCTGTTTGTGATTGCTAGAGGTAATTAAGATATTAGAAGAGGGGCACTTCGTGGATTGTATTTATATCTAAACAGGACCAATTGGTACTTATTTAATTATTCCCATCTAATGACTACATATATACTAGTTTTAGGGCGCCCCACAAGAGAATGTGATGTCTATGATTTTGGTATAATTCTGTTGGAAAGTCTGACTGGAATGAGTGTGATAAACAAAAGTCGGCCTATTGGTTGACAGAACCTTATTGAATATGTTTGGTCAAACGTAGGGAGGAAAAGAAATTTGTACAAATTGATGGATGCAAGGTTTAAAGAGTTCTTAGAAGGTGTCCAAATTGCTTTTAAGTTGGTTACTCATCATCTTAGCCGAGATCCAAAAGCTTGTCCCCGGATGAGTGAAGTTGTTAAAGTTTTGAAGGTTATCCAAGATCTTCCATATATAAGAAGTTCGTCAAATGTTCATAAAAGAGCCGAGAGTGGTGACAATGAAATGTCATCTAAAGGTGCGTTTGGGAAGACTTTTGGGGAAAGTCCTTGAGAAAATGTAAAGACCCTTGAGCTAAAGGAGTTTTTCAAAATGCAAATTGTGTTTGGTAAATTGTATTTGTGAAAGTCAATTATGAAGTATCTTTGAACAAAACAGTGTTTGGACAAATTAACTGTGCAAAAGTCTTTTGTTATTAAAAAAAAAAAAAAAAAAGAGTTGGCTGGTTACCGCCGGTGAGAAGCGGGCGGTCCGCGAGAGGCAAGCATCCGGCGAGGGTCGCCGCAACCAGATCGAGTGGCCCCGACGACCTCCGCATAGAGGTCGCAGCGCGGTGGGTCGCGGCGACCGTCCGGCAAGGGTCGCAACGACCTAGATCGTGAGATCTAGGTCACGGTGACCCTTGCCGGAAGGTCGCGTGACCATCAGCGCCGCGACCCCGTGCGGAGGTCGTCGGGGCCGCTCGATCTGGTTGCGGCGACCCCGATTGCGACCAAATCGCGCGATCCCGGTCGCGGCAACCCTCGCCGAACAGTGCGCGACCCACCGCGCCACAACCTCCGTTCGGAAGGTGGCTGGGGCTCGTGATCTACTCGCCGCAAACCAGATCGCGTGACCAGATCCGCACACGATTTGGGTCGCCGAAGGTCGAGTGGTCCAGATTTGGGACGCTGCAACCTCCGGTGACCCATATTTGCCGGGGTCGCAGCGTCGTCGGGAGTTGCAGCGATCGCGCGACTTTGCTGCGACCCAGATTGGTAGCTGAGGTTGCAGCGGTCGCGGCGACGCAACTCACGAGGGGTCGCCGAGGTCACACGACTGGCCACCGACGGTTGCCGTGACCACATCGACCTCATGCCGACCTCCATCCAGCTCGTCGCCGGCCCCTCGCAGCTCCGCGCAACTTCGCCGGCCAATCTCAACGAAGAAGAAGGTGAATAGTCACGAGGACAAAACCGGAAAAACGAAATGTTAATGAGGGCATTTGAGGAAGAAATTTTTTTGTCTCTCTTCCCTCAGCATTGCGAGAAGGCCGAATGCCTAAGGCAGCCCGCGGCTGCCTTGGGCTCCCAGCCTTTTGCAAAAGGCTTACTTTTCCCCAAGTATGTTTACAGAATAAGTTCCCAAGCACCATTTTTTAGCCCAAAGGGCTTTGGATGCCCAAAGTGGCTTGGCAAAGCCACTCCCAAACGCACCCTAAATATAACCATGGTTCAAGGAATGTAAGTCTTTCAATTCCGTATGGAATCAATGCAGATTAGTGCAACCACACCATCAATATCTGGAAGCCAATGGTAAACCACAACAATGTGTCTAGAAATAGCTGTCCTTCAATCCCATTTGCTTCCTTTTCTTCTCTTCCTTCATTGGTGCAGGAGTCTCGACTTTCATCTGGACATTCACTCTCGATTACTATAATGTTAATGGATTAAAATATAATGGGAGTTATGTAGTGTTTGTAAAGTAATCCTTTGAAAGTTGCGGGGAGAAAGCTAAAATTGGCGACAACTAATGAGAAGTATGCTTAAGCTTCTAATCCTTTTTCCCTCGTGACCTTTCCTCTTTAGCTTTTCGATAATATATGGATTGCCCTTGATGGAGGAAATATCATATGCCGTGATTCATATTGTTTCCTGCTAAATTTCTTATGCTAGAGTTTTTCATGTTGTTGCATGTCTTTGATGTATGCTGTCATTTTCAATAATCATCTTGTTGCTCAGGTAACTAGGGCTTTTCGTTCATTTGGACTGCCAGTTCGTCTTCTTCTCTATAGGTATCAGCCACGATATATTGGAAATCTTTTGGGCCAACATTTTCTGTTGAAACTAGTGTTGAATTTCTTTACGCGAGACTGACCATTTAATGTAGGCAATTGTTTGTCCCGTGTGGCCCGCCCATAAGAATAGCATGGGCCGGGGCCCTGACCGGCCCAAGAACAACCTAAATGGGCATGTTAACCACTCTTAGGACAGAGATTGGAATGCTGGTGCCGTGGCGCTTCCATTTCTTCTTTTAATTTTTTCCATTTTTCAGAAACTTTCTTTTCCTTTCTTTTCTTTTTTCATTTAGTTTATTTTGCTCATAAATAAATATAGCACGTACTCTGTTGTAAAAGTTGTTATTTTTCCCTCCTACTTTTATTTTTCTTTCAATCTAACCAGTGATTTTCTTGCTTCTCTCATGTGAGAGTGCCTTTTCTTTTCGTAATTTGTAATCAATTTATTAATGCAGATGATTATCTTTTCCCTTATTAATAGTCTTTTAAAAAATTTGGAACCGAGTCCAATGTAAATTATTTAGTTATTCTGAGTCTACTAATTGCCTTGGGGCAAAGATTGACAATGCTTAAAATTGTAATCAAACGCATAATATAAGAGGAAGTGTGATGTTTTTAAATTTTAATATCAGTGAAAATTCAACAGACATTCTTTGACTAAGAAAAATAATGACGTTAAAATGATTTTCAGATTCAATTGTGTAACAAAATAAAATCATTTTTGTGCCGCATACCCTCGCTCTACCAAACATGCATGTGGCTTGTCTAGCCGTTTCATTGATGACCTATTCTTGTCTAGCCAACCTGGTGCTGCGGATGAAGGTCCAGCACCAGGCGCCGAAGCCAGGTCTTCGGACTCCTCCGGCGGAACAGGCCAGGATGGAGATGTCATTGATGCAGATTTCACTGACAGCAAGTGAAAGAACAGAGGCTGGGTGTCCTGTGGTTTCTTGAGCTTGTTCCTGAAGTTGAGATGATCATCGCTGGTCGAAATTCTAACGTTAAACCTTTAGGTGGGAGAATGAGTATATATGTGTACAGGAAGTGAGAAGACAGAAGTCTTCTTTTGTTGCGGTTGTCTCCGGACTAAAGGGTCGTCTAATATAGGGAAATCTTTCAGGCAGGTGAGATGGCGGAGATTTTGTGCTCATGAAAACATAGTGTAGATCCAGCTTCTAGTGCAGTCGCTCCGCGCATGTGTTTTTATGTTTTTATATTTTCAGATTATATATGTTACATAATAGATCTCTGTAAGAGCAAGGTAGGATATTGTCAAAATGATTTGTCTAAATTAATGGGTTATCAACTTCAAAGAGTGGATTCATTATAATTCATTTTTTAATTACTGAAAACAAATTTTAATAAATATGAAAATTTCCCCAGTTTTTACACTATCTGCATTATATAACAAATCTATAGATTAGTGTTGACACCTAATTTTTGCCCAAATTATTGCATATAGATTATCTAGGTATTTAAAATGGGAGATGTTTTCCCAAAAAAAAAAAAAAATTAAAAAAGATAAAAGATAAAAAAAATTAAAAAAGATTAAAAAGAAAAAAAAAAAGAAAAAAAGTTGGGGCCAATGATCTAAATGTGACTAACCAAGCCCAAGAGGTCAGATTGGAATTCAAATGGCAAATTGGGGCCAAAATGCAATTTCCAAAAGTCGAGAGACCAATTCGTAAATTTTGCAAAATTTGCGCCTGAGCCCTTAAATCATCATCTTAGTCATCAATTAAGTTGAAATTGAATTTGGGCCAAGTAGAATCAATCAAATTGAGCCAAAAAGGACCTAATTGCATTGAATTTGGCATTTTCGAGCAAGAAAATGGCCAACTTTGAGAGACTTTCTTGCAAAATTGGGTGGAGATAATTGCGAAAAATGGTCAAGATCTTAAACTAATATACATGAGCTTTCTAATTGATCAAAAAACGTAGCCAAATTAGTGGATTAAAGCACTCAAATCAGCAGCCAAAACTCAGTCCACGAGTTGGTCTTAATCCAGAGTTGCTGAGTAAGCAATTTGGTGGCCCCACCATATCTTCCTCAGCTGCCCAACCAGCCCGATCTTTGCACGTGATGGAAGACCGTATATATTAGTGCAAATGGACGAAAATTGGCCAGAGATAAGCTTCTGACAGCACCGGAAAATCGCAGCAAAACCTGCACACTAAACAGCTGCAGAAGTTAAAAAATTGGCTAAGTCAGAAGAGTAGGTAAAGTAGCTCTGTTGACAGGCTTGATAGGTGGACAAAAGGTTGACCAAAAATCCCTTAATTTGGGGGATAAGATCACTGAAGCAAGGTCTTTCAAGGGAGAAGAGAGAGGAGATGAGAGGGAGAGGAGAGAGCTCGGAATCATCCCCCAAAGAGGCCCTCAGAAGCAACTCCAGAAAAGCAAACCCAGAAATTCCAGATCAACCTCCAGAGAGAAAAGGGAAATTTTCGCAAAATTACAGCCAAAATTAGCCAAAACCTTAAACTAGAGAGTGAAACTTCACTCAAATATCTTTCCATCCATAGGTCGCACGTCCAAAATGGAGATCGGGAAGGCCTCCTAAAGCCCCCGAAACAGTGCCCTCCTGGCGGGCTAAAGAAAGTCTGAAAATTCTTCTAAGTGTTGATCCCGGTTGGTCACGAGTGAGAGAAAGCGAGTGTTTTTGAGAAAGTTGAAAGACAAATGAGGAAAACCATGAGTTCAAAACCAAACTAAAATACATATAGTTTGGATTGGTGTCAAGCTTTTCAACAAAAGACGTCATAAAGCTTGATTTTGGAGGTCAATGAAAACCTTCGTTATCAGTTCTTTATTTGCAGATCTTGTTTCCCAGTTGAAGAAGCCAATTTCCACGTGCCTCCCGAGGATAAGTTCTTCGTTTCCTCGACCAAGAACCACTTGCAAACGAAACTAGGAAGTAAGGTAAGTATCCTAGATGTATTTTTGTTTGAGTTTAAACGTGTTTTAATAGTGAAAAGTCAAGAGAAAAACCAACCCGGAAAACTGATTTCTGAGGCCGTATTTTTCTAAGTGTTGAAATTTCATCAAGAGTTTTGTATGTGTGCTTCTTGGAGAGGTCGTTTTGATGCGTTCGTTCGGTCATTCTCTGTGATGCTCATTATATTTGAAAGCTCATGTTATCTACTTTCACTTGGACTAAGTAATGTTTCCTTTAGATCTTGCATGTGATAAGTGACGGGGCTTGAATATGGGCATGCAACCTGTTTGTTTGATTTGGGTTCAAACCCAGATTTGTAAAATCAGATCAAACCCGCATATTTGATGACAATTCCAGCTTGGTTTTCGTGTGTTTTAAGCTGTGATTTCTATCTAATCTTACTCCTTGCATGTGGTAGTTTAACTTTGATGTTTTAGTTCCACATAATATTGCTCATGCGTTGAGATTGAAGGCTGCAAACGTGGCCTGAGGAAGCTGATTTGGGATGATTTAATGCACGCCAAGTGTTTGACGAAATGCGCAAACCAAGTTTCGATCTTGAAACGGTCAATTTGAGCTTGGTTCTTGTTATATTCATGTGCTGGGCAGTCCTAAATTAGTGTAGATCAGCATAGATCGGTTTAAGGAATTATTACTATTATTTTTTAAAAAATAATAAAAAAAGAAAAATATGAAAATTTCAAAAATATCAAAAAATGTTAGATAGCATCAAATTAGGATATAAATGCCATATATGAAATTTTCCTAATTTTAAAAGGTCATTTTCCTAATTTAATGCTATTTTGGTATTTTATAACCATTTTTGTAAATAATCCATTTTGAGTAGATTAAAACTATTTAAAGTAATTTCATGCATATAGAATAATTTCATGCATATTTGAATTCTCATTTTGCTCATGGGGGTCCTGTCCCGGGCGTGATAACAAGGCCATGTAATATTATTTGCTCGACTTGTATCGGTTTTACCTTTTCTGCGTTTATTTTCAAGTCATTTCAATTTCTTGGATGTTTACTTACACGCCACTTTTCATTAATTTGAGTGTAAATTTCTCTTCTAAATTATGTTAGGATTAGTCTAGACATTAAAAAAAACTACAAAATCATTTGCATGGACACTTAGTGGTTTCATAAAGATTATAATTGGTAATCAAGAATGTGTGGCCATTTAGATAAATAACTTTCCAAGTTAGTGGTACCTGCAAGGGCGCTAATAGAAACATTGGCGTAAACAAGTCTCCATTCCTAGAAATCTCTAGTTGCGTAGGAATCGAGACACCACTCCCGTGTCTCGATTGGTTTCTAGCCGACCCCAATAGGCTAGTGGCGACTCCTAGAAATATTTAGGATGTTAATAATTGAAATATGAAATCCAACATCGCGTGAGGTATGGGCTTGGGAGAGCCCGCGCCTAATTTAAGGCCATTGGTCCGCTTCTTTAGGCAAATACCCCTAAACCTTTTTCTTTTTCCCCAGATGAAAAAAGGAGGTCGTGACAATTAGGAACCTGAGAAATTGTTAAGGTTTCAAACCTAAGAGAAATGTCGCCCTTCTGGAGAAACGATGGTTGAATTACTGTGTTATCATTACCTCTTTTGCTTAGTTGTAATTATGATTCTTAGGTAAGCAAAGTCTTTTTCTTTGATGTGGTGGTATAATTTTTAGTATATGGTACGAAGTTTATAATATTGGTGTGATTCTAGGTGAACCAGCCTCTTGGAAGTGTTATCACCATAATGAAGGCTATTGATGTGAATTTCATTCTCACCGATTGCTATTAGTCGCTAAAACTATGGTTTTATTATGGGTAATTAAGTATTATTCAATACTTTAATATCCTTTCTCATTGTCCAATTTGAAAGTTGAGTTGTCAAGTGGATGCAATCCTTAAGACCATTAAAAATCCCAAAAGAAGCAAAGTTGGGTATTTTAACTTTATACATAGCTTGCTTTTGTGAAATTATAGTCTAACTAATTTTGCGCTTTGATGACTCATGCCTTGCTGGCAAGTGAATTCATTTTTTGTTGGTCTCTTTTTTTTATAAGTCTTTGGTTGATATTATTCTTTTCAATTGATGACCAAATCTCCACTATGCCCTTCAAGCACCCTAATTGTTGATGGGTAGGATGCATGTCGTGACCTACCCTCGGGGAGGGAATAGGTTTAGGGGTATTGCCTAAAGGACGGCCTAAGGCCCATGATTAGCGTGGGCTCCTGCCCCATACCCCACGTGACATTGTGATATTTTTTACGAATTTTGTACAAAGGAGTCGCCACTAGCCTACCGGGGTCAACTAGAAACCAAGTGAGGCACGGGAGCGTGCCTCACTTCTGGGCAACCGGAGAATCTAGATTCATGGAATTGATTACACTAATTAACCAATTAATGCCATTTCGGTACCTAATCTTGTTCATTTTAACAAAATAATTTTTAGCAAGAAGTTTGAATTGGTTTTATACTTATCCACTAACATGTGAGGTGATCATGCGAGTGCACAGTCATTAAGGTAACGATCATAACTACCAATATCCTAATTGCAATAAAATTAAACACGTGCAATTAAATATATTTAGATATGCAAATTAAACATATGACATAATAAAAAATATGAGCAAGTAAATGCCTAATTATACTAAGAATGCAAAAAGTAACAATTCCTAACCAAATCCCATCATTTTTAGATTTTTGAAACTATTTTAATTTTTTAAATAATTAATTTTTTAAATTTTTTCATATTTTTTTTTGGATTTTCGAAATTGTTTTAAAATAATAATAATATAATTTTTGGTACCGGATAGGACCCGGTCAGTCCAACTCGACTTGGGTTCGGCTGGTCGGCGACCGAACTCGGGTTCGGTCTGGTGAGGAGCAGGTGGGCCCGAATCGTGGGCCCAACCCAAGAGGTCCCCTCCTTTCTTTTTAAAACAAACCAAACCTGTAAGGTCACACTAAACAGCCCAAGCCCACAAGCCTAAAAACCCATAAGCCCACATGCAAAAAATAAACCAAGCCCAACCCAAGTATGCCCAACCCAATATGCCAAAAACCCTACTCGGTTGATCGGACTCGGCCAGGCTCGCGCGACCGGTTCGTGGCCAAAACCCTAGGGTTTCTTCGCGGCGCCAAGAGGGATGGCCAAGATGTCAATGGCTCGGCGGTGGAGATGCGGTGGGCGGCGGGCACTCGGCAGCAAAGAATAGGAAGGCGGCGGTTCGGCGAGGGTGCAAGTAGCTCGTCGGGATGGAGGGCGGCGACGGTTCGAGCGGCGTCGAGCGCAGCGAGTGGCGCGGCTACACGGTGGATAGCAACGACGACATCGGGGTTTGCGAGGATGGGCGGCGGCTGCGTCGAGGTGAGCGGAAGCGTAAGGTCGCGCAGCGGAGTCGGCAAGTGCTCGGGCGTGGTGGCTCGGAGTTTGTCCCCCTCTCCCCACCGGTCTCGATTAGCTTAGCATCGGGAGTAGCGGCAAAGGGTGCTGCGGCTGCTAGCGTTGGCGAAGCGGTGTCGAGTGCAGGGAGTCGGATGGCGGGAGCTTGAATGGTGTCGAGCTCCAGGGCGACGGCGAGGACGGCGTCGGTTTGAGGCGGCGAGGTGAGGAGGCTCGACGGCGTCAAAGACCCCTCCTTTTTCCTCTCTCGCTCTTTGCTTTGCCTCTCTCCCTTGCCTCCCTTCTCTCTCTCTGTTTTTCTTTTTTTTTTTTTGTCCTCCCTCCTTTCCGGTTTCTCTTTGTTCGGTTTTTCTCCCCCATTGCTGTCTTTTTTTTTCCCTCTCGTTTTTAGGGTTTCAAATGCGAAGTTGGGCCGAGGAGGAAGAGGTTAGCGGGGGCCAGCCGAAGCATTTTTTGTTACTTTTTTTTTTTTTTTCATTGTTTTTGTTTTCTTTCTTTCTTTCTTTCTTTCTTTTTTTCATTTTAGTGACTAATCCCTAATTTTGTATGTGATTAGATCCTAAATAAATTTGTAAAATTTAAGTGTCCACAGCTGCCCCTCTTTGAATGTAGCCTCGAAGAAGTTACATTCAAAGATAGAAGACACCTAAATTATTTTGACGATAGAAAGACCCTAGGTGCATAGGCACGTATCAGGTCGACGGAAATGACTCATAATTATGGAAGTGCATCTTGTCAATAAGGTGAAGAAAGACTTCGGGCTGCAAAAGCCTATCGAGTCATAAAAAGTGCGGAAGACTCCAGGATACAAGGCTCTCCGGGTCATAAGAAGGGTGGAAGACTCCAGGATACAAGGCTTTCCGAGTCATAAGAAGTGAGGAAGACTCTAGAATACAAAGCTCTCCAGGTCATAAGAAGTGAGGAAGACTCCAGGATACAAGGCTCTCCGGGTCATAAGAAATGAGGAAGACTCCATGATACAAGGCTTTTCGGGTCATAAGAATGGTGGAAGACTCCAGGATACAAAGCTCTCTGGGTCATAAGAAGGGTGGAAGACTCGAGGATATAAGGCTCTTCGGGTCATAAGAGGTGAGGAAGACTCCGAGAATACAAAACTCTCCGGGTCATAAGAAGGGTGGAAGACTCTAGGATACAAAGCTCTCCGGGTCATAAGAAGTGAGGAAGACTCCAGGATATAAGGCTTTCCGATTCATAAGAGGTGAGGAAGACTCCAGGATATAAGGCTCTCCGGGTCATAAGAAGGGAGGAAGACTCCAGGATACAAGGCTCTCCGGGTCATAAGAAGTGGGGAAGACTCCGGGATACAAGGCTCTTCGGGTCATAAGAAGTGAGGAAGACTCTAGGATACAAGACTCTCCAGGTCATAAGAAATAGGGAAGACTCTAGGGTACAAGGCTCTCCGAGTCATAAGAAAGGAGGAAGACTCCAAGATACAAAGCTCTCTATGTCATAAAAAGAAGGGGAATGACGAGGTCTCATCGTGTAAAACGAATTTTGACCAGGTATGATAGTCTCACCGTGTACGAACGGGTTTCGGCGGGAGGTAAGTCTCTCCGTGTACGAACGGGTTTCGACTAGATGATAGTCTCACTGTGTACGAACGGATTTTGATTAGGAGGCGGACAAGCATGGTTTACGAATGAACCCACCAATCTTGGAAATGGCATGGTTTAAGGTTAACCATAAACCTTTGGAGATGACATGGTTTAAGGCTGATCATGAACCTTTGGTTTTTAGGGAAGTACCCGCTAATCCCTTAGAAAAATGCATAGCTTCATTAATGAATTATGTCAAACTCAACTTGAGCAAATGTCATTAGAGACATCATCAAGAGACGTATTGACAATATTGCAGCAATAATCGAACAAAATAATCAAACTAAGTTCGATTGCTTTAGAAAAACATTCGATGTCCATCAGCCTTATGTGGCACAAAACTATCATCTTGCTCGTGGATATATCATTAATTATCAAATTCTCTAGGAGACAAATTACTATCATAATGGTTACGACTCGAGAAAAAGGTTCATTAAGCATGCCAAACTAGAGCTTCTTAGTCAGAAAGGGTTTCTCACGCACTCTCAATAAAATGGCTACTTGATCCCATCCATTCGTGTGGGAGATAATTGGTTGCTGAAGGTATCTCACATAACCTATGTCGAAGGCTTCCAGAAACATTCGCAATTAGCACAATCTAATCAATCAAAAATGTGACATCCAGAATTTTCGGTATTAATTTCAATTGAATTAATCAGGTCATTTCTATGCAATTGGAGCCGGGATTAAAATGGAATACAAAATTGAGATGCGAGATGAGCTATTGGATGAGGAGAATATTCAATTGAAGCATTGAATAAATTAATGGGGGTCAATTTGATTTAATTCAAGAGGAATTAAGGCCCAATTGGAAAGAAAACCTAGCCAATTCGTATGCCACCTCTACCCCCACATTTTGGCCTATCTAAAGGCTTCTAGAAGGGGTAGTTTTGGACTAGAAATGTGGGTGGATGACAGCCATAGTGGCCCACGTATGGCTGACCTAAGAGAGAGAGAGAGAGTGAGAGAAAAGAAAGAAAAATTGGTTTTGTCTTCCTCTCCTCCCTCCTCCGTCGACGGATCTCCCCCATCTTCTTCTTTTTCTTCAAACCTCCATGGGAGCCGAAGACCGGCGGAGATCGAGCTGCCGTCATCGCCTCTCGCCACCGTCGTCGCCCACCTGAAGCGGAGCCGCCGCCGTTGCGCAGTTGGCCGCACCTCACCGCACGCCCTCTCTTCCGCCCCCTCTCCCTCCTCTTCTCGGGTGCAAACCGAAGGCAGCGAAAGTGAAGCGGCGTCAGCGTCGCGGAAGGAACCGCGACCAGCTGCTTGACGCCGCCGCACCGGAGTTGTCGCACCGCCGCCCGCGCGACTCCGCGCGCTCCGCCGCCTCACGCTCGCGCCTACCGTCCCTGCTGTGTGATCCAGCCCCTGTTTTGCCTTTGCTCGGTCCCGTTCGGCCACCTACGGCCGCCGGCCGACCTCTTCCGGCCACCGTGAAGCCTCGCCTAAGTCCTGTTCAGCCACTCCGTCCATCTAGGTCTGCTGTTGCTTCAATCCGAGCTTGGATCCGCCCCCAATCAGCAGCAAACAGAGAGTGCAGAAAATGGGTATCGCAGTGACGTTTGGCCCGTTTTGGCCGCCTTCCCGAGCCCGGATGCTCGGCCCGCTTTGGGGAAAGTCGATCTTCGCGTCAAGCCCGTCGTTTTGTGTGAGTTTTACTCACTAATGCCTCCTTAGTATGCTAATTACACTTAAAGGTTGATTAGTTTTAATTAAATGTAATTAGGTTGTTAGATTGGAATTGATTAGTGATTATTAGTTAATTGTTTTGCATATTAGTTGTGTGGTTAGTGTAATTAGATAGAGAATTGCCTATAGTATTTATTGGATGCTTCTTGGGATTTTTCCTGTCCCTTATCGGGTGTTAATTAAGCAAATCGGGCCTAGGTGGAATTTTTAGGAATTAAATATTAATTTTGGAAATTAATTATTTAATGATTTATTTCTCAGAAATTCAACTAGGATGGCTAGTGATCGGGATTTTATGCTGATGATCGTGGCGCAGTCCGTTTATTTAATTGAGCTTTATATTGTGCTAAATTGAATTTATTGTATTTATTTATTTGATTTTCGAAATTAATTATTTAATTATTTATTTTCCTAAAATTCAACCGGGATGGCCGGTGACCGGAATTTTGTGCTGATTGTCGTAGAGCAATTCGTTTATTTATTTGAGCTTTAATTCGTGTCGAATTGATTTAATGATGCATTTTTAAGTATGTTATTAAATAATGCAATTTTGGCCTTGTGATTGAGAATAGGTCGGGTATCGGTTGTTAATATCGAAAGTGAATTGGTAAATCACCTTGAGGATGCACGTGGCCCAGTGAATTGGAATGTTACTCGGGAAAGACACGTGGCTCGGTGATTAGATATGTCATCTTGGCGAAAAGGTAGCCTTAGAGAATGCACGTGGCTCGGAGACTCGGTATGTCTTCTGGAGAATGCACGTGGCTCGGAGACATAGTCGGCATCTTGAAAGGTCGGGTGGGACCATAAAGCCACTAAATCTTGGAAAGGTCGGGTGGGATCATAAAGCCACTAGATCATGAGAGGGTCGGGTGGGACCATAAAGCCACTAAACCTCGAGAGGGTCAGGTGGGATCATAAAGCCACTAGATCATGAGAGGGTCGGGTGGGACCATAAAGCCACTAAACCTCGAGAGGTCGGGTGGGACCGTAAAGCCACTAAATCTTGGAAAGGTCGGGTGGGACCGTAAAGTCACTAGATCTTGAGAGGGTCGGGTGGGACCGTAAAGCCACTAAATCTAAGGAATTGATTGGTGTTGGATGAATGACCTAGAAATGGTCTAATTGACTTGTAATCGACTAGGTCGATTGATCGATGATTCGATCTGAGTGTGACTTGATGTGATTCATTGCCTTGGTTTGATGTTGTGAATTGAATGATTGAAGGGAGATGATCGTGAGTGGTCTTCCTGATGTGAAATTGACTAAGTCGATTAGATCGATGCTTCGATCTGTGATGTGATTGCTTGGATGCCTATATGATCTGTACTAACATGCAGGTGGAATCTGAGGCCAAGGTAAGTCCTCTGACTCATGTTGTGCATAGGCGGCCCTAAGGTGTATTAGTTTACTAATCGGGTCTTAGGGGGTAGAACTTGCTGAGACGCTGTCTCAATGGTTATTGAATAACCATTTCAGGACCCAGATGAGGAGCTTAAGGAAGAGGAACTTGATGAGGAAAACCTTGATGAGGAACCCGAAGAGGAGTATCAGAAGGAGAACCCCGAGAATGATCCAGAGTAGGATCCTGATGACGTTTGCTATAGAATCAATTTGAGTAAAAACCAATCGTTTTAGTATGGCTTGTATATGATCATAAGGATGAGGTTTTCAGGTTCAGGTTTCTAGTCCTACTTGTATATCCCATTGCTTTATTGTCTGGGGATTTTTATAACTGCTTCCGCATGTGCTATTAAAAAGGAGAGGGTCGGCGATATGTAATCCTGGGGATATCGCTTAATAAAATCGACCAAACTCGAAGGATGGTCACGTGACCGAGAATCGAGGCGTGACATACCCTTTTTGTGGTATCAGAGCAATGGTTAGGTATTGGAGTGATAAGGTGCGATGACCTATGGGATAGTAGTAGGAAAGGCCTTTAAATTTATGATTGGTGCATGCCTTTGATAGGCTGATTGGTAGAATTGTTTGTCGGGTGTAAATTGCTTGCTTTTAATTATTGTGGATTTGGAAGGCAGAGTGTTGACTACGCCGGTTTGAGCGTAAGAGTACCACCGCGGGTTGGTACTAGTGTAGTAGCATTGATTAATCTTAAGCTCGATAAGATTGATTTGATGCAAGTGTTCCTTGGGGTTTGGATGAGCTAGTAAGATCAGAATCAAGTTGTTGTTGTTGCTACCTTTGTTGAGGTCCAACCTGGAAGGATAATCAGAGAATAGAATTCGATATTTGAGTCCAGATTGAGCAAAGCAGATTTGGAATTCAGTCAGGGGTAAAGACTGATGTTGAGAGAATGGTATTCTATTCCACCCAATAGGAAAGGTGGCATAGTCAGGTCAGTATTCAGATTAACGGAACATGTTGTTCTATGGAAGACGATATAGATCAGTCTCGTGTATTCTGAGGGCAAGAAATTGTGGTAAGCATCGTCAGTACGGACAGTGATTTATGGTGCATCCGCATAAGAAGATGGAATCTAGACACCAGTTACTGCTGTCACTGTTGGTAGAACAGTTCAGGAGAAGTACGCCATAGAACGCACTGTGGAATTTCTGGGATAGGTCTCTGGTACAAGAAATAGTGCATCCTAGCACTTGACAAGAGGTAGAAGACTCACCAGATCGGTGTCGAAATTGTGGAGGAAAACCTGGATGAATTCAGTATCCAGGTATGGTGAGAAGAACATAAATGGAACCGACTTGGCACTAGACAGAGGAAGAATGTTTTGGGGAAAATTTTATCAAAGTATCGAAGCAGAGTTTTGATGAAGTTTGGGGAACTTCATTTTATTGAAATAAGTGGAAGAAAGGGGAATCACTAGTTATCGTTGTTTGAATTGATAGAACCAAAGGTACGGATGTGAAGATTGATGAATGAGGAATTCATGCATATTAGTGCATTGCTTTAAGGAATGAAAATGGTTCATTGCAATCATGCATCAACCATTGTCAACTTAATTGGGTGACTTGTTATAAAGAGTGTTGATGTCTTCAAGGATCGACTTGTGGACAGGTTATCTTCAGTTGAGAACCAGGAAAGAGGTTATGCGAAGACAACATTTCACACTTGATTTTGCCCTTGTGAGAATAATGTGAAGCCATTTGATTTGTGAACGCTCCCAGCCGCTGTCATGGATTTGACAAACCGAATGTTCAAAGAATATCTAGATCGATGGTGATCGCGTGGTGGAGAGACATTCTAGGGTGTTCATTAAGTGATGAGGATCATGAGAGCCCCTAAGAATGATCATGTGATTACAAATAAAGGAATCTTCATGGACTCAACCAAGATTGAATCAGTTGTTAATGGACCAAGACCGACATCAATGTTAGAGATCAGAAGCTGTGGGGATTGGACAGATTACTACAGAAGGTTTGTGAAAAAATTTTCAGTATCAGTATCATCGCGGGATCGACCTCTTGAGAAAAAAGAGAAATTCATCGGCATTGACAAGTATGAGGATAATTTCCAGAGCTTAAAGGATGGGGTATGCATTGATACAACATGAGAAGATTGTTGCATCACTGTTCCGCCAGTTGACACCCAATAAGTGGAATACGAAGCGGTGTCGTGAACCAGAATTTTGGTAGAACTATAATAGTGATATCAGGTATCACCTTGGAGAAACGAAAGAGTCATTAATGTGTTGGGCCGAGAGTCTTCTATTGTGCATAGGCGGCTAAAGTATAGACTTTACTTGAAAATGGTTCGAAATTTGGTTTTCGAAATTGAAGTAGGCTACCTTTTGAATTTTATAGCCACCCTCAAGATTGAACCAAATGTTCAAGTTAGAATCGATGCCTAGTTGACAAGTAAAGATGTTCAAGAGATCTTATAAGATGATACTGGCAAGAAAGAATCTGACTTTAAGAGTTATGAGAATGGAAAGTTCAGGTTCCATGAGTGATTGAATACACTTGACAGTGTAGCACTCAGGGAAAAGATCTTGTCGGAAGTTTACTACAGTATTGCAGTTTTGACTAGATGGTGCAAAGTAAATCGAGAATCGGCATAAGCTAGATTAATAAGCTGATATGAAGATAGATACCGCCGACAGGTTGCAAGTGTCGAAGTGTCGGTAAGTGGAAGCTCGGTATTGCGAACCGGGAGAAATTTTACCATCACTTGAGAGTCCCAAGTGGAAATGGAAATATATGGCTTACTAAGAATTCAAGGGATTTCGATACCATTTGAGAATAGTGTTTGATCAATAGATGGAGTTGATCCACTTTGGTACAGTATGAATATATCTTGTTTTGAGTGTGTAACATCCAGATTTTGGACTCTCGATTTCGATTAGATAAATTGGGCATTTCATCGACGCGATTAGTGTTTTTCTCGAGTTGGCCACTCATGAGATAACTAGACTAGCTGGGTGAGTTATTAAGGACCTTAAGGCAAATAGACTTGAGAATTCGACTAATGATCGACTTCTTGACCGTGCTTATCTTTAGAGATCATTACGGCATAGTATAAAACCCGATTTGAAATCAAAGATAGATCGGTTCGACTGAGATGAATGACCGATCGTGGGTGACTCCACTAAATTGGAAAATTCTCATCGACCGACACTAATTTGATGTTTCTATCGTTTTGGCGCCCTGTGTCCGTATTTGAATCTTTGAGATTTTCACGACAATCAAGAGTCGCCAATAGGTCGAGTGGGTTTATTGTGGCTCGAAGAAAATCGACCACGGGTCATTTGTCCTAAAAAGCTCGAACACTACCCAAGAGTAGCCTAGGTCACACTAAAAGCGTGTCGGAGTGAAATTAACCGCCAATCTAAGTTCGATTTCAGAAATTGAAGATTCTATCTTGCCACAGAGTGGGTTTACCGAAGTGTGTGTGCATTAGATAATTCGCCGGCATGGAGTGCCGGAGATGGATTATACTTCGAATCTAAATCACAGATTATAAATTTGGCAAAGTCTCAGAGGATTCTTTATTAAGCAGTGTATATCGGATGGTACAGAATTTCAGTGGTGAAAAGAAAGTGAAGAAGATTTCAGGCCAAAGACAGTACAGTAGTCAGTGATTGCGGTTGCCAAGATCAGTGCTAGAGTTATATCAGATCTTGACCAGAGGTTCCCAGTTTCAGCAGATTAGTCAGATAGTTTCTTTTTAATCAGTGCAAAGCAGAGTGTACAGGATTTCAGTTGGTTGAGATGAGATCAGAAATCAGAAAATCGCAAGTCTAGAGTCAACTTAGAAATTAGTGACGTCGGATCGTGTCGAGTAAAGACTGCTCGAACTATCGAAATTTTGAATCGTTGAGGTTCGAAAGTTTATTAGTGAGCCGAGAAAAAGAGATCGGATGTGGATGACAGAGTGTCTTATCTGAGAAGTTCGGTTCGGTTGTTGATTCATAAAGAGTAGAGTTTGTGTACCAAGATGATCTCCTTAGTCAAAATGGTCGGACAACACCACGAGACCGAAGGATTAACGTGGAGTAGTGAGACTCGATGAGACGACAATACCCCCACCTTTTGTCTATGGATTGGTAAAGGTTTAAATTTCGAGGACGAAATTTTTATAAGAGGAAGAGTTGTGACATCCAGAATTTTCGGTATTAATTTCAATTGAATTAATCAGGTCATTTCTATGCAATTGGAGCGGGGATTAAAATGGAATACAAAATTGAGATGCGAGATGAGCTATTGGATGAGGAGAATATTCAATTGAAGCATTGAATAAATTAATGGGGGTCAATTTGATTTAATTCAAGAGGAATTAAGGCCCAATTGGAAAGAAAACCTAGCCAATTCGTATGCCACCTCTACCCCCACATTTTGGCCTATCTAAAGGCTTCTAGAAGGGGTAGTTTTGGACTAGAAATGTGGGTGGATGACAGCCATAGTGGCCCACGTATGGCTGACCTAAAGAGAGAGAGAGTGAGAGAAAAGAAAGAAAAATTGGTTTTGTCTTCCTCTCCTCCCTCCTCCGTCGACGGATCTCCCCATCTTCTTCTTTTTTCTTCAAACCTCCATGGGAGCCGAAGACCAGCGGAGATCGAGCCGCCGTCATCGCCTCTCGCCACCGTCGTCACCCACTGAAGCCGGAGCCGCCGCCGTTGCTCCGTGGTTGGCCGCACCTCACCGCACGCCCTCTCTTCCGCCCCTCTCTCCCTCCTCTTGCTGGTACGAACCGAAGGCGCGAAGAAAGTGAAGCGGCGCCCGGCGTCGCCGGAAGGAACCGCGACCAGCTGCTTGACGCCACCGCACCGGAGCTGCCGCACCGCCGCCCGCGCGACGCCGCGCGCTCCACTGCCTCACGCTCGCGCCTACCGTCCCTGCTGTGCGATCCAGCCCCTGTTTTGCCTCTGCTCGGTCCCGTTCGGCCACCTACGGCCGCCGGCCGACCTCTTCCGGCCACCGTGAAGCCTCGCCTAAGTCCTGTTCAGCCCCTCCGTCCATCTAGGTCTGCTGTTGCTTCAATCCAAGCTTGGATCCGCCCCCAATCAGCAGCAAACAGAGAGTGCAGAAAATGGGTATCGCAGTGACGTTTGGCCCGTTTTGGCCGCCTTCCCGAGCCGGATGCTCGGCCCGCTTTGGGGGAAAGTCGAACTTCGCGTCGAGCCCGTCGTTTTGTGTGAGTTTTACTCACTAATGCCTCCTTAGTGTGCTAATTACACTTAAAGGTTGATTAGTTTTAATTAAATGTAATTAGGTTGTTAGATTAGAATTGATTAGTGATTATTAGTTAATTGCTTTGCATATTAGTTGTGTGGTTAGTGTAATTAGATAGAGAATTGCCTGTAGTATTTATTGGATGCTTCTTGGGATTTTTCCCGTCCCTTATCGGGTGTTAATTAAGCAAATCGGGCCTAGGTGAAATTTTTAGGAATTAAATATTAATTTTGGAAATTAATTATTTAATGATTTATTTCTCGGAAATTCAACTAGGATGGCTAGTGACCGGGATTTTATGCGATGATCGTGGCGCAGTCCGTTTATTTAATTGAGCTTTATATTGTGCTAAATTGAATTTATTGTATTTATTTATTTAATATTCGAAATTAATTATTTAATTATTTATTTTCCGGAAATTCAACCGGGATGGCCGGTGACCGAAATTTTGTGTTGATTGTCGTGGAGCAGTTCGTTTATTTATTTGAGCTTTAATTCGTGTCGAATTGATTTAATGATGCATTTTTAAGTATGTTATTAAATAATGCAATTTTGGCTTTGTGATTGAGAATAGGTCGGGTATCGGTTGTTAATATCGA